>BMAW01070657.1:337354-388730 GCA_019974015.1 Nephila pilipes | reverse complement strand
TAAAATTTTGACACGTTTCAAGCAAAGGTTAGTACTCTAGAAAGACCTGGTTACTGGTTTACTACGAGCGCCATCTCTGGGTTAGTCTCGGGAGTTATTGATCGATGTGTTAGCTATTTCAGCTTCATTAGTTAAATACGATTTTAAATAATTAAACTTTTCTACTTCGTTAAGATTCGAATTTTTATGTATAGCTTCTTCAAATTGAGAATAAAATTCGTTAAACTTTAATATATTTCCATCGTACTGAGGTATCTGTAAGCGAGGAAGTTTCACTGTAAAAATTTTGTTCTCGACACTTATTTCAACGATATTAATTTTCTCTATTGGGGTAACTTCTGGTTACGTTTTCTCTATGACGAAAGATTTTGCTCCCAAGTATTTTCCACGTAATGATGTGATCTTTATATTCCAGTTGTTTTTCGATTTCCTTTTCAACTTCGAGTTAACATGATTTAAGAATCGCGCTATCATAATTTGATAAATTTGTTTCTTTATCTAACAGATTCGCTAAGAATTATGATATCAATTGACTTTTTCTGTTTTACGCAATTTATTTTCTATTAATTTAATAGTTTCGGTTGCCGCCCCCGTCTGACAGTGGATCTAGCCTTTTTTAAAACTTCAATATTCATTTTAACAAATTAAATGTTCGAAATCAGTTCGCTATTTATCTTAATACTGAATTTTCTGAGTTCGCAATAATTTGTTTCGTTCACTACTTATCTAAAGGTCTGGTCCCGGGTTTCGGCACCAAAAATCTGCCAAACCGGATCCGCCAAAGCGAATCTCCCTTCTCTCTCCCACTTACAACTGAAAAAAATTCTTTTTTTCTCTCTCTTTCTTTTTCACATCTGGCGCCTAGCGCCCTCTATCGGTAGTTTCAACACCATGTGCTCACGACCATGACCATTTGAGTATCGAATCCGCCAAACGTGTGCACTCAAACGATAGTGAAAGTAATAATTTTTTTAAAAAAAATTACAAATATCGATAACTGTTGTAACAATGTGACACCTCAAAGTAATTTTCTAGCTATATTTTTTAAATCATTTTCCTGTTAAGAAAATCTTATTCTAATTATTAAAAACTAACACTCCGCACTGAATGCGCAATTCTCAACTGTGGGATCAATTTCTGTTCCCTCAAGATTTTCATTGAAATGGTTTTTTATGCTGATTTTCTTATTGGCATACACAACTTGGCGACGAATGTTTTCAACCCCGCATAGGGAGGTCAGTTAACCTTGAAGAACCAGCATGGTTTACCCTGGTCCATTGAGTCCGACGAACAGTTAACCGGTTAATTTTTGCTGCGCTTTTATCAACTCATCCAAAAGAGACGTCGGTAATTAAGACATTTTAACTTCTGGCGTTGTTGAAGAAAGCCGCCGTATACTCCCTCTCCAATATCATTGTAATGGTAGAAGAGAAATTTTTTGAATGATGTTTGTAGAGAAGGTCGCTTTTCCAGCCAGTATTGCAATTGATATGCATCACCTCTATGTTGTACTGAGTTTTGTTTTGGAGCAGTTCCCTTTTGACGTCATCGGCTGTCTCTAGTTGAGTGGAGGTCTCATCGATACATGCGCCATAAACGATATAACTGGTAGAGATTTATATGTGGTTGTATTAGACAATCAGAGGCAAATTTTTGCGTTAGAGGTATAAGCAACCAGTACTTCTACACTGTCCTGCCATCTAGTGTTCAAGTTCTGAGTCACCATTTCGGCGTCAGATGTTTTCGAACTCATGGGGAGGGAAGACAGTAGATCTTAGAGTGTCGGTGGCGTTTCGAACCTCCCACCACTGGGTCCGAAAAAAAAATGTTATTTCCTTTTCTTCAGACCCTATGAACCAGGGTTCAATAGGTGGTCCTTCGAGATCAACTAACGTCCTCCTTGAAAGGGTCGAAACCATCCATTGGGCTAGTTATTAAAGCGTGTTAACTTTTGGTGTTGTTGAAAAGAGCCGCATATATATGCCGACGTTGTTTTAGCCGAGTCATAAGCTCGAGCCCTGCAACCACAAAAACACCCGCCGTATAACGGAGCTGACGCACGTTAAATCTGGTCAACATCTCAAGTCCTCCCATTGACGTGGTGTGGAAGTCTAGAGAAGGGAGTGCGAGCCAACTCGGGAGTCGACTTCGTCACTTGACCGAGGTTCAAAACAACGAGGGGTGTCACTTGCAGCCCTCATGTTGCTTCTCAATGCGGCGTTAATAGACAATCGCATGCTATCATTTAATTGTTTTGCTTTATAATGACGTTTTGAAAATTTTTTCCGAGCCTGCGAGGTGCTCAAAATTTGAAGGAAAAAAAAACGTTTAATTTACCCACTCTATCAAGTTTTAATGTACCTTGGAACGAATAATCATCTAGCATATGTGAAACTCATATAAAATGCTACTATGAGTGAGGACCAGGCGCTAAATAAACAGATACAAAAGTCAACAGGTGGTCGCGTGGTACGAGTTTAGAAATTGAATATGACCACCGGTGAACAAATGATGCGCAACTTGATAATAATAACTGAAATATGTATTTTGCAGATATTTATCGTCTTTTAAGTGATTTGTAGCAGGCAGCACTCATTTATACACAGATCCTCACCATTGCTTTAAAACTTTAAAAAATATCCGAATTTTGAGGTAATTTTAGACATTTTAAGCTAACTTTTTTAATAAGTTTTTTTCCTTTAAAATTCATTACATCTTTTGTTCAGTTTTAAAGATTTAGAAATGTTCGGTTTTAGAAATTTTTGGTGCTCGTAAAACGTACTGCGTGAATCGTTAGCATCAAAATTAAAGATAATTCAGCAAACGCTTTCCTCCCATCGATCGATTTTTCGCTTTTCAAAAACAACCGAGTGAATACTTTTGATCTGTTGCTATGCGGGGAGAAAATCAATAATTTAATTTTGAACTGTTATTTTTAATTCATAAATTTGTTTAAATATTATATTACATTTTCAAGCATTTGCGGTTAGTTTTTTTTTAAACTTTTAAAGGATATTTTTTCTATGATTTAAAAACATTTCTGAGTCAATTCTGCATTCGAACTCTGTTGCTAAGGGCAATTTCTATTCAAGTGCCATCTTGGAATTCTCCGGACATCTATTCCTGGAATTATAACGCAATCCCAGTTCCGGGAAAATTCGATCGAAGCCACGCGCGGACCTAATATTTCGAGCTCTTCAGCCTCTGGGTTCCCATGGCAACGAACTCCTGCTTGTTATGCGCCCTCGAAAATGCGCAGTGTACCTTTAGGTATAAAAATAACTTTGGTCTCCGTTACATTGGGAAACGTAAGGCACAAAACACGAATCTCGGCTGAAAAATATCGATTAATCATAATTTTCAGAATTTATTTTGTAATTTCTTTAAATCTCGACAATGCGCCTTCCACATTTCCAATGGGAAAACCTTTTGAGTTCAGGACCGGACTTACAATAGAATTTAAGGGAATTTTTTTTTTTTTTTTTTTTATCTTACGTCATTTCAGTTTGCACACGCATTTTTCGTTACAGTACGAACAATACAGAGGGAGAATAGGCATCACGTATTTTTCAGAATATATATACAATAATTATACGTAAATTGATTCATTTTTCATTTATATACAATTTTTACGACTTTCTAAAATAAATATAGGGTCAAAAATTCTACAATAAATGATAAAATATCTAAAATTATCCTATTTTTTACTTAACAAAATTTATCTCTACTGCTTTAAAATGTCATCTAAATAGGGAAAACTATGAAAATAATTCTTTTTTTTTAGAAGATTAATAAAAGTATGTTAATTTTGGCAAAAAAGAATAGGTTTTAATATCATCCCTCTCTTATATGAACCCTCCCCTTCCTAAAAAACTTATTATTTGTTTGAATACCTTTATACATAAATCAGAATTCTTTGATAGCACTGAATCTTATGCTGAATTTCAACACAATTTACAAATGCCCTCGAACATTCTTTCGTAATATCTTATTGTTGTGTCAACTCAAAATTACTTGATTTCTCTCCAGCATCACTTTTCTACTAATAAACAAATATGCCATTATCATCAAGTTAAGTTACGATTTTAAAATAACGTCTACCATTGTAGATAAAATTGCAAAAATCTAAATATTTAACCAAATCCACATAGAAGTCTAGAAAAATCATAATAATTTATTTAAAAACAAAGAAAAATTACATTAAATATTATTAAAGTGGGCTTTCTTTATTTCACACTTATAGCTTCGTCAAAAAACCTAAGTAAATTTATCCATTCCGTTGCTATAACCAATAGAAGTTTACTTTTATAATAAGTTCCGTCTTTAGTTTTCAAAATAATTTAAATTCTGAAAATTTTTTTGTTTAAATAATAAAGTTTCCATTTTTTTTAAAATTATAATTAGATTTTTTGAATGGGTTTTGAAAAAAAAAATATAGCAAAAATTAAGTTAAGAGAAGTAAAAAAAAGCGCTTTGTGCAGTTGAAGATATTTCTTTTGACTTGAATTCTTTATTACAAATTCTTTTATTATAAAAATGTTTAAAACTATTACTTTTGAGCTCATTACTAACTGGATGCAAGAATATTTTTAATTACAAATGACATTTTAATTTGTATTCGTATTTAAACAAAAAATTTAAACATAATTAAAGGAACAAGATTCAAATCATAGCAATTGACATAAAGCTTTTAACTTTAAAACAAGCAGCACGAAAAACATAAAAAAGATGCAATAAAATACTCACAGAAATATAAAAAAAAAAAAAAAATGGTCGCAAAACACGTTACCATTAAACATACCTTTATTAAATATATTTATTAATGCTAAAAAGTACTTAAAATTAACTTTTATTACTACAATAAGTTAACAACAAGGAAGATCAACTGAACGGTTTTTCTTCCTTCTTGTTAACGTTGTTATTGGTGAACATTGCTGTGAAACTAGTCCTAGTTATCGTCTTTGGAGCATTATAAAATAGGAAGATTAAACTATGCGCCTATGAAAAGGAATCGAGGTTATTCAAAAATTTAAATATAAATTAAAACTATTTCCACTTAAGAAAATTATATATATATATATATATATATATATATATATATATATAAAGTGAATTAACTAAATAAAAGGAGTTTCCAAAAATTACAAAGAATACCTACATATAAATTTTTATATTTTATTGCAAAGATATTTTAATCTATAAAAAAAAGTTACACCGCATAACAAAAAAAAAACTGAGAAAAAAAACAAGAAAATTAACGAAAGAAACTCCAATAAACTCCAAAACAACGAAATAAACTCCAAAATATATAAGTCTTGGCTTAAGAAAATGAAAACAAATGGAAGAAATAAACCATAAAAGAAAATGAACTGCAACATTTATAAATTTTGAGAGGCCGCAGTAGCCTAGTGGCTAAGGCATCGGACTCGTGGCCGGCGGTTTTCGTCGAGTCGGAGTTTCGAGGATTGTGCCGCAAAAGAGCAGCCGTGTAGTCGGGGCTGATGCATATTAAATCTGTCGAGGCTCAAACTCCTCCCAATGGCGCGGTGTAGAAGTTAAGAGAGGGATGTCAGGTCAGGTGTCGTCCTCGTCACTTGACCGAGGTTCAAAATTACTAAATCCGTCCCCAATACACCTCGTATTGCCCCTAGTGGGATGTTAATAAAAACCAAATTACAAATTTTGAATCTAGCTTTGGACAAATAAGCAGATATTAACTAGATTTACAGCCCAATATTCACTTGCAGAAAAATGTTACATATAAACTATGGAGCTACCATAAAATTCAAAAAGTAGCAACTACTAAAAAAACAAGTGACATAACAAGAAACCGAATGATATAAATAGAAATTGGAAGCCCCAAACGTTAACCATAGAATACGAGAAAGAACAATCGAATATTTAAGCAATCGGATTAAAAAAAAAAAAAAACTTACGGAGACAAATACCTTTCAACAACAAAAATTTTAACACAAACTAACGAATATTTCCCCACCTTTTAAACCAAATACAGCGATGAATAAGAGATATACCTTCTTTCGCTCTTACCTTCTCATAGACATATCATATTTGACAAAGATAAGCAAATATACCTTTAAAAAAAGAAGAGGCTCTTCATCCATAATACGATCACTCCATTCGGTGTGTTTCATGAGTTATAAATGCTGTTAAAATCTAACTTCATAAGTTTAAATGAATCAATTTATTCAAAGAAGAGGTTGCCTTATCACTTTGTAGATCTACTTACAATGTTCTAACTTCTATAGCGTTCCTATTACTTCCTCTAATTCCTTTATCTCATCAATCCTATTCACTACATTTCTTCTTGTATAGCAAGGCTCACTTACGTATATCAATGTTTTTTCACAAGGTGAGGCTCCCATTTCATACGGGGTAGTAAAGCAGCCCAGAGGTCATTCAAAAAGAAATGCGCAAGAGAACTCATTTCAACTTTAGTACAATGCGTTTATAAGGTATTATGATTTTGCTTATAAAATACACAAAAATAAGGTACAAATGTATTTTATTTTAGTCTCTGTATCTGTAAACATAAAATACTGTACATAGAACCTTGCTTCATTATTTTCTATTTTTTAGTAAAAGGAACAAATTAATAAAAGTACAAATTGAATATATTAAACGTTCAAATTCATTTTCTGCTCGCATTCGTTTTCCTAATGCACGATAAAAAGAATCAAAATAAAGAGAAAATTTTCATGGAAAATTCTTCGTAAATCATTCTTAGATTTGATCAAATTCCAATTGATAGAACTGTTCATAGAACGGATAACATAGCATTTAATAATTGAAATAGATTCTTTCTTCATAATTTTGTATTGTCTCATATCTTTTATTACAATCATTTTTACTGATCGGTAATTATTTTACAAAAAAAGTATTTTCAGGTGACATTTTCGGTAACACTTTCACTTATAAAAAGTAATTCGTTTTGAAATATTTTATATAACATTAGAATGGCGTATATTTCCCTCATAAAACATCTTTCACATTCTCCATCGTTCATTTCTCCATCACATTTTTTTTCCACGTAAGGTAATTTAATGTCTTTTCTAACATTCTATCTTTTTTACCTCATTCAAATAATTGAATATTTAGTGTATTTTTTTTAAAAAAAATCCAATTATATTTATTTCATTGATCTTGCTGTCCTAACTCTCTGTATGACATCCAACCAATCTTCCCACCCATAGACTAAAATAGAAATTAACTATCTCGATATGTTTCATCTCTTTATCTTAATATATTGAAATAACAATTATACTGAATACCGTTGATACTGATTTATCTCTAAATAATCTCTTAATAGTTATAAATCGTATATAATTAACTTACGGTATTACGTACATTTATTTATTTCAAACCGACAAATTCTCTGAGATCTATTCACTATACTTAATTATGATAAAATTCCGGGTTTTTTTTCCCCATAAAGATAAGGACTGATTAGAATTTTAATCATTGCCTTAAGATTTGCATTACCACACATTAGTAATTTAAATATCATTTCTTCAAATGAAAATGGACGGCATTTTTTTTTAACTGAGACGGTTTTAAATGCAATGCGCTTTCCTTATATCTGTAATAAAATTAATTTTAACTTATTCCACAAAGGTATCAGTATGTCAAAAAAGCATTTTCCTCATCAGGATATGCAACTTGTTTTTAAATAATTCATTTTTTGTCATTAATTAGGAGTGCATTCGATATATAATGCAACGTTTTTTTAAACATACTTAAAAAATCTTGATCAACGTCAATAGATGGCAGCACCGCAAATTATTCAGCATCATTTCCCACGATTACACTGAACGCCAGTTCCATAATTTCTAATACAACAAATATTTATAGAGCGATTTTTAAATCGAAGAAATAAAATTACTAAAAAAATTGTACCAAATTTCAATTGATTCAAATGAAATAACTGAAGTAAAAATTCTTTATGAGCCAATTGATAGTAAAAATAAAAAAAAAAAAGGTAAAAATTTGACAGATCCAATAAAGGACCCCGAAAAAATTGAGAAGTTAATTTTAAACTATAGATAGTGTTTTTTTTTTTTTTTTTTTTTTTATGTACAACGCTTCGCTCCATCTTTCCTCTGGTTATCAAATTACTTCAAAACTCGGTTTTTAATATATAACTCTAGAATAATGTACGATTTGGTGGCTAAAAAATGAAGATAAAAACTGAACTTACCCGGCATTTATATCTCCTAGATTTTGACAATTTGGTTAGGATTTCGTGTTCAAGTTCTCATTGAAGGTTTTGTCCTTCTTCGAAAAATGCTCACCTTTTTGGTATTTTAAAACTAATCTCTCTTTTCAGAGATACCGCGCCAAAATGTTCCACAAATGTTGAATACAAAAAACTTTTAGGATATTCAAAAGTTAGATGAATCGCTCTAACACCTGCTACAGAGAGTGTTTATAATTATTAGAGTCTCTCCGTTCATATTTTTTAAGTTTAGACACATATCCAAAAATTCTGGAACCTTTTTTCAATTGCGAATTATCGGAGATATTAATGTATTTTGTACATAATCGGGTATCTATTTTCCACAAAACAATTCAAAAGATTCAAGATGAACATTTTTCTGCTTCAGAAGTAAGTCTTATTTTGAACGATTGATGTAAATCACGATTTGAAGAAAATTTATTCCTTTAATAATAAAAGGAAATTAAAATTGTCAAACTTAGAGGAATCGAAAACGGGTACAATGGAAAAGTGTACCAAAGAAGTGCAGAATTTTTACCAAACATCTTTCCAATATGTTGAAGAATGGTTTAAAACAAATGTCACAGGAAACAACAGTTTTCAATGGTGTTTTTTGACTTCATCGCAGGTAAATTGGGCAGATATAGAAAATTGTGTTGAGATGTTATTGAAAGAAATGCCTGGTATTAAAATCGATGACAACTGTCTGTTTGAAGAAATTAGAAGACTGAATATATATTTAAATTCTGATAAATTGGAACAATGGGAAAATCAGTATGTTCAAATCGATAAAAGATGGGAGGAAATATTTAACCATTTCAAAATAAATACATTCCATATAAAAATTTTGTTATTCTCCTTGAATTTACGTTTGCTATTCTGGAACTAATGCAGACATTGAAAGAATTTTCTCAATTGGTAATGATTTTTGGACAAGTGAGAAATCAAAATTGAATGTTACCATAAAATTCGATATGATGGATATTTCTTACTCCGAAATTTCCAATGTATGAAAATGTTATATTGACAAAAAATATTCATTCAATGGAAAAATATTCGTTTAATTCAATAATTAAAAGGGATGTAAGCATAATTCGTGTATTTTTGTTTGAATTGATCAAATGTTTCATTTATTTATGTTGTTCTTTTTGTAATTATTGATATTACTGAAGTTTTACTATTAAATGTGATTTCGTATTTCTCAAAATAATATATTTGAATAAGCAGTAAATGCAGCAGTAGTATTTTCTTCCATTTTTATTCTTAAAAGTAGAAGAAAAAAAATGAATATTCATGAGAAGACACTTCATCTTCTGGTTTCGAAACAGTGACCTCCGGTTTTTTTTTTTTTTTTTTTTTTTTTTTTCCCTGAAAATCTTCTGATATTAAAATGCTTATTACATTATTTATCTGTATCATAATTACAATTTCAAGGTAGTTACACTAAGAGAAAAGCTCAAATATTTTAATGGATAAATGCAAAGTAATTCGATATTTTTTTCAAAATTAGAGTTTTTAACGCAGACATCAAAGCTTGCTTCCGTCGGAGAGATTCGAGAAGAATTCTAGAGTTTGCTACTCGTCAATTTTAATCTTCAACTGCTGTCTCACAAACTCCACAGCCTCCATACATAAGCATTTTCACCCATTAACTCATTGACTTACACAACTGACTGGTAGCCGGGCACTCATTTCAAGTCCATTATTACGTTGCCGGCTGTGAGGCGGAATGAAGAACTGTAGTTTCTTAGTGTTTCCTTCTCCCCTTCAATACATACTAACCTTCTGTAGAGCACTAGAATGTTGATATTTTGATTTGATTGTTTGTTAATGTCGCACTCAAAAGCAACATGAGAGCTTCTGATAACGGATTTAGTAATTGTGAGCATCATTGGCACCTGAACTGTGACCTCCCTTTACAAACTCCTCACCACTTCAACGAGAGAATTCGGGATCGGACCAGATTTAATGTGCATCATCTTCGCTACACGGCGAATCTTAATTGCCAGCAGGACTTGAACCCACCACTCGACGAAAACAACGCTGGCGGCGAGTTTGGTACCATGAACATTAGGCTATTGCGGCCACTAGAAAACTGAGAAATAGGATGGTATAACATATTCGCTTTATCTCAATAAATCGTGAGTTATAAGCAATTGTTTTGGGTGATATCTTCAACTACGCTGTAGTAAAAATGGAGTACCTTCAGAAAAACCTCTCTGAGGTGGATTTTGAATTTTTTGTCTTCTGATTTTCTTAAAATTAGACAACAAATATTGGGTCGACGGGGAGGGGAATATTAATAAGCCAATGAATTAAAATCGTAAGCAAACTTTGACTTTCTGAGTATTTTCCTGTGGATGATTTTCGAGATCACGTACCAAGAATCATTGCTGAAAGATTTTAGAAAAATCCACCATTCCTGACATACCGCGCAACAGTAGTTATAGGGTTATTTTGAGAGACAAAAAGGACTCGCAATGTTAGTATTTTTCTAGTTTCTCGTAACTTCCTAAAATTATATTTTTGTTTCATAGCATTCGGAACAAAAAACAAGAAGCGTCTTGTTTACTCCACACAAAACGATTAGGTGGAATCATGAATGTAGGGAATATTTGGGCAGATCGAGAAGTTTATGACGTGGAAAATATACGACTGTTCTTTCTTATGTATCCAAAAAGGAATACATCTTTCTAATCGCTAAAATATAACTCCGATTAATTTTTCAAATTTCTTTTTTTAAAAAGGTAAGATTACTTGTAATTGGCATAAAATAAGTCAAAAGTGCTTCAGATATCTTAATGCAGCAGTTTCTAACATTTAGACCTTAAGCCTCCCCAAAATGAAACTTATTTCTTAGCGTCTCTCAACCTTTTTTTAAAAAAATAAAAGCTTTTTTACTACAAAAAAAATAATTCTAAGCTCTTATTAAAAGAATAATAACTAGGCTTAAATATAACATACGCAGTAGTATTTCCTGTAAAAGACTCCTCTATTTAAGAGACAATTTTGATGGACCCGGTCCCTTTGGATAGGGACCTTAATATATTTACCTCTTATTAAAGGACACTCTATTTAAGGGACACTGAATAGAAAAAGTTTTAAAAATAAGGTAGAGGGAGAGAAATAAATAAAAATAGAAATACTCTGTGTGGTAGTAATTTTCCGTTTCACCGAGCAAGTTTGTGCCTAGTGAAAAAAAGATTTGTGGCAAGGGGGAGTAATGAAACAAAAAGCTAATCCCTCTCTCTTTTGAAAACTACTTTTCAATAGCAAAGGGGGGGGAAATAAATTGGGAAAAGCAAGCTGTGGTGCAATCAAATTATTTTACATTCATAAAATTTAAAATCTAATTATTCTTGATACAGTTCTCAGTAAAGAGAAGAAAACAGTAGTAGCAAGCTGGAAGGTAAATCAAAGCAGAGACCGATAGCCGTTTTGAGTGTTCTTAGTACTGATGAAAATCAAATCATTGAAATTGCCAAAATCAGTGGCACTTCTCAAACACAAAAAATTTTAGAAGTTGACGAAGACTTGGGTTCTGAAGACATTAATGACGACATAAAATCTTTTATTTCAACTGCGTCTGATGATGAAAAAAAAAAAAAAAAAAAAACCGAGAAAGCAGAGAGGAAAAAGTGGAAAGAAATGACAGACTTCCAAACAAACTTGTTTAACGGATTATTTTCTAAAAACTTCTGTAAATAGAAAACTATGTAGTTCATTTAATACATTTTTACAATAATTAAAAAAAATTTAACTAAGAATTTTCATTTTCCGTTAATTTCTAATTCAAATAAGTGATTATGTTGTGGCCACGGTACCCTAGTGGTAATGATCGTGGACACGAGACCGGCTGTTATTGTCGAGTCGTGGATTCGAGCCTTGTTGCCACTAAGGACCCGCCGTGTAGCTGACTTTAGGCACGTTAAATCTGCCGAAGCTCAAAGTTCTCCCGATGACATGGTGTAAAAGTTAGGAGAGGGAGGTGCCACCTCAGGTGTCGTCCTCGTCACTTGACCGAGGTTCAAAATTACGAGGCCCGTCACCAATATCCCTCGTGCTGCTTCTAGTACGACGTGAATAAAACCAAACCAAACCGGATCCTGAGGTTATATCACGTATTTATATATGATTTATTTAAAGCTTTGTAACCAATGTATTTCCTCTCCCCTCAATCCTGCAACACCCTCTGCAATAACTGCGTCACGCATTCAGTTTAGCATATGAACTCAAGGTGTTCGGAGCACTAAAACAATTATGCGCATTAACGGGGAAATCCCTCAGCGCATACTCGGCTCAATATCTCTTTGTTTTCTACTATGTATGTAAACTATATATGTGTTGTCCTTGTAATAAAATAATTGTTTAGTGATCTGGGCCCTTTTCTTCTGTGACTACGAAAAGTAGTTATAATGGCGCCCAACGCGAAAAATTATTTTAGTAATTTTGATATTTGTGCAATCCTGCAATCCTGTGTTTATGACCGTAGCCAACGGTACTGCTATATTGAAGTAGTTTGTGCAACCCCTGGTTCTGGTTGCTGGTGAGACCTGGAATTATATTAACTGAGCAACAGTTGCTCTTATTGAATTTTGGATACAGTGCAGCCCGCACTTGGTGTCTTCAGTTGCAGCCAGCACTTCCATTGAAAAGTATACTCTTTCCTAACTGAACATGTTTTAGATTCTTAATTTTAAAACGAATCTGTTGGTCATCCTGACCATGGCATTTTATTGTGTATGGAAAAGTAAAATTTCTCGTCTGAACAAAACGAGAAACTTAGGTCATCCTGACCATTGTAGAATTTTAATCCAATGTTTCCCGTCTCTATGGTAGTAAAATGCTTATATTTTAAGTGTAAATGGAATTATATTTCAATATATTATTTTTATTAATAATAATACAGTCATTGCATAATTATCTTAAGATATATCTTTTCTAGCTTGTATAAGAATATTGTAGGAATTTAGAAATTAGAGTGTTTGCATTTAATATTTTATTCATTTTGAAATCGCGTATTTAGAATTGTGTATATTTGTATAAATGTTTTAAAATTTTGTATTCCAAAGTGTAAAACTGATTTCAGATGTTAATTTCGTAGCGGAAGTAAATATGATTCATGTATGTAAGAATGCAACTGCGAATTTCGCTTCGCGCATGTGACCTTGAACTCAAATTATTTCAGCCTGTCAGCGTAAAGTTGATTTCTGTTTATATATATGTATTAGGAGAAAATGCTTAGGTTGTAATTCATGAGTTTCTTTTCATTGAATACTGTTGAAATAACTGATGAAATTTATTAGGAATATTTAACTTTCTGTGGTTTTCCAAAAAGACAGATTTATAGTCTATTTCTTATTCATTTGTTGAAAAGAAGTTGATTTTAAGTAAATAATTGATGGTTTATGTTATTAATCTAAAAACATATTTATGCCTATTTCAGAGTATCTTATTTAAATTATTCTAGCCTGAGTTTGTTAGATTATTATTCGATTTTTTTAAAGAAAAGATATTAAATTGAGTCTAATTTGAAAAGTAATGAATAATAATAAAAGTAAAAGGTATAAGTTTTCCCGCCACAGGAACGGTTCTGAAAATTACCGGAAATGAAGTAGACATAATTTATTTCAGAATGTTCGTTGTATATTCTTTTTAGTCTAAAATATAAATTCTGGTGAAGAGAAGATTCTTGATACTTTTATGTACTCAATGTTTAATTAAATATTTTCTTTGAAGTGCATTTGGAAAAAGTTTTTTCTTCTCTTACTTAATTTGATAGGTAATTAATAAAACAAACAAAGAATTTTTCATATTTTATTTTGTTGTTTTTCCCTGAAGCATATTATTCCCCATATTCGTTATAGATCTGCAATTTATGTATATTGTATATTTTTTTTGTTTTATTAGTGTTTTTAGTGTGACATATAATGTAATTTTCCCCCGGGTTATAATTGTTAGTATATTAATTTAATGTACATTGAATTTTTCGTGTATAAATTTTTATTTTACTACAGAATATTTCAGCATAGTGTATTAATTATAGTTTTGGCATAATAATTAGGTATTAGAAACTTTTTGAACTTTAAAACTTTTCACAAAAACATTTAAAATGTCTTACCTCGCAGGAGTTAAGAAAGAGGACTTACGATCTCTTTGTGAAGATCTCGGACTAACTATTACCTCTAAAATGTCTGTGTTAGACCTAAAAAAACTTAATAATTAATGACACTAAATATGATGAAGAGTTCACCCGTGAACATTTAAAAGGTATTATTCAACATCGTAAAAGTGATTATGAACAGAAACTTAGAGAGATCGAAATCGAGAGGGCATTCGAACTCTAAAAGTTACGACTGTCACAGCCACAACAATCAGCTACTATTCATGGGTTGGGTGTGGAGAAACCTACTCTTGACGTTCAAAAGTTACTCCCTAAATTCAAAGGACAAGATGATGACGTTGGTCTCTTCTTGACTTTATTTGAACGACAACTTTATTTCCTTAAAGTTCCCAAAGAAAATTTTGTCACTTATCTCATAAGTGCACTACCAAGCGATATCGCAAAATTGATCGCCAGAGAACCAGACACATTGTCTCAAGATTATGACCATATTAAAAGTATGTTACTAAAACGCTTTAAACTCAGTGCAGAGAAATTCAGGTTATTATTTTCTCAACATAGAAAAGCCGCCAACAGTACCTGGAAAGACTTTTACTTCGAAGTTCGAACATATCTAGAAGGATGGTTAACTGAACTGCAGATTGAGACTTTCGAAAAACTTAAGGATCTGATAATCACAGATCAAATTAAAAAGAAATGTCCTCCAGATTACAAAAACCATTTCATCGATACATGGTCTGAAATCATTTCACCATGTGATCTAGTTGACAAACTGGATAGCTTTGACAACATGAAGGTGGGATTGCAGAAGAAGTCTCAACTTCTGGAATATCGAAATAAAATTTGGGTTAAGTCAGCCTCATCGACTACAGAACATGAAAACACCGTTTCATCCAGAAACCAGCAATTCTCTAGGAAGCCTTTTCCGAGAATAAATAATAGAGGTTATGCTACAAAGCAGCAGGAAGATCGCCCTCCTGTAAAGTGTTATGGTTGTGGAACTTCTGGTTTCATCCGAGCTAAGTGTCCCAATTGCACAGCAGAGCCTAAGACTGAATCGTCCCGATACGAATTTTTGGAAGCAAGTTCCTGTTTTGTTACTACAGCTTCGGTATCAACCGTATACCTGCGTATGAATGGAATTTTTGGAAAGGCTTGTGCGGATACTGGAACCAGTCACTCTATTGCTGGTGAAACTTTGTATACATTGCTGAAGGATGAAGGTGCTAAGTTCCGGAATAGAACGATGTGTATCTCACTTGCTGATGGACAGCGCTCGACAGAAGATGTCCTCATCACTTCAGTAACCCTTGAAATTGAAGGACGGAAGTTCGACCAAGAGCTTATCGCATTACCCATTGCAGAAAGAAACAGAACTCTGCTAGGTATTGACTTTCTAAAGAAATCAGGAATCATGTTGGATTTAAGGAATCAACAATGGTTTTTTGCTGACATGCCTCAGAAGCAGTTTGCCTTTGGTGAACATGCCAATGACCAACATCCAGTTGATAAATTAGATGTCAATTTATGTACTCTTCGTGAAGAAGAATGTCGATGTTTAAATACTATGCAGAAAGAAAAACTAGTTGCAGTCTTAAAGAAGTACGCATCTGTCTTTGAACCAGGGGGAGATCCTACTCTCTACATTGAACACCGAATCAATTCAGGAGATAGTCCACCTGTCTCCGTACCTCCTTATAGAATGTCACCTGTGAAAAAAGAACTCTTAAAGAAAGAACTTGATACACTATTAGAAGGAAACATTATAGAAGAATGTGAATCACCATATGCAGCACCTGTTGTGCTCGTTCCCAAACCAGATGGAAAAATGCGCTTATGCATTGATTACAGAAAACTTAATACAACGACAGTTTCTGATTCTTATCCTCTACCTCGAATGGACGATTTGCTTCATGCGGCGAAGCATACACCTTTCATGACTACAATTGATTTAAAATCGGGTTACCACCAAATCAGTGTATGTTCTTCAGACAGAGACAAAACAGCATTTGTCTGCCCATTTGGAACTTTTCGTTTCCGGCGAATGCCATTTGGACTGAAAACGGCTCCTGCCACATTTCAAAGATTAGTTGACAAATTTCGTAGTGGTCTTAAAGACATGCACGTATTATCATACTTAGATGACATAATTATCTTATCAGAAACATTTGAAAAACATCTTGATGACCTCAAAACAGTCTTTGAAAGACTTTTGTTGTTTAAACTGCAAGCAAATCGCAGTAAATGCAACTTTGCTTGTGAAAAAGTAAAGTACCTCGGACACTATATCACTAGTTCCGGAGTCCAAGTAGATCCTGACAAAACAACTGCTATCAGAGATATACCTCCTCCGAAAAATGTTAAACAAGTGCAATCCTTCCTGCAAAGTTGTTCTTGGTATAGAAGATTCATCTTTAATTTCTCTGAGAAATCAAGACCATTGAGCAATCTCACTAAAAAGAATGCTCCTTGGAAATGGGGAGAAGAAGAGCAGAAAGCTTTTGACACGCTCAAACAGTGTCTGACAACTGCTCCTATTCTCAGACAAGTGGATGATACAAAACCCTTTGTCATACGAACTAATGCATCTAATTACGCAATCGGAGCAGTCCTGCTCCAGGGCTCAGGTGAAGAAGAACACACCATTGAATATGCAAGCCGTTTGCTTACTTCAGCGGAGCGAAATTATTCAACCACTGAACGAGAAGCACTCGCCGTAGTTTGGGCCCTCAAAAAATTCAGAGGTTATGTTGAAGGATCTGAAATCACAATTGCTTCAGATCATCAACCACTGAAATGGTTAATGGGTTTGAAATCGCCTTCTGGACGGTTAGCCCGTTGGGCTTTGCAACTTCAAAGTTTCAACTTAAAGATTGAGTACATGCCTGGAAAAGCAAATGTGTTAGCTGACATGTTATCACGCCCTAGTTGTACTCACAAGAAGCCAAATTGTGAAATTTGCACGATAACTATCGATATCCCAGCTCGATCCTCGAAAGACATACGAAGTGAACAGATGAAAGATGATGAATTGAAGA
This sequence comes from Nephila pilipes, assembly GCA_019974015.1. Taxonomy (NCBI): domain Eukaryota; kingdom Metazoa; phylum Arthropoda; class Arachnida; order Araneae; family Nephilidae; genus Nephila; species Nephila pilipes. The sequence goes on along the minus strand of BMAW01070657.1, from coordinate 371,335 downwards.
AAATCATCGACACTTTTGAATCACCAGAAAAAGGAACTGATTATTCCAACTGGACTGATCGTGGCTATCTTATGAATCGTGGAGTGCTGTACAGATACTCTCCAGATTCTGAAAGTGAAGACGCTCAATTAGTTGTTCCTATACAGGAACGAGAACATATTCTTAAAGATCACCATGATGCTCCAACAGCTGGTCATTATGGTGCTGAAGGAACGTTTAACAGAATATCGAAAAGATATTATTGGACTGGCATGCGGAAATTCATCACAGATTACGTTAAAAACTGTCCTGAATGTAATAAATTCAAAGCTAGCAACCAGAAACCTGCTGGTCTTCTGCAAACTCCAGTTTCATCCCAACGTTTTGAAACACTAGATATTGATCTTTTTGGCCCCCTGTCGGAAAGTAAAGATGGTAAAAAGTGGATCTTTATAGTCGAAGATTACACCACAAAATGGGTGGAACTTTTTGCCCTGCCATCTGCAACTGCCAAAGAGTCTCCTTGAAGAAGTCCTTCTAAGATACGGAATCCCTCGTCGTATCATAAGTGATAATGGTACACAGTTTGTGTCAGCTGTAATGCAACAGCTTTGTTACCTTCTAAACATCAAATAATATTTGATTCCTGTCTACCATCCACAAGCAAAACCCGTGGAACGAAAGAACAGAGACCTAAAGTCTCGTCTTGCCATCCTGATTTACTACAAGCAAAACTCTTGGTCAGAAAAGTTGCCATCAATTAGATTTGCCTTGAATACAGCCAAATGCCAGACCACTGGTCAAACTGCAGCTTTTCTGCATTTTGGAAGAGAACTGCGGACGACCGACGATGTCACGCATGATCTTCGTGCTGTCATCGAAAACGATAATTTCGTTGCAGAAATTACTCCATACTTCAAGAAATTTTCCCAATTCTTAGCTGAAGCTAAAGATGTTGCTGAACAACAACAAGATAAAAGAAAGCATTATGCTGACAAGAAAGTGAAGCAACTTTGTTTCATCCAGGTGATAAAGTCTATGTCACCTCACACCCCATGAGTAGTGCTGAAAAAGGAAAAACTTCCAAGTTCCTCCCACGCAGAGATGGACCTTATGTGATTATGTCTCGAGGGTCTCCAACTACATATGAAATTTCCAGCTTCGAAAATCCAACTACACCTCTTGGAGTGTATCACACTTCTGCCTTGAAAGCGTTTGAGCAAGGACGCTCCAATGCCCCAATTCTACCACTAAGAAAGAGAGGTAGACCTAGGAAAACTGTGACTGCTGGTTCCTTGTCGGGACGACTGTGGAACCAGAGGCGGAGGATGTAACCAACGTATTTCCTCTCCCCTCAATCCTGCAACGCCCTCTGCAATAACTGCGTCACGCATTCAGTTTAGCATATGAACTCAAGGTGTTCGGAGCACTAAAACAATTATGCGCATTAACGGGGAAATGCCTCGGCGCATACTCGGCTCAGTATCTCTTTGTTTTCTACTATGTATGTAAATCATAAATGCGTTGTCCTTGTAATAAAATAATTGTTTAGTGATCTGGGCCCTTTTCTTCTGTAACTACGAAAAGTAGTTATAGCTTGATATAACTTAAATTTATAATTAAATTACATTTTAGCTACCCTCTGAAGAAGAGACACTTTTATTTAAGGGTCAAAATATCTGGCCAAGTGGGTTTGAAGTAATACTATATATATAAATTGATATGAATGAAAAATGCTTTAAAATATAGTAACGATTGTGTTTAGAAGAAATTAAACTAATTTTATAAAAAGTATAAAACAAAGACTTTAATAACGGGAGTTCTTTTCTTTTGTATGGTATGAAAATAAATTTTTCATTAAGAGATTTTGGCACCTTGCGTGGCAGTAGCCCGCGCCTTCCAGGTTGAATGCCGCTGTCTTATCGTATGTAATGTCATACTGCCCTAGCCATTGTCTTTGAACCTAAAAGGTTTTTACTTTTTACAGAGTCGTTTCCGAACTACCCCTCCGAAATATTTCCGGTCCGTTGCCCAAGTAAACAATAGCAGTAGGTAACGAGCTTTCTATGGTGAATTGAAAGGTAGATCGTATTAGCTAGATTGAATTAAATGAATGATAATGATAGTTGTAACCAACGCCATTGTATGAGATCAAAATTTTCTTTAAGAAAGTCACATATATAGCTTCTTAATTGTGTATTCTAAGAGCTCACCGAGTATCGATGCAATTTTAATGTCGGTGTCAAAGTTAAACCACTCTTCATTAAAAGTTTAAATAATTAAACGTATATTTACGCGCATTCTGAATTTGTACAGGCGCATGCAGAATTTTCGCATTCTGAATTTGTCTTTACGAACATTCTGAATTTATGTCAAAGTTTGAAATATCCGACAAAGTAATTGGTCCAATTCTTGCAATAACAAAACTAAATACAAATATTGAACATTCATTTCATTGAATATTTTTGTACTGATAAAAAAACGCAGTTCAAAAGAAAAATTAATCCTCTACAATGATAGTTAAAACAAAAAGAGCTTCTTAATCACCTGCTTATGCTTATTAGTTTTATTTGCACTCGAAGAACACCTGCCGAGTTTGGAGGAAATTTTTAATGTGCAATGCACTGTATATACTCAGATGCAATAGTGTGCGTACGGAATATGTAACCTGCTATAAAACAGCAAACACTGTACTGAAATGAAAACAAGGACTACGATACACGTGCCGCATTGCGTCGCGATCGAGTAATCAAGGAGTCAACAAACTCCCAAATCCTAATGAAAGGTTCAATCGGTATTGAATTATAAAATGTGCCGGATCATCGAAAGCCGGAATAAAGAGAGGTTACTATAATTAGTTAAAAATAATTCACGATTATGACAACATCTATCTAATTTATCCAAATTCGAAACACATTTTCAGAAAGAAGAACGTTCTATGAGGGATGTTCCCAAAGTAAGTTTTGTCATTTTTTTGAAAGAGCACATGGTACATCAGATGAAACAAAAACCACCGCCATAAAAATCCACACTCGTTGCTGGTTCAACGACGAAAGTAACGTCAGTAAAGGAGGAATGACGCATGCCAAGAGCGACGAAGAAAAGAGGGTAGCAGCAGACCAGCGTGCCCGAGACGTGACTGACAATGTGGTCGGCAAAGAAAGTGCGTGCTGTTATCCTGTATGAATGAGCACGTGGGATTAGTCACACATGAACGATTACAGATCGTCTATGGTGAACAGGTTCTGTCTCGTCAAATGGTTGGACTCTGTATTGCAAGTTCAGTGAAGGAAGGCAGAGTGTGGAGGACGAAGATCGAAAAGGGCATTCCTCTATATCCACGAACGAAAACAACACTGCCAGAGTGCAGGACATGATGTCAACTGATAGACGCATTGTGGTGTCAGACGTGGCGTCCGCTCTGCGTATTGGTCGTGCTCAGACCCATCCAAAACAATACTGAGGGGGAACAGGCTGTGCGTCAATTCCTTGCAACGCAGGACACCGAGTTTTACCAGAGTGGTTTCCCCAAATTGATTGCACTTTATGATAAAAGTCTGAATGTCAATTGTAATTATGTCGATAAATAGGGAAGGTGTATAATTCACGGTGACATGGTTTATTTTTTGTACATACATTTTCCTTGTGAAAAAAATGACGAAATTTACTTTCGGAACATCCATCATAATATTGATATAAATTAACGCAACTCTATCATAAATACATGATGAACTCACTGATTCATAGAGCAATTTTGTACATGACAATATATGATGCTTTGCATATGTTAATGAATCATAAATAGGTGTACCGGAAAGTTCTGTTGTTTTGGGATAAGTGAGAGAAAATAATACATTTTTCGTACATTTAATAACACTTATAATACAATATATAACTTCCTTCGTTACTTATGACCTCTTACCAGCGTAAATTGTTATAGCAATTTTTGAAAAAGCCTTGTCTTTAGAGACGAAATACTGAGGGAGTGCTTGGGTGCTGTAGTTTTGAACTTTTTTTTTTTCCTTTCAAAAGATTTTGAAGGAAGAGAACCAGATGATAACCGCAGGGTGCATATTGCTTCGTGTAGGGGAATGCGAGAGAATTTCTTAGATTATCTCTGCGATTTTCTGATGACTCTCTAAAGCAGCATATCGTCGGCATTATCATGATGCAGTATGTTTTGCTTCCTTTTGAACATCGGCGGCCTTTTCTTTGAGTACCTTATTTAACTCATTCATTTCCTGACAGCATATCTCCGAATTGAGCTTTTCGTTTGATTTAAAATGTTCCTAATGTATTGGTCTTTGAGCGACTCGCACAATACACGATTATTCTCTTATTAAGTTTCACCTCCGTGTAAGGTTATTTGAAGTCTACTGTTTAGAACGCCCTAGATATGTAGTCATTATCATCATTATTAAAATTACTAATTATGGACGAATTAAATTAACGACTCCATATATTTAATTTATTTTGATATTGATTATTAAAAGATTTGAATGAAAACCGTTAAACATTTTGGCTGATTGCAATTAAGTATTTAAATCTCTTACTCAGAATGAGGATAATTCATCCCAAGTTAATGAGATTGACATATCGATTGATCTACGTCACGCCAACAGGAGAACTTTGAACCCCGTCAGATTTAGAAACACGACTGGTGTTTAGTGAAATCAAGACTCGAACAAGCGATTGGAATAAAGCGTCGCCGGACACAAACTCGATAGAGTCTCCCTGCACACAAACGAAATATTAGAATGCAAACCTTTTAAAGAGAGAGAAGGTTAGAATCACTTCATAAATTATAAGCAATTTTCATCATCGTACTGAGAAATGTGTTCATTATTATTGTTTTAAAAACATGCGGTTTCATATATTTTTAAAACGTTTTTCTGAATTTCACTTGGTGTGTGTGTGTGTGTGTTATCAAATTTTCGATCGTTAATTTAACCAACTTCCCATCAAGCTAGAACTCTGAAACCTTGGGAATCGTTCTCACTCGCCTAACAATGCGATATTTAGACATTTCTGACAAGTTTTAACTAATATTTTCTTCAATAATGCAGTTTATCCCAACCACTTGGCGCGATTTCAAAAATTGGCACCAAACATGGCGATTTTTTTTGTTTGGCTGAACGTTAAGTCCGTAAAACGGACCAGGGTAGCCACATTTGGCAAAATACTGCCAAAACTTCTTGTCGCCAAGAGTGATTGGGTTAAACTGCATTCCAACCATTTAATTTACCGGATGAATTAATTAATTTTAGTTAGTTGTAACGTTTTTATGTATTTCACTTGGTGTGTGTGTGTCTGTGTGTGTATCAGTGTGTCATCAAATTTTCTATCGTTAATTTAACCAACTTCCCATCAAGCTAGAGCTCTGAAATTTCGGGAACCGTTCTTACTTGCCTAACAATGCAATATTTAGATATTTGCGACCAGTTTTAACAAACATTTCAATAATCTTTCTTAATAAACTTTGCCACTATATAAAAACGTTGTTTTTAAAAACGTTGGTTTTTTATCTCGAATTATTCAAACAATATCATAATGGAAGGTTACAGTCGTAATCAAAAGGAAAAGAATTGCAGGAGACGAAAATTTGTTCACACTACCTCTTCGAAACACTAGTCAGGATCGTATACCAACAAATATTAGTATTGTTTTAAAGTATGATATCTCGTGAAATACGCAGTTCTGTCAAAGAACATTCTGCAGAATTTACATATGTAGCACGTCTCACCGCGAAGTGGTTTCGCTGCGCGTGCACGACATTGCTTGTGCAAACTTTTTTTTCTTTCATTTGCCCACTGTTTTTTCCGAAGCATGCTGCCTCATATTCATGATCATCCTGAAGGATCATAACTTGGTGCCCGTTTCATAGCTTTCGACGTGGATGGTTCTGGTTCTTAAATGCTTTCAGCGCTCTCAATTATTTGATCTGCGATCCAATAACGCAAGGCTGCTTCGAATAGAAACGTTGGAATGAAACACAACAAATGCATTAAAAGGAACACATATTAAGTAATACACTGTAACTCTTTAGTTCCATTTGGTGTTGTTACGTGAAATCCGAAAATAATGCGACAGGTACTGATGAGCCAGGTCTACACCTTTCTTACGTTTATCATAATCAATCAGAACGTTAGATCCCGTATTCAATCATATAAAAACGTAATTTTACATGCTCCGCACTCTAACAATAGTTCGTGAAAAGCATAATTTTATACGTTTAATTCTTGATTATTTCTACAAAGTATTTTACTACGCAGAAATTGCCCGAACTTTTTCACTTAAGGGCATAATCAAGACGATTCAATTCTCTAAATTTTTCTCAGACGGACTGACGTTTTCTAGTTCTTAGAAGACCACACGTTAAGTTAACCTCGTATAATTTACTACTAAATTGTGGAGAAAAAACACATAATCGTTATGTAATGATTTTCACTCGCATATCTCCCAAACTAAACTTTATTGCGGTATTCGAATTGAGAACTTGACCTCTTAAGAGAACCGTGACTTATGTGAATTACCTTCACTATATAAGAAGTATAACGAAAAGAAAATGGAGATGATAAAATTATTGGACAGATGTATAAAAAGAGATTGAGAAATCAGAAGGATTATGAGACACTAACATATGAGTGCGAACAAGTGTGAAGTGATATTTTAAGAGTGCTTACCTGACACGGATCCAATAATTTAAAATATGTTGGAATCGGATCCAGTGTTGTAGTTATTAAGTAGAAATTTCAGTTATAAAATTTGGTTAAGCGTTCAATTAAGAAAAGCTCCATATTATTGTATTATTTTAATTTCAATCATTCTGAGGCAGAAAAAAATGGTTAAAGATTTATCGAGTAATTAATTATTACGTCTCGATGGTTCTTAATGTTAATAATGGCACAAGTTACAATTAGAGAAAAATAAGAATATATTTTTTGTGACAATATTACAAATCTTACACTTTGCTCATATATATATATATATATATATATATATATATATATATATATATAAGCACAAAACATTTTAAAATTATTTCTAACAAAAACAAATAAAAGAAAATCCATATAGCTAAACAAATAATAACCAAAATTCAAATTACAAATATTATCAACTGGAAAATTCTTATGGATTTATATTTCTGTATATAAGGATTCATATAGACGTTTTATTTCTGTATATATGGATGGATTCCACATTTTTTCCTTACAATTAATTTTTAATGAAAATTCAAAAGACACGAATTTTTCAATTTTTCTAAAGAATTTAAGAACAATTGTCCTCTTCTACAATATCGAAGGTCTCCAAAGGGAAACAAGTATTTATAAAACAATAACAAAGGTCTTCTTGCTAAACACAAAAGAAGAGAATTGCCTTGGAGATGCGAGAAATTCACAAGTACGAATAGGTCTATTTACTTTACAAAACACTATTCCATTTCAAGAGCAAACCGCTTAACATCAGACGTGAACCTTGTAGAATACTTTCGCTACAAAAATTCCTTTTTCCATTTTTGATAGAGATCTTACTTCCTGGTTTAAAATGTCTGCTCAAAAATGAAAAAAGGAAAAGAAAAGAAAAAAGAAAATCCAGACGATATTTGTTTTGACCGAATATGAAAATGTGACAAATCACACTTTCCCATGTTTACACCTCACCTTACATTCGAAATTTGTCTGGATGCTGATTTTTTTTTTTTTTTCGAATACCATTAACCTCGATATTATTTTTTTCACTCATCCTCTGTGGTCGCATATCCGCTTTCACTGATTATATTAGTTCGCTATTTATAATTATCGTCTGCTTTCCTTTTTTTCATATTCTTCGATGAAATCCGTAATAATTAACGCGGTTCCACCGTCAAAACAAAACGGATGTCTATTGTTCTCTGGTTCTTACCGTGGCAGACCGTTACGGATTCCGCTAAAATTGGCTCGCTGACATACTTTTCGTAATGGATTTTGCCCTGAATAAAATTATTATTTACGGATGCCGTGCATAAAAGAGAGGGTGACAAACGTCCGCACGCCCATTTGTTTTATAGCTTTTTCTGTGCATCGGAGCTTTTTGGTAACTCATAACACTCTCAGCATGGACAGCATGTACGTTCTGGTTACCTTCGCGGTCACTTTCTGCATCTTCTGGGGGGATGTGAAGGCTCTGAGTGAAGACGTGGAATCAGATGAATTTATGAATGCCTTATGTGGTGAGTACACAGATGCGATTTTTAAAGTGACTAAGATATTAAAATGCTTCAAATTCTACATTTTTTTTTTAAAAAAAATTATTTTTCTGTTAAAATATAGAGTGATTCGCTGACTCCAGAGAAGTATCATTTATGAGGTTTTGATAAACAGAAGGCTAGAAAATCGAATTTTAAAATTTTAAGCACGCCACACCATAGAGAAAAATATTTGTATTTGCATTTTGTCTCAAAATGTGATTTTTTTTTAGTACGCTCTCCTACACTTTCCTCAAAATCTATTTTATTCATAATTCTGATATTTTCCACAAAATAAAACGAGATCGTTTTCTCTAAAGAGAAAGTGATTTTTTTCTAATATGTATTTAATTACACATTTCAGATATTATCAAATATTTGTATAAAAACTTACAGAATTTCAATCCAAAAAACATTTTTAACGTTTCATTTTATGTATTTTAAATTTAATTTGTTCATCATATTTAATGTTATATTACTTTGAAAATTTCTTAAGTCGTAGATACACAGGAATTTTGAGCAAAATAAACACGAACTTATAAATGTAAATACATCTGTTAATAATTTATTGCTCATAATTGACTATTTATTTATATAAATGTGATTTTCTTTACATAAACAGATAAATATACACACAATTTAATGTTAAAATATCACCCATTGTTTTTAATTTAAAAAAATTTATAATTATTGATAATTTATCATTTACATTAAGCCTAATATCATATTCTATATCATTAAAACATTGTAAGCCGACGGTTCTTAAGGCTCCCGTCTACCCGCCATTTTGATTTCGTGAACGTAATATTAATCCTATGGAACTCCTTTTTCCTCCTTAAATCTATACAATTGAATGTATTTGAATGGAAGAAAGAGCACATGAAAGAGCAGAAAATAACGAAGGTTTTTGTGGAATTACATTGTTAAAACTCTATCAGAAATGTTCGTGATGGATTGCTCTGCAATCGTGTCGTTTTGTGTAATTATTTGCGTGTGATGTGGACAATATTTGTCAAAAAATTGTTTTCATATGTTTAATTATTTGAGTAAACATAGTGAACATGTCTAACGGTTTTTTTGTAAAATGGTTCAAATAGACTGTAAGACTAAAACACAGTTTATTGGTATTGAATTTGTCTAGGATTATTATTATTATTGGTATAGAATATTATTACCAATAATAAAATATACCAGATGTTATGAACCACACATCAATTTTTTCCATTAATCTGAAATGTATTGATTAACTTTATGTATTGATTAATCTGAAATAATAACAAAAAAAAACTTAACTAAAGCTAGAATTAACCGCGATAAGATGCTGAATTCAAAACTAATACAACCAGCCAGATTTCAAACTGTGGAATTACAATTTTTAATGATTGGTTTTAACACATTACAGTTACGAAAACATTTATTATAAAATAGCAAACTATTTCATTCAAACAAATGATATTAATAAAATTTTTATGAAAAATATAAAATTGATCTATTGCCAAACGATATTTTGAGAAAGTTGTTTGTTGGAATTTCCAGTATCCTGTAAATATTTATTTTTTAGAATAATTTTGCATGAAAGACCCGGAACTGCAGACGATTTTTGTTAAAATGAATAACATTATAATATTTTTAATATATTTTTCTATAAAATGACAAAAAAAATATTGCTTTTATTGAAATTATATTTGTTTTAGTTTGTGCTAAAAATTGAGTAAAGTGATGCCACATAAAAAAAAGTTAATTATTTTTTTTAAGCAATATCAACTTTTTTTTTCATTTTAATGATTCATTTGTTTGTTTTACGACATTTAAAATTATTCTCAGAAACCTTCGCTATTTTTGATATTTGGATGTGCTTTATGAATTAGGTTTTGAGATGGAAATTAGATATCTTAGGGATTAGATTAAAAATCCTTAAGAAATTGATTCAATGGAAAGTAGATCCTATAGGAAACTTTAGGGATTAATCGTATAAAAATTAGATTCTATTGAATTAACATTACGCCCACGAATTCAAAGTAGATGGCAAACAAGAGCATTAAAATATGTTTTAAAAAACAATGTGTGATCAATTATTTTCAAAATTAAATTAATTATTTCAAATGGATAATATTCTAGAAAAGACTGGCTGTAATAAATTTGCAAAAATTTGCTTTAAAATTATATAGTGTATATAAAAAATTCATTGTTATATAAATATCTTTAAAAGTTTTAATTGATTCAGACATTTTTATATAAAAATGTGCGTGAAGCAGTTTTAACCAATTGATTGATATATTATCTTAATTTATGTTTAATAAAAAAAATTTAATAATTCGAGATAAAAACCAACGTTTTTATATGGTGGCAAAGTTTATTAAAGAAAATTATAGAAATATTAGTTAAAACTGGTCGCAAATATCTAAATATTGCATTGTTAGGCAAGTAAGAACGGTTCCCGAAATTTCAGAACTCTAGCTTGATGGGAAGTTGGTTAAATTAACGATCGAAAATTTGATGACACACACACACACACACCAAGTGAAATACATAAAAACGTTAAAACTAACTAAAATTAATTAATTCAACCGGCAAATTAAATGGTTGGAATGCAGTTTAACCCAACCACGGCGACAAGAATTATTTGGCAGTATTTTGCCAAATGGGGCTACCCTTGTGCGTTTTACAGAATTAACATTCAGCAAAAAAAAAATCGCCAAGTTTGGTGCCAATTTTTGAAATCAAGCCCAGTGGTTGGGCTAATCTGCATTATTAAAGAAAATATTAGTTAAAAATTCTCTAAATATTGCATTGTTAGGCGAGTAAGAACGATTCCCAAAGTTTCAGAGCTCTAGCTTGATGGGAAGTTGGTTAAATTAACGATCGAAAATTTGATGACACACACATACACACACCAAGTGAAATACATAAAAACGTTTTAAATAATTCGAAATAAAAACCAACGTTTTTATATGGTGGCAAAGTTTATTAAAAAAATTATTAAAATATTAGTTAAAACTGGTCGCAAATATCTAAATATTGCATTGTTAGGCAAATAAGAACGGTTCCCAAAATTTCAGAGCTCTAGCTTGATGGGAAGTTGGTTAAATTAACAATAGACAATTTGATGACACACTGATACACATACATACAGACACACACCAAGTGAAATACATAACAACGTTAAAACTAACTAAAATTAATTAATCCGGTAAATTAAATGGTTGGAATACAGTTTAGTCAAACCACTCTTGGAGACAGGAATTATTTGGCGGTATTTTGCCAAATGTTGCTAAATTGGTCCGCGAAGCGGACTTAACATTCAGCCAAAAAAAAAAAAAAATTTCGCCAAGTTTGGCAATTATTCAAATTGCTCCAAGTGATTAGGCTAAACTGCAATATTTAAAAAAATATGAGTTAAAACTTGTCGCAAACGTCTAAATATTGCATTGTTAGCCGAGTACGAACGATTCCCAAAATTTCAAAGCTGTAGCTTGATGGGAAGTTGGTTAAATTAACGATCGAAAATTTGACGACACACACACACACACAAACTCAAATTCAGAAAAACGTTGTAAAAATGTAAGACTCACGTAACATTACATTAAATTTTGAAATAATTGCAAAGCCGCAATTTTTTTTTTTTAATCTTTTAATCCTCAAATTATTTCTTCTTAACTTGATTTTCTTCCTTGCTCTCTTTTTGAGGAACAAACGTTCAAGTCAATTTAATGGCGTATCTAGATATGGTAGGCAGAACACGTACCATGGGCGTCACTGGCAGGGGGCACCATTTGGCGCACTCGTGCCAATGCTAAACCAAGTTAATTTAAAAGAGTTACTTTAAGTTGCCGAATTAGTGGTAAAATGAGTTACTTCAAGCTGCGGGCATTTGTGTTGTATTTCTTTCCCCAAATATTTACAAACGTGATAATTGAAAGTGCCAGTCACATTATAGATGCAAGGTTTATGATAAACCATTTCTTCTATTTGATGCTTGAAAAACAGTGACTCAAAGAGCTAAAGATAAGACCACTTTAGAATGTTCTAAACATGCAACTGTTGGGTAAAGTTATTTTTGTAATTATGTAAAAATAAGACCACTCTAGAACATTATAGACATACTATAGCATGATAAAGTTATTTTTGTTTTTATTTGTAAAGATAAGGCCACTCTAAAACATTCTAGACGTAGTGCAATTTGATAAAGTTATTTTTCGTGAAAGAGGTAAAAGGGTAGAATTCGATTTAATAGCAATGCAGATTTCCTGCATTGCAGTTAAGCTAATCCCCCCTTTTTTTCATGTTCTTATAACTAGAAGCAATAAGTATAAAAAATACGCTAGAAAATAAAGTTTGAAGAACAATAAAGCCGTCAAAAATTAACAAATACAGTATTTTACTGCCACATTAAAGTTACTCTCACCTAATGCTGAAGATTAAAGCTCAAACTTGCAACATGTTTTCCGACAAAAAAAAAAAAAAAAAACATTGCATCACCACCACTAATATCATATTTTGACAACTTCGGGACATCGAGGACATCGTACTTTATAGCATTCCTAATTTATGCTCGAAACCATCCAATTTTCTTGAGCAAAATAATTTTTTTCAAATATTTCATTCGTTTTAATGCTAAAATTAGGCTTAACTTGCAGCCTAATACAATTACTTATCATTATACAATGAAATAAATCATAGTTAATAAACGTCTCTAAATTTTAGGGCTTTTGTATGATAAAAACGGTTTTATTTGCTGTTGCAATCCAACATTATTTCAGACCGGTTTGATTTGCTGTATAATGAAGTATATCTTCTTTTGCTGCTTCAGATATCTATCTAACAGAGAATACTTTTCCTCTTTCATTCTAAAAACTATTGGCTTTATTGATTTCATTTATATGATAATCATCAGAATAAAATTTTGTTCATCTTAGATGTCTAGAACAGCCTTTTCTATTGTTCTCATTTATCATGTGTGTTTTAGTTGCTTCTTTAAAAAAAATCAAGCCAAATAAGAATATTAAAATAATTTTTGTTTTTCTTGGTACTGACATTATATAGTCCCATCGAAGAGTATTTTTGTCAATAATATAACACAAATTCATTTGTTCAACTCTATCCAAGTTCATTTCACAATGCAGTCGATTTTTTTTTTTTTTTTTTTTTAAAAAAAAATAACTTCGTATCAATATAAAGATTTAAAAAAAAAACATCACACAAAACATTCGTCATGCAAAACTTGACATTCAGATATAGATTTTACAATCAGTTTTTGTCATTAGATAAAAAAAAATTATAAATGTCTAGAAATTTTAGAAACCGTTCAAACGTAGATTGTTTAGTGAAAAAAATACGGTGTATGAATGACAGATATCTTGACAGTTCGACCTTGATACTGTCTGAGGAAATAAGGGAAAGTTAACTAGAAAAAGTTGTTATTTGAAGGAAAAAAAAATAGATACGGAGCTTAATATTATAGAAAAAAATATTTGAGAATGTGTGGAGTGGAAAAAGTTTAATTTTCTGAAAAAAATTTATTGTATCAGGTTAACTTTTTCAAATGAAGGTTATTTTTATCGTGAATCGAATAAATTTTAACACATTGTATGTAACATTCAATTTTCATACAAATTATTTATGCAATAGGTTTATTATATGGAGACGGATTCACAAAATTTTTATAAAATATATGATTAAAATAATCAATTTACAATTAATTTCTAATTTATCTGTTTTCAAAATAAGTTCTTAAAAAGCTTTTGTTCATACTCGTTTCTTTTCGATCGCAACTAATAATGTTTGATTCTTTTCGATTTTTTTATTTTAAATAACCACCTTATATATCGGCATTTTTGAAAGATAAAAAATATTGTTACTGAAATAATATCAAAAAGAAAAGTTTTCTTTGTGAAACTATTCATAAAACCACAATTTGCTCTCAAATAAAATATTTTGGAATTGATTTCTTTAAATTATGGAACACGAAATGTAAGTAATAAGTCTAAATAGATATGTGTAGAAAAATACAGTTTTGATAGGACTAAATTTAAATTTACTCTGTGAGTGTTAAATTTCTGTCTTTTCTCATTAAGATAAAAAAAAATATAAGAGGGCGTCACATATAACAGAGTAACGATGCAGAGTCTTTAAATAAAGATGCAATGAGAAAATGCAGTTTTTTGTAAAGAAGTAGATTAAATTATTTTCGAAAAGGAAAAATATAAAACGTTCATCAACAATTCGTGACAATCCATAATACTACAGAATTTAAAGCCAGTTTAACGAATGCGTTGGAAACTATAATGTTTTCAACATATAAATCCCAATCGTATATCTTCTTAATAGTAAATAGATCTTATTTTGTTCTAATTATAAAGAATAAAAAATAAAAAGAACGTTCTTTTAGTAAAAGTTGCAATGGAATAAACTGATGATAATTCAACATCTGAGAACTGATATAATTTTTAGTTCTAGAATAGAAGTAAAATATTTGTCATAGTTATAAGGAAAAGAAAAATAAAGGAATTAAAAAGAACGTTCTTTTCGTAACAATGCTATAGAATAAATGGAATAAACTGAACAGTAGCGACAATATATGATATAATCATAATTCCACAGTTGAGAAATGAAATCTTAAAATAAATTACTCTAGAATAGAAATAGAACAGTGATTCTAGTTATACAAATAATAGCAAATCAAAGAAATAAAAATAAACATTCATTTTCTAATAAAGCAAAGGAATAAACTGAGCAAGAGCAGCTCTACATGACATAATGATAATCCAACACAGAGAACTAAAATTAAATTTTTTTGTTCTAGAATAAAAATCGGATAAGAATTAAAATTAATGTAGATTAGTCATTGTTGGACAAATTCTGTAAGTAATTTTTAGTTTCCCTTTTTGTACTTCATTTTATTTGATACTTTTTCTAAAAGTCTGCAACGAATATTGCTTTTCTTAACGCGAACAAGAGAGAGAATATTGTGTAAACAGATAATTAATTTCTTGAGAGAACAAATAATTATTCTGTTCTTTTCTTTTCAGACCCTGCAACAGTTAAAGAAGTAGCAAGATGCGGAGAGCTTTTGCCACCCATAGTACGTATTACTGTTGCTATTACGTTGATGTATCGCTTGTTTATGATTTAATAATACTTGTTCAGTTTTACACTGAGAGCATCGCCAACTTTAGTAACCAAACTCTTTGGGATTAATATAAAACTTGTGCATGCAGTTCGAGAGTTTGTTTTAATACCTAATTTATTGTCCAAAATTTTTTTTACCCTCTCTGGTTCATCACCAGCGCAAGAAACAGCTCATTGGCTATTCACATAAAATGATCTGCTGAAACAAAACTGATTTCATCCAATAGCGTAACTTCTTAGTCTTAAAACTTCATGATTTTATTTAGCATTAATGTATTTCTTTTATTTTCATTTTTAATGTAATTTTCTATTTTAAACTTTCTAGAGGCAATGACTTTAATATTCTTTTTAATTTAATTTAATTTCCTGGACAATTAACAGCCCATTTTCAGACTTCTAGATAGGAGATTAAAGGCTGTAAGACCTAAGCGCTCCGTTAACCATCCAACCTATTTAATACTTGACTTGTTTTCTTTCTGAAGAAATTTGAAGAAAGCCCGGCATGTAATCCTTTTCTCCCAGTTTTACTATTTCTTTCTTTTTTGCACTTTTTTTTTTTAAAATGCTTTCAATTTTCCACTTATCCCATTCGGGAAAATAAATTTTATTAGATTTGCTCTAAAGACTCGTCGAACCGTAGGTCAGTTCTTGAGTAATAATATGTAATTGACACATGACTATATAATTGACATTTGGGTATAATAATGTGATAATGTATTTAGAATATGCATAGTTTTAATTCTTATTTTTCATATTATTATTATTTTTTTCTTTTATTAATTAAGTTTATGAGAATGGGGCCAAAAGTTTAGATATTCACCAGTTTATTAATTCGAAAAAACAGTCCTTCATGTTTAGTGATAAAACCAAAATAAATTTTACTCGTATGGTAGAAATTGTTTTAAATAAGAATCTTTAAAATGTTTCATGATTGATAATAACTTAATATTTTTAATCATAATATAAAAATGGTTGGGGAAAAAAATATCGTGGAAAACAACATACGAGCTATTTTCTAATGCGTAGAATTTGTAAAGCAATCATATTTCTGATGTTTAAATTACTGATCAATACGTTGAATGAACTGAAATTAGACGAATATAAATTTAAAACTTGATCATCGTAAATATTTTAGAAAAATTCAGTTACTTAAAAATGTTAAGATTAATGAAAAATGCTTGTACTCTCTTACGTGAATTCCTATCTCAATAACTTTTGTTTAAAAATAAATTCGTCTTAAAAAGTCACCCTTTTTGTTCTTAATTTTTCTCGTCATTATATAATGCTGATGTTTCCATACAATCCAAATTTTTTTATATTCCAAAACATCGCAATATTTACTGGAATACTAAATGTTATTTTAAATAGGCCTTCGAAGACTCGCCCTTTTTAATAGCAGTACAAGCATACGACCTCGAAGTAACCCAATGATATTTTTCTTACCCAAGACGATTAGTGTCTTTGATGAACGTGGGTGAATCAACCCTGGGATAATCTTCTATTTTTGACTTTGCTCTTCTTGTCAATCAATTTTTACCTCCTTTCCTCTTTTTTTTAAAAAACGTTTTTATGTATTTCACTTGGAGTGTGTGTATCAGAGTGTCATCAAATTTTTGATCGTTAATTTAACCAACTTCCCCTCAAGCTAGAGGTCTGAAACTTTGGGAATAGTTCTTACTCGCCAAACAATGCAATATTTAGACATTTTCGACAGGTTTTAACTAATATTTCCATAATTTTTTTAAACAATGCAGTTCAGCCCAACCGCTTGGCGCGATTTCAAAAATTGCCAAACTTGGCGTGTTTTTTTTTTTTTTTTTTTTGGCTGAACAATATTTAGACATTTACCAATGCAATATTTAGACAATTGCGACAAGCTTTAACTAATATTTCAATAATTTTTTTTAATAAACTTTGCCACCATATAAAAACGTTTTAAAAAACGTTGGTTTTTATCTCGAATTATTCTAATGTTCAGATGACACATTGTTCGGATCACATGATCAGATTGGGTTCTCGCACCATTGAACCTTAATTTTCCCTCTCAGTCCCTCATTTTAAATGCCTAACTCTGAAATTCTTAAGCTCATTTTCATTGTATAAGTCTAATATAGGTCAAAGTGGAATACAAAATAATCACTATAAAAATATTTAGATACTTTATTTTCATTTCTTATTATTAAATCTTTAAAATGCTGAAAAAGGTATCACCTATTTCTATAATAGAAAAATCTTAAGTTAAGAAAATAGATTACACGCATGATGAAATGCAATTTTTAAAAATTAAAAACAATCAGTGTAAAATCTCTAATATCTCTTTCCTCTCGTGAAGGTGGGGGAAAAATTAACTTTTAAGCCAAACTTATCCTTTTAAATGTAATAATTATTATTTTGTGAAGTAAATAATTAAAGAAATTATGTTTAGAAAAGAAAATTAAACAAGTGTCCTAAAATTTCCGGCACTGATGTGATTCGTGAATTTATTATACAAAAACAACAAACTTCAAAATAATTATTTTTATATTTTTATAGTGAAAAGAGCTTATAACATAACTTAGAAAAAAAATTTGAGTCTACATTTACGACTAATGTTCAGAATGTCCTCATCTTTCTAGGAGGCAAAACTGAACTTGTTCGAGCATATTTTGAGAAATGCGTTTCAAGATACTGAGCAGGACTTCTATCATTTGAGAAAATGATAATTTTCAGATCATCTGTTCTTTGAGGATTATTTTCATAAACTTTGTTCAAAAAAACATCAGGAAATACTCAGATCAGAAAATCGAAACGGCCAAAGATTTCTTAAGAAGAGTGGATTCCCAAACAAAAATTTTTGAAGTGCCCTCGTAGTTTCATTACTCTTTATGACACATTGCCCCACTTTCTTTGAACCAAGAATCTCGTCCCCGTGATTTGAGCATTACCTGACTTTTTGTGTGTTTGCACGTAAAGAAAAAAGTTTATGCAAATTATTCTCAAACAACAGAAATTCTGATCCGGAAATTGCCATATTACTCAAATGATGCAAGAAGTCCCGCTCAGTATCTTGAAACACGTTTCTCAAAATATGCACGAACGAGTTCAGCTTTGCCTCCTAGAAAGAGGGGGATATTCTGAACATTCGTCGTAAATGTGGTCTCGAAACTTTTTCTATGTTATGTTATAAGTTCTTTTCACTATTAACATAAAAATAATTATTTTACAGCTCGTTGGTTTTGTATAATAAATTCATGAATCAAATCAGTGCGGGAAATTTTAGGACACCCAGTTTATTTTTAAAAAACACAACAGAGCATCCAGTTAGAATAGAAGAACTGTTTAATAAATAATTATTTTTGAGATAATACGTGGACAAAAAATATGAAAAAGGAAGTATCTTAACTAGAATAAAAGGAAAACTGAAATTACGTAGTGAGTAAGGTTTAATTTCAAAGCGATACACTGTCGCGACGTACTCAGTACCATTTATCAATTAATAAATTTTTAATAATTTTAATATCGTATCCCTTGTACTACTGTTCATTTCACAATATAAGCCGTGTTTAAGTGGAAAAAGTACATTTTCTCCTTCAAAACTCTATCTAAAATTCAAATTCCGTATTTCAGCCCAAATGAGGATTCCTGTAACGTTTGAACATGTCTATTCGAGAATAGAATACTTTGGAAGAGATGATGATATGCATCCAGACATTTGAATGAATGAAAGTGAATTTGTTTGAATTTGTTCATTTGTTGTTGAATCATTTGAACACTCGGATTCTGACACGAATTTAAAAAAAAATGTTCGCTTTTTTTTGCATAAAGATTGAATTTGAAACACCTAAAATTTAAGTAGGAAAATTATAGTCATATTCCTCTTCCATTGTTACATTTATCTGTCCACTATCCATAGTATTCTAATATTATTTTTAGTGCAAGTTTTTGTATACTTTTTTCTTTAGCTGGGTACAGATACAAATATATATATATATATATATATATATATAAACAGATCCTTATAATTTAGTTTAGTAAAAGTTTTAAAAATCCTCGGCTTATAAACTAACATATACGGGATTTAAATGATTGAGAGATTTCACTTTAAAATATTAAATCATTTTTAACTGTGAAATATCACCTTATTTTAAAACTATGGATTTATTTGATGATTTTAGAAGAAACATTGCATTCCATGATTTGAAAATTTTATCTTAAAGCTGGATATTGTGATTTAATGATTTTATTTTAAAGCAGAATATTTTCCATTGCATGGAGCATAATTCCAATAATTTCTGTTAAACTGTTTGCATACGTTATTTTTCCTTTTCAAGCAGAGTAGGAAGCTTTTATCTAGTAATTTTTTTTATATTTTAAACGTATCGCGTTCCAAATTTTATGAAGATATAAGAGCTGATTTATAAAATAAAAATTTTAGAAAAATTCATTTGGTAAATTTCAAAGTCTTTAAAATTAAAAAAAAAAAAATGTGATATCAGACTCTCTCTCTCCCTCTTCGCGATTTTCTGTTCATTAACCTTGGAATACCGCGGTAGCCTATTGGTCAAGGTCGCAAACTCGCGACCGACGTTGCTTTCATCGAGTCGTGGGTTCGAACTCTGAACCTCTGAAGACCCGCCATGTATCGGGACTGATGCACTTTAAATTTGTCGAGATTTTAAGCTCTCTCGTCGGCTTGGTGTGGGAGATGCCAGCTCATGTGTCATCCTCGTCACATGACCGAGGTTCATAATTACGAAGTCCACTGCCAATAGCTGTCGTGTTGCTTCTAAGGGCAACGAAAGCAAACAATCAATCAATCACTAACCCTGAGGACTTTGTAATTTGAATCGTATAAAATTCCACCTCCTTTCCAAGCAAACGAAACGTGATTACGCAAATTAGGTAAAGGTAAGAAGTATAATGAATTGAATTGCGAATTAGAACTGAACTGAATTGAAGGGAGACAACTGATAACGAGAAACGGGTAGAAGTTAATTAAGCAGAAACTGGAGTAAATTGCTACTGTGGGTCAGTCGCGACTGAAATCGATTAGACGCGACACAGTTCCGAGAGGGAGTGTCATGGGAGTCGAAATCATTGCATATTCGAGAAGCGAGTGGGTAAGCTAGAAATGCATTGTTTCATTCTAAACTAGGATTGAGACGAGTTAAGAGGGATTCGAGAGCGAACGACCTTGCATCACCTGTGAAGATAATTCATAAGCTGTTATTGTACCTTTTTTGTGACGTCTCTTCAGTTGGATTTGTGGTGACCATGGTAACCTAGCGGCTATGGTCGCGGATTCGCGGCCGCAGTTTTCGTCCAGTCGGGGGTTAGAACCTTGATGCTACTAAAGGCCCGCCTTATAGCCAGGGTGAGACACATTAAACCTGATCGATGCTTCAAGTCCTCCCTTGGGGTGGTTTGAAACTTGGTTTGAGAGGGGGGGGGCAGCTCAGGAGTCGCCCTCGTCACTTGACCGAGGTTCAAAATTACGAAGTCCTCTGTCAATAGCCCTACCAAGTGCTGGATGAATAAAATCAATCAATCAATTGGACTTGTGGGATCTTTTTGACAACTTAATTACACTTTACGACGTCAGTAGAGTTAAATATGTTGATGGGTAGCCTCTACAATATAAAGAAATATTCATGAAGCGTCGCAGTTCTGGTAGTTTTTAAAAGCAATTCATCTATTAAAAATTTATTTTCACAGTTTCTCTACTCAAAAAAATATTAAATTTGAGTCTAAATAAGAATTTTCCGGATAATATTTTCTAAAACATTTGCGATTTTACAAATGTATAAAACAACTTCAGATTTCCTGAGAACACTTTAATGTATACTGGTCACGAATATTCCAAATTCCGTTCAATTATCTTCAGATATATAAATTGACATTTGTAAAATGTACATATCAAGTAGAAAAATGTGAGTTTAATATTTTAAAATGGTCAAAATTAAGCTGCTGCGAAATTACGGTTTTTCTCTTTACTCCTTGATCAATTTAAAATATTTTCTTAATTTTTATCTTGTTAAACAGAATAATTTTTTTTAAATTTTCAGAAACAATAAAAGAATCTTTAAGAATTTCCGTGTTCTCTCCTCCCTCAAAAGTATTGTACTGTTCAAGAACTTACAACCTTTCCAAATATTTGTAATTTTTGCCATCTGTTCGTTAAAATCATCGATAATTTTTAAAAGAGTTGTAAGAATCATTTAATGGAACGGTATCTCTTTTATGTATTTGAGAGTAACAGTCTTTAGAACATTTTTAAACTTTGCCAATAATTTTAACATCAAATTTTTTTGAAAGATTATGAAAGTGTGAAACTCATACTTTTCCATCCCATTTTTTTTTTTATCCTTAAGAATTTTTTTTGGAAGAATACAAAGTATTTCACCAATCTTTCTGCTGAAAAAATTGAGTTTTTTTTTTTTTTTTTCGAATAATCTGGGTGTTTCCGACGAACATTTGAATGAGGAACGCGGAAGAGTCCTCGATTTCTTTTATCCATTGTATTTTCAGAGAAATATACAAATGCGTTTTTTACAGAACCATAAAAAGGAAATAGAGGTTTCAAAAAAAAAAACCTGTCCATCCCCTTTTTTTTTTCATTCCGAGAAAAAACGAAAAGTTGTATCGAAATGTATATCGGCATAATGCAAAAGAGGATATTACAGAAAAATGTATGCATCGTAAGGGCAATAGATATCGTAGTTGAAATAAATATTACTATATAATTAATTAAAATTTTAAAAGAAGGAAAAAACACATAGTTTTTTTTTTACGTAAATATTTGGTCAAAGAACTTAGTTCCGTGTTTTCATGTAATAAAAGTTCTACTAATAGAACAATTTCTCGATTACTCCGGACAAAATTACTTAGTCGTAGTTATTGGAAGAGAAAAGGTGTAGCATTGGCTATTAGTGATTTTCTCTTCATTAACCTCAGGGACATCTCGGTTATTTGAATTAAATTAAATAACAGCTCCTTACCAACCAAATAAAACGTGATTAGGCAAATTTGATGAAGGTAAGAAGTGTAGTGAATTAAATTAGAGATAATGATAATAAAAAAAAAAAAAGCGAGATAGAACTGAAAGGAAAGAGAAAGCAGATGGAGGATAGTTGATAGATGCTGTTGATTCGAGTGAATCATCGTAATTAATCGTATATATTGAAAGTAGTAAGAAATGACTCCTGATTAGAATAATAGGAGTGAATCAGCTATAATGAGAAGTACTTGAATCATTATGAGCGATTTATTAAGTTAAGACTACTATTCTATTTTCACTTTCAAAGAAGTATTTGGGTCTTGTCCACATCATAGACGTCATTTAGTCTAAGAATTACTTTTTCTTTCAGTCTTACTACTCTCTCTCTCGTTAATACATATTTATGTGAAGTTCAAACAACGCCACCTGTCGCCACGACTTAACTAATACTATTTAAAGAAATAGGGCTAACTTATGAATATCCGCTTCTATACGGTGGCGGAATGACTACTTAGGTCTCAGTTTGGTGAATTGAAAGAGTTGTGTATTAAACAATTCTCAGTGCTCTAGATACAAACCACCGTCCTTGGGAGTTTAAATTAGTGAGAATTTTTTCCTCCAAATTCAAATCCAAGGGGGGGGGGGGTTAGTGATCCCTTTTCAGATCTTGTGTCCTGTAGTACGTGGTAAAGTTAGTGGCACTAAAGAACCATGAAACTAGGATTGTATTGATTGATTTGATTGGTTTCATTGAAGTAGCATGAAAAGCAACATGAGGGCTATTGGTGACGGATTTCGTAATTTTGAACCTCGGTCGAGTGACAAGGATGACACCTGAGCTGGCACTTCCCTCTCCTAATTACCACACCACGCCAAAGGAAGGACTTTGGGCCTCAGT
The DNA here is from genome assembly GCA_019974015.1 of Nephila pilipes. Classification (NCBI taxonomy): domain Eukaryota; kingdom Metazoa; phylum Arthropoda; class Arachnida; order Araneae; family Nephilidae; genus Nephila; species Nephila pilipes. The sequence goes on along the minus strand of BMAW01070657.1, from coordinate 348,127 downwards.
AGATATAGCATGCATCAACCCCGGGTAAACATTGCGTCTTTAATGGTATCAATGCTCGAACCGACAACTTGATGAAATCCGAGGGTCGGAAGTCTGCTACCATGGTCGACGCGGCCACTTATTTAATTCATAGAATTCCTTAATGGTTTTTGAATTGATTTATTGCTTATGAAAGTTACACTAAGAAGCAACACGAGAGCTATTGGTGATGAATTTCGTACCTCGGTTAAGTGTGACGAAAACAACACTTGAACTGGCACCTCCCTCTCCAAACTTCCATAACAGGCTAAGGGAAGACTTGGGACCTCGACCATATTTAACGTGCATCATCTCACTACACGGCAGGTTTTTAGTGATATCAGGAATCGAAACCGCAACTCGACGAAAAACAAAACCAGCCGCGAGTTCGCAACCATGACCGCTAGACTACTGTGGCCACTTTCTTTAATGGTTTGCATATTAATTACACCATTTTCAGCATTACTTCTTGAAAAAGTTTTAATTTTAAAACTAAATTTCTTAAATATGTTATTCAATTATTATGCAGATAAAACAATGCATCGTTGACCACGCGATAAAAACTTAATCATCCAGAATATTTACATTATGGCTTCTGCAATGATATCATCTAATTTTATGTAATTTCGATTTTTCATGATGCCAGGGAAACTCCGGTATTTTTTGAGTAAAAAATTAATTTGTCTAGTCTCGTGTATTCTAATTAGAAATGTTTTTCGAACGAAAAATAACAATTTAGTATTGATAATTAGCAAAAATTTTACATAAGAATATAATGATGTTTGTGTGTATTCAAAATCTGAAAAGGCAATTCAATTAAGAACTTTTCTCAATTAGAATATGAATATGATTCAGAGTTCGAAGTAATAATCATTTAGTTTTACGAAACGTTTCAATAACAATTCAAGGCAATCGTTAATTAATTCAGTGCATTATAATTCTACATTTGAAGGTAAGTTTTATTTTTAAGCAACTCGTTGTGCAATCATAAGTTTTATAATCGCTTTTTCTTTTTTTTCGTATTGTTCCCACTAGTTTTCCATGAAAACGATATTTTATTGTTGTTGCTATTGTGAAAACGTTCGGTAGAATACGAGAACATTAATTAGATAAATTTTTCTCAGAAATGCAATTTAATTTTTCCCAGTATGATGTTGAATAACTAATTCTAATTAAAGGGCATTCAAAAACAAGGAAAATATTCTCAATTTTATCAATTTTTTTCAATGTACAATTTTGTTTAAATATTTTTTGAATTTCCCAGGATCCCCAAAAAATAATCACCTTTGTCTCGAAATATCTGCGTTACTATACAGTAGGAATCGGTTAACTAAAACCCACGGGCGAAATCCGACCCGTGGGTTAAAGTTGTTTTTACTTGGAAAAACTAAAAATAAATCAAAGTACATGGTATAACCACCGAGACATCTAAACATGTTACAACAGCATTTTTCGGATCCTGATGCAAGTGTTGAAAACTTTTCCGTATTTTAAACTCTGTCAGTACAAATGAGGAGTTTCCGTCAGAGTTTCAATTAAAAATGAATGATCTGCAAAAAGATGATCAATTAGGCAGAGAATTGTTTTAAGAATCTCAGTTCTATAGATATCTTTCAGAAGTAAATTAGACAGAACAAAATCACGTACTCCGGATTTTTTTTTTATCTATATTTGGGAGTACTTACTTATGTTAAGACTCCCGTCTACCCGCCATTTTGATTTCGTGGACGAAATGTTAATCCTATGGAATTTTGACTTTAATTCTTACATCTTTATTGTTTGATCTATTTGAATGCAATAAAGTGCATCGGGAAAAAGCAAAAAAGAAAAAAAAAATGAATGTTTCTGTGGAATTACTTTCTTCCTCCGATTTTTAAAAATATTTTTACCCTTATTTTAACGATTCGTTTGCGAGTTTTCTGGCCTTTAAAAAATATTTTTAAATTTCGAAGGAAAAAAGTAATTCCGCAGAAGCATTCATTATTTTTTGCTCTTGTAGATGCACTTTATTGCATTCAAATAGATCTAATACGAGGGCTATTCAGAAAATAAGGAACGTTTTGGAATTGAAAAGAAACTAAGTGCAAGAAAAAAAATTTATTATATACATCAGAAAGAGCGACTAAAATTCTACTTTTCTACGTAGTCACCAAACAAATTGAGGCATTTATCATAGCGGTGGATAAGCTTTGAAATTCCTTCGTCATAGAATTCTGCCGCCAATTTCAAACAACAAAGTCCGTGAAACTTGTGGAAAACTAAACGAAAGCTCCTTTATTGTGAAACGGCGGTTTTCACGAATCTCTTCATCAACTTAAGGACCAGTTCGTCAGTCACAATGCTAGGGTGTCTACTCTTCTCTTCATCGTGATCGTTAGTTCGACCATTTTTAAACTGAATGCACCATTTCCGGATTCAACTTTTATTCATTACGTTGTTTCCGTACACTTCACACACTTGCCGATAAATTTCCATAGGTCTTAGGTTTTTTGCCAACAAAAACCGCATCGCAGACCGCACCTCACAATTGGCGGAATTTTCAATTGTAGCGCACATTTTAAATTTGAATATCGAAAAAACGGACAGCGTGGAAATGTTCCCGTTATGATGGCTGGACGCCGACTGAGATGCCGAGCACGCAGACACCAAAATATACGTGATCGGCGCGCGCCTAGCGACGTCAGACGGAAACGTTCCTTACTTTCTGAATAGCCCTCGTAGTAAAGATATGAGAATTAAAGTCGAAATTCCGTAGGATTAACATTCAGCTAACGAAATCAAAATGGTGGGTAGACGGGAGCCTTAAAGGGATTGGATGAGTGAAATTCAACTAAAAATTCGGTTTTTACTTTTTATATCATTAAATAGCTTGCAGCGACTCTCTTCTACAACAGCGTCAGAAGTTAAAACGCCTTACTTAGCTAGCCAAATGAGACGTCTTTTCAGCCTAGTTGGTAGAGACAGCAAAAAGCGACCGGTCAACTTTCCTTCGGACCCACTGGACCCGGATTCGAAACAACGCTGGTGCATCAAGGTCACCCCCAACTCTTTCCCCCTCCACGGGGTAGAATAACATCCCCCGATACCTCGAAGCAAATGTCCAGCGCCGAAGTGGTGACCCAGGATTTGAACACAAGATGGCAGCACAGCCTATACTTATTGGTTGCATATGCCGCCGACGCAAAACACTTGCCTCTGCATGTCTAACTAACATAAACGCACACAAATCCTCTACTAGTGATATTCCAGCTCTGGCGCACGTGTCGACAAAACCCTCCACTCAACACGAACCAGCCGATGACTCAAATGGAAAACTGTCCCAAACAAAACTCAATTCAACAAGAAGAGGATGTATAGCAATTTCAGTAATGGCTGAAAAAAATCAAAAAGCAACCTTCTGTACAAAAAAAAAAATACGAATGTTTCTCTTCGTATCATCACGATGATCCTGGAGAGGGGATATGCGGCGACTCTCTTCTACAACAGTGCCAGAAGTTAAAACGTCTTACTTAATCAGCCAGATGAGACGTCTTTTCAGCCCAGTTAGTCAGGGCGTGACAAAAAGCGATCAACTTTTCTTCGGACCTACTAATCCAGGGTTCGAAACAGCAGCGGCATCCATGGTCAGCCATTTCTCTTTCCCCCTTCACGGGGCAGGGGTAGAATAACATCCTCGATGTCTTGGAGAAAACGACCAGCGCCGAAAGCTTAATTTTTTTTTTCTCCAACGATGTATCATACTTGTTCATTAAAAATACAGAAGTGTTGGAATTTTTCATTCTTTCTTAGAGCACTTCACTCTTCCTGTTGGCGTGGTGTGGATGTTAGGAGTGCCAACTCAGGTGTCGTCCTCGTCACTTGACCGTGGTTAAAAATTACGAGGTCATTCGCCAATAGCCCTCGTGTTGCTATAATGCGACGTTAATAAAACTAAACTAAATTAGAGCACTTCACAAATTGTTCACTTTTGAAAGAGCCTGACTGACGTCAGCAAACTTCTGTCGTGGCACCTCATTTTATGCCTTACATATATTTATTTCTGTTTAACTTTTCTAATTTTCTTACTATTGAAGAATTGAAAGTTAATTGCAATTGATTTTTACAGTTTTTAACTATTTGTATTGTTCTATGAGTGATTTTTAAGCATTGGGGGCAATAGCCTTTGTTGTTTCATATCCTACAAAACTATCTAACATTTTAAAATATTTTTTCGTGCATCTTGTCTTGCACACTTAGATTACAATAGATTTTTTGTAACAAATGGTATTTTTACTGACATAAAAGAATTAGTTAACTTATTTAGAATGCCACGAAGTAAGAGTATATTTAAATACAATAAAAGTGTTGGAAAGTTAACCATCGGTGATATTGAGACTGTTATTGAATCGAATGATAAGGTTGGAACTGTAAAAGGGCCATATTAAACTATTATTTCATTCAATATAATGAATATGATACGGAATTATATGATTATATGTTTTGAAGTATGTTTTGGATAAACTTCTGTTAGCAAAAACTGTAATGAGAGCATATCTGTGCGAGTTAAAAGGTCAATAGAACTTGTATAAGAATTGCAGATCTTTTGGAAATGTTGAGTCCCTTCAAAAATGCAGCAAGCTGTTTGAGCTGAATATTTTCATTTGTTGTCGAGTAATGAAATAATATCCAGTGATGTGACTGTCCAATAAGATCTGAAGGCTGATGTGGTTTTCATTGTGTCTGCAAAAAACGTATGATCACATCAAGCATACGTGTATTTCTCTACCAATAATGGAACTCACCAAGCTTGTATTAAAAAATTTCCTTATATCCAGAGATTCTAAAGAAATGCCTTTATAGGAAAACACAGAATCGTAATGAATCTGTGAACAGTATCTCTGGATCTGTAACATCTGGATTTATGTACCAAAAACTAAATTTGTGACCACCGAAACTTTAAAATTTGACGCTTTGACGTTCTTGCTTTAGTATGTATGAAGTAGAACAAAGTGTCATACTTTACACTGAAAATGAAATTCGTCCAGGTCGTCACTGTGTGAAAAGTATGGAGGAATTAGACAAAGAGCGCATTATCGACAGAGAACGGAAACTATCCAAATATCATAAAAATGTCAGAAAAAGAAATAAAATTACAAAAAGGCTAATTTAAAATTCTTAAGAGGCTAAAGAAGGTGATAATGCTTCATGCAAAGTAGGATTGTAATAAATTTAACTTCTTAATCCCAACAAAAAAAATTAATAATGAAATCTTTAAATGCGATTTTCGCGAAATATGAATTTTTTAGGTTCGTGTTCCTTTTTCTAAATATCTGTGAAACCTAAGTATTCAATGTTTTTAATGACATGTACATTCTGTTATATAACATTTTAACACGGGGGGGGGGGGTGGCGGGTTTTTTTGAGAATTATTTATTTTATGCCATGAAATTGTGCAAAAAATACTAATTTAAAAATGATTATGAATAAATAATTAATGAAAATTTTTCTATTTTACTTAGAAAGAAAATGGCGGGTTAGAATATGTAAAATATGTTATTCTAACTTCCATAAAAAAAATTTAATCCTATCTAGCTCCATTTCTGAGGGGAAAATACATAAAGTTGGCGAATTTAACATGGGAGAAATAGGAATTTCCGAGTCCCCTTAAAAAGACCTTCTTGAAAATAAAATGTGTAAAATATCTATATAAATAGATATTAACTGTCCAGCGGTAACCCTTCATTACTTAGCTTCATAGACCTAATTAAGTTCAATTAAATAATCTATAAGGTCACAAATCCAATTGAAGAGGTATATGAAAAAAGACAGAACTGTTTATTAACTATCTTCACAAAACATCTCTCTCTCTCTCTCTCTCTATATATATATATAAGGTCGTTTTCTCTCCAATCTTTCCTAATTCGCCTGAATATTAGCTTAGAATTAAACAATAGTATTTTAGTTTATCAAATCGGTCGCTCCGACAGAAACACTTCTGGAATACATCAGATTCGACTCCTATTACTCTATAACCAGGAGTCATTTCTGATCTATTTTGCTGCGAACGATCAACTCCAACATTTCACCTTAATTAACATACAAGCATCTATCAGCTTTTAGCTATCATCTACTCCTTTTCTTATTCCTTTCAATTCTATTTCACTTATATATCCGTCTCTAATTCAATTCATTACACAATTTACCTCCATCTAGTGTGCGTAAATAGGTTTCATTTGGTCTGTAAAAAGTTGGAATTTGATGCAATTAAAATTACAAAAAGTCCCCAAGTTAATGAAGAGAATGAAAGCTAATGAAGAGAAAACCACAAAAAGCCCAACATCACACAACTGATTATCCAGCATGACGAATATTATCTAAAAAAAGACAATTTCATTCATCGCCTTTGTTCGAAGTTTAATCAGTTCTGTAATATGTTTGTTGATAAACTGAAATTTTTGTTAACTAGTATTAACATGTGGTATTGAGAAAAAGGCGTGTCAACAAAAATGAGCTGGCAGAAAATAAAATATAAAACCTATGGTGTTAGAGTACTTAATTACATTTAGTTTGCTTCAGATATATTTAATTTAATATTTTATCGTCTGCTTTTATTTAAATATCCGAACAGAATATTTTTGTCTATTTTAAAATTTTATCGTTTGCTCTTATTCGAATATTTAAATCAATAAATGATGATTATGGCAGAATCGTCTGTTTTAATTCTTTTTGTTACTAACACTAGCGACGTTTTTGTAATGTGGTATGTTTTGTTTGTAAAAATAAAAATGCATTAGGAATGTGAAGAAGACATTTTCTTGATAGTGATTGCCTCAGTGGAGCCTGAGGCTCGGAAGTACGCTTACTTTACACTAATTAGTTTTCATTTCGAGTAATTCTACTTTTTCGAAGACTTAACAGGAAAAAAATGTTAGCACGTGTAAAAATAAAATTATCAAAGCCAATTCTTTTTTTTTTTTTTTTTTTTTTTTATATAATATTATAAAAATTTTTTTACTTTTTAAAAAAAAAATTTTAAAACCCAATTTTTTTTTTTTTTTTTTTTTTTTTTTTTGGAAATGTTAGCATGTTTATATAAATATTATGTATAACTATCACTGCATAATTTTTTTAAAAAAAAGAAATGAGCCTGTTTGTTACTATTGCTCTGTGAATAGAATTTTAAGTATCGAACTTGTTGTCTGACCCGCCAAGCCTAAAAATATCCCCTAATCTAGCTTCTCTCGCAATAAATAAATAAATAATTTAAAAAACTCCGCCCCCCTGTTATACAAGAAAATAAGAACTCCAATTCATTTTATACTTCTCATAAATATTCACTGTATCAGTAAAATATCCATTAGAAATTGCACCTAACTTATTGAAATTGCAATTGAATACTTTCGGGAAATATATGGTTATGTGCCTTTTTTTTTTTCTTTCTTAATCTTGAATTTATAAGTGATTCTAATTATATGAATATCTTCAGGGTAAGAATACCATCTACAGCTGCAACAGAAACATTTCGGAAGCCTTCGAAAACAGCATGCTTCAAGCAGCCGAGACATTCTGTGAACGGGAGGATATCCGTGATTGGGTAAGGAAGTTTCACTTCATAATTTTATTCGAAGTTACCGTTTCCTGCATGCATAATTTAACAGATAATAAAACATTTCAATTAAAAAATTGTATCATAAAGGAAGGGGGAAAGGCATAATTGCTCTTCCCTGTTAGTTTCACAGTTTTGAAGCAAGGTTCCGATCTTTGAATAAGGAATAAGCGATAAAATATTCTTGTAAATTTGCATTAATTGCATACGTACACTAAAACAGAGAAATGTACGTAGTTATCAAGTTACTTGCTGTATTATGTATATATTTTATATATGGTCGATAAGCAATTTTGTTATGCACTTTAAATAAATATTATACAGTACTTTTCGTTAATCCGGAAGATATCGCACCAGAGAACCGGTAGCTAAAAATACTTTTGTGTTATTGAAAAATCACTAAAAATAACGCACTTAACTCATCGACTTACACAGTCGCCTGGCAGCCCCCAAGTCCACTAATACGTTGCCAGTTGTGAGACGGAATGAGGAGCTGTAGTTTCTTAGTGTTTCCATCTTGTAGTTTCTTAGTGTTTCTGTCCATCGATGCAATAATATTATAAACTATTGGAAAACTGAGGAATTTATTCATTGAACGGTGTATAACACATTCCATTTATCTCGACAGATCCCGAGTTACGAGTAATTGTTTTTCATATGATGTCCAGAACTATGCAGTATTAAAAATGTCCGAAGAAATACCTTTTTTGAGAAGAATTTTAAATTATTTTTCTTCTATTTCTATATCTTCTGATTTTTTTTAAAATTTATTTTCATAAAATTAAATGGCAAATATAGAATCGGCAAAGGGGAAAATATTAGAAAGTCAATGGATTAAACAGCAAAAGTTATGTTATTTAAAATTCAATACGGTACGCGCAAATAAAATGTCAAACACACGAAATAGCTACAACTACAAAAAAAAAAAAAAAAAAATACTGTTTTATATTGATAGCCTACATTATTCCAACGAAGTAGAATGTATAAAATAATTATCTGTATATAGTACTATAATCCGGGACTTCATTTTTCCAGCCCTGCTAGAAATCCGGGGTTTTTACACAGGCTAACATTAGCCATAGAAAATTGTTTTATTTCTTCTACTTGAATGGCGTAATGTAGATTATCAAAATCGAACAGTACATTTCTTGCAGTTTTAGTTATTTTATATGTTTGAATGTACTGTATTAAACTTTATACAAAAATGCATATTTTTTGCTTTTTTAATGCGCTATTATTAATGATTTTTCCAGTTATCCGTCAGCGCTCTATTCCGATTTCTACCGGATTACCAAGACAGTACCGTAATAATTTTCCTGCGTAAAAATAACGAGTTTCTGTCTCGGTGAAGTGCCGGATTATAAAGGGAATGCTGTGTTTGCGACAAGATAGATGATATATCAATCAAATCTGTGGCGCCCTCTAGTTATTTAATGAATTATTCACTCATTCAAAAAAAAATGCAATTAAAAGGTTTCTTTTTTTACAGCTGTAAAAAAAAATTGTTGTAATAAAAAATATGATTTAATCGGAATGCTTATTTGCAATTAACTTTTTAATAAATGAATTCATCTGTTTTTATATTTATTATAATTTAATGAAAGTAGTTTTAATGGATTTATTTCTAAAATTATGAAAAGTATTTAATCGGTACGATTCATGCAAAATGAATTGTAAATCAAGAAAGTGAACCAAAAGAAATGTCTTTCCCTTGTTTTCGGAGGTGAATCGCACCAAATACAACCTTTTAATGGCTAGTTCATCTAAGGACGGTAAAAAACCACTTCAAAACCTTCAGATAAAAATGAAGCATACATAATGAACTTTGACATAGAATTTTGCAATAGTAATACTTTTTGAGAAATCTGATGCAATCACTTCCATGTTTCCTAAAACCCACGGCAGAAATGACGATGTATAAGAGAACTCGCGCTTTATGCTTTCCATTACAGCGCCCTCTGGAGGTTCACCTCTTGCTTTCCGCCAATGCATTGACGGTAAAAATTGCTTGTTTAGATGTTTTATATCCCTCTTTAAATTTTTGTCCATGAGTTTCAAAAAAGCTAGTAACGTAAATTTGAACCAATCTAGATTAAAAAAGGGGGGGGGGGGGACCAATTATTGGCTATACTTTGTGGCAAATGTGTATTATGAGTGGAAAAGGCAGATTAGATTGCCTTTAAAAAAAATGATTCTTAACACATATATTAAAACTGTTTGGTATTGTTGATAATACGTATGCACAAAACATTTCTCTCAGTTCTTTGTTTAAATTTTATTTTGTTTTATATTTTTTATAAACTCTGGATCAATTTTAATAATGAGCATTAAAATGAATTTATTCTTGAATGTGTTGTGAAGAAATGTCATAAAATTATTTTGTTTTGTTAAATATAATGCATTTCTGCAATAATAGTTTAAACAAAAAAAAATTATAATTTCTCTCACTTTGTTTTAAAAAAAATTACTCAGAAATAATTTTTCATTGTATATTCATTTCTTTATTATTTCTTCAATGCCTTAAGTTCCTTTTTGTGAAAATAAGTTGTTTTTAAATGAGCATTTTCCAATGATAAAATGACATTTCCAATTGATAGGAACAATTTATTTTAATCCTATAAAGGTTTCAATTAAACTGTTCTTCAAAGCTAAAAAATAGGTCTAATTTTGCTTATAATTATTATTTAAAGCTTTATATCTTTATATATATAATTGGTCTTTTAGTAAAAAAATAAATCCCTTTATTGATACTGTTTACTTTCAGCTTTTCCTGTGCTGGGAAAAGGGCCTGAGTGGATTTATAAGTACGTAAGTAGACAATTATTATGTATTCAAATGCAATGAAATATATTAGAAGAATGTTTTAAGAGAAATTTTTTTCTTGATAATTTTTTCCTTTTGAAAACTTTTTTGATGTTTTCATGATAGAGCCTTTATAAAAAAACAAATGTTATTTTATTTAATGAAAAAAAAGCGTTTGATATTATTTGTTTGAGGAACTTTAATTAGCAAGGTTAACCGAATGCTTTATGATCCAGCACAGATTAGAGTCCGTAAGTTTTTTTGCTCAATACTCTTTTATTGAAGATTCTTATGACTTGTAACTTTCTGAAATGCTAAAGCCTTGATATGCCTCACAGCAATAGCTGCAACTGAACGAAGTACAATGA
>BMAW01070657.1:237124-328424 GCA_019974015.1 Nephila pilipes | reverse complement strand
GTGTCATCGAATTTTCGATCGTTAATTTAACCAACTTCCCATCAAGCTAGAGCTTTGAAATTTCGGGAATCGTTCGTACTCGCCTAACAATGCAATATTTAGACGTTTGCGACAAGTTTTAACTAATATTTCAATAATTTTAATAAGTCAAAATATTCTTTCCTCTAGGCGCTTTTAGGATTGAGGAAAAAAAATTTTCCCCCTCTGGGAACACCGGGCACTCCCCACACCACATGACGCCTCGTAAAACTATTGTACTCACAAAGGGGAGATACTATCTCCCTTTACTATCTCCGAGATAGTAAGGGTTGCTGACTTTTAGTCAATAATCATGAGCAAGAAAGAAAGTTTCCAATATTTGGCACCATGTCTTATCACAATAATTTTTTCTGAATTCTGGTTCCCATTTTTTTTTTAATAGAATGGCTTACAAACTTTCAAATGCATGTTTTGATTTTATGAGTATTATGAATTTTTTAATACGCTCACAAATGTCTCTTTTTTAAGTAAATTTTAAAGTTAAAAATAACCAACAGTTTTAACTAATATTTCAATAATTTTCTTTAATAAATTTTACCACCATATAAAAACGTTGTTTTTAAAAACGTTGGTTTTTATATCGAATTATTAATATCTGATATATAGTTCTGTATTCTATTAAATGAATTATACTGCGTACTAATATTCATAAATAAGTTTAATTCGAGATTTCTCTGAAACATAAGGAAATAATGGACTTAACAGTATATTTAATCTCGCCCCTCCTATAGAATCTAGTGCCCAAAATAATGTTCAGTCCTGGCAAAGTGCCTGGTTCAGTGACACACATAAATGTTACAGAGTAATCGTACAATGGACGACTCAGAATCAATCTTTTTAAAAATAAAAAAAATACGAAGTATGCATAGTCGCAATATCAACTGAGAACAAATAAAGCATTCAGGCAAAAATTTGCATATAAATACCTAACTAAATATTTTTTTTTAAAAAAAAATTCTAATCTGGTAGGTGATCAATTAAGAACAAATCGGTTATCACACTTGCTATTTTCTTTGAATACATTCATTTGTATGAGATAAAAAAAAATAAGTAGCATTTTACAAGATTAACATAGCTTAGGTCTTATTAAGATAATGAGGAATGCGATTCATTTGTACAATCAAGGGATGAGCACGAAAACATGCCTCCCCTCCCATCATAACTTTACGCACAAACAAAATTACATATCTGAATAAAAATCGTAACCCAATTCAAAAGTATTTATTTTATTATTTTACTTCAAAGTTGTTTGTTGTGTCCGAGCAAAGAATCGTGCTATCTATCATACTGTAAGTTTTTAGTTCTCAATTTCAATTTGATTCTCGAGTTAATATTTAGTTTGCTCTTAGATGAAAAACGAAGTTAGCATGAACAAAATAAGCGAAGTAAATAAACACAGTTCTAAACTTTTAAAAGGAAAAAATACAATTAAGCTCCCCCTCCAGTTGATTTTATCTGGATCCACTACTATGTATTCTAAAATTAAGCTCTCGACTTAAATTTTAGCTGGAACGTTAATTAAACGATCATTTGCAATATATATGATATAATTTCCATATAATGATAATCTTAAAGATATAATAATGTGTATTTTTATTTATAGCATATTTTTAGTGTTAGTCCATGTATTTACACTTCTCCAGACACATTTCTTTAATTTAAAAAAATCGATCAGTCTCATATGAAATGAAATTTACGATCTGTGCAACTGCAATGAATCAAAAAAGAAATATATTTTTATAATTTAATCCATATTAGAGAAACAGACATTGAGCGATACGTCATTTGTAATTGATTTATTGAATACATTAGACAAAAATGTGAGAAATGTCTGCAAATTTGTCACGCAAATTTACAGCAAAAAAAACTGATAGCGAGATATCATTTTTTTATTGTAATATTGCCAAAAAGAACCCAGGAATTTATTTATTTGTTTATTTTTATAATCATAATAAAAAGAATATGATCTTAAAGCCTTTTTCAAACGATTATGCTAAAAAATATCGAAAATATCTTCACCACTCTCTTTGAATTAAAGAAAGAAACGTGACATACTGAGCTAGTTTACTAAAATGACACTCTTGCAGTTTCTTATTGGAGTTCTTGCCCCCGAAAGGCCCTTAACTTCTCAATGTAACAACATGATTAAGAATAGTACGCTCCGATTTCTCTAGCCCAGAACTTAATTACTTCTCAAAAAAATTTAATAAGATTTAAGAGTATATGTAAGAAAAATTTAAAAAGTTAAAGATCAAAAAAGAAATTTTTAAATTGAAGAGAAGAAGATTTACAAAAAGGCGATGATAAAAAAAAGTTGAAAGCAAATTTATAGAGAAAATTTAGAAGGGATTTGAATCCCGATCTCTCCGAGTGTGGATAGGAGAGAGAGAAGCTTCCTCTCAGTTCACTGTGCAGAAAGTGGCTAGGTACAAACAGCTTTTTTAACACAGAAAGTTCGGTTATGTAATTCTGAGAGAAAAGTTGAAAGAGATGTATGAGATTGTAATGTACCAGTTTTTTTTTTTTTTTTTAAGTACGTAACGTTTTTAAATATGGCAGCTGCAGTCGCCATTCATCGCAGAAGCACTGAGTATCTGCATCTGTTGGTTAATCAGAGACACTAACTCAGAAGCATACGTCAGTGTTTACGTCTACTTGAGCGCATTTAAAATGTCTGAAATAATTGAAAATGCCGTTGATTGTGAAATACATGCCGTTAATAGTGGAGGCAATTATGTTGAATAGTAGATATGGTATAGGCTACCTTCAAAAATAAAATATTAAAAAAAACACGCTAATAGAATACGTATTTTTGAGAATATTGCGGATGCGTTTAATTTGTGAGTTTGAAAAATAATTTGGGATGTTTTGGATAGAGGAATTTCAAAGCATTTCAAGTTTATTCTCTAAACGTGCAAATCAAAATTTAGTACCACGTAATTAATCTCAATGACGTGGTCATTGAAACGGTCGTTGTACGTCTTGGCAAATGACCAATCAGAAGTGACGAAGTCGAGACTTAAGAAATCAAGATCTGAGAAACTAACAATAGAAGTTCGGTGTTTTTTTTTTCTCACCCACAATGTAAATGAAAACCATGAATGACCTTGAGTCAATTAACGTTCCTCGTGCCTTTCATTCCTCGTGACACGGAAAGCCTTTGCATCAATGAGGATTTATATATTTAAGAAGGCAAGAAAAAATTTATACGAATCTTTGTAATAAGGGAACGTAAAATTCTAAAAATATTAAATTTTGTTTGATCCTTGTGAAATTCAGTTTACACATTTTTTAAAATTTTTGCTTTATATATATAAATGTATACATACACACACACATATATATAGTTATATATATACTGAAAATTTATGAAAAAATAATTTAAAATATTTAGAAAGACATTATGTGTGTGTGTGTGTGAGAGAGAGAGAGAGAGAGAGAGAGAGAAAGAGAGAGATTCCTAAAATTGTTAGAAAACAATCATAACTTCCCGAGTTATCGAATTTTTTCGACATTTTTATCCATACTTAAATTTCACTTGGAAGTCTGAAATTTAAAATAATGTTTCCGTAAAAATTTTCTCATATTTAAACGTAAAATGAAGAATTGAATATAAGTGTCTTGGATTTACATTAGTAATGTAGAGAAAAAAATTTTAAAAAAATCAACTTTAAGTTTAATTAATTTCTGAAAAAACACTTCAAATATTTTTTCCATTCTTAAATTTTCAAATAAACCAACAAAATACTCAAAATTCTATGTGTAACTTTTTAGTACAGAATAAAAAAAATATTTTAAAACAGTGTGATTTTTTAGTAAAATTTGAATTGTAAGGATTTTGTATTCAAAATTAAATATTTAATGGGCAAAAAGTAAATTACTTTGAAAACACTGTGTGTTTTTAATCCGAAAGCTTTTTTAAGTCCCTCAACATAAAAAAGGACGTTAGATGACTGAGAATTTGTCCAATATAAATGATTTTTGTTGTTAGGAATAGATAGCGCAGTTTATAATATTTTCACTTAGAAATTCTAGGTATTTTGCCATTTTTACATGAATCCGCGTCTTTTTAATGTATATTTGAATAACATATAACTACAATGTCATAGGAGGGGATAATATCATAATGGCCACCAAGGCTTGCCAAGGTCATTTTGAGTCCCTTTTAGAACTATTTGATCAATTTGTCCAAGCAAATACGTAAGCTCTTGATCTTTGTGGCGTTCTCAAGTTTCTAAACTTCATCGCGCGCGCGCGATTATCAACCTTCTCAACTTTATCAACCATACATACCTTTGTATTAAGATATTTTATTGATTTTATCTTTATTCCAGAGAAAACTTATGAAAAACAAGTTTAGTAAAGGTTCAGTTGGTAAAATAAGAAATACCAAATTAAGCCAGTTGAAGATAAATTTTTTGAAAAAGAAAATTTCTTGGGAGAGATTGTTATGTCTTTATTTATAGTTATATTTTATTAAGCGCTGAAGGAAATATTCTTTCAAAGAAGTTATAAACTAACAAAAATAGAGTATAAATGAAACAAAATTAATATTATGGTACTCTGAATGAATTGCATATTGCTAACCGAAAAGCTTCGAGTTCAAACTCGGTGTATTTGGGGTCGTTGTGGAATAATTTTTGTCAGTTAAATCTTTTAACAGACTGTCCACTTCTTGCTTGTCCACTCCTAATGCTCAAATTGTGCAATCTGAGTGCTTGCTAATGGGATTATATTAAGCTATAGTCTTATTTACTATCAAGAAATAAAAAAAAATGTATAAAGAAAGAATCGATCTTTTAAACTCTTGCTCAATCTGTTTTGAAAAACAGAGTTTGCCATCCAACACCCAAAAAACAATTTTTTGCACGTTATTTACAACAAAAAGTATGAGTGCTATAACCTGACAGAACAAGCAGATAATGACGAGGATGTGTATGTTTTCACGCATTTCTTTGTTTTTAACAAAATGTTGTATGTCAATCAACTTCCTCGTTCTATCCTTTTGCTACCCTTTTTCATTAGTATTAACTTTATTTTGTACGGCATAAGATATTTTACAATTCATAAGCTCCCAATGTCTTTTTTTTTTTAAAAAAAAAATTAAATACTTTATTATCACAGGAAACTTTCAATAAAAGCTACCCAAGATTAGCGATACGCAAGGAGAGAAAAATTAGCGTGACTGTTATTATTGAGATAATCCTTTTAAGAATGTAATAATTTTTCCAGATGCTTTTGTTTTAAGTTTACTTCCCTTGTTTGCCTTTACTTCTCGCAATTTATCGCAAAAATTCCACAGAGAGTATTTATTATCAGTACATCAGGATTACCGACGACGTTGAAAGCGAGAATTTTGTCCAAAATGTCGAAATACTCGTAATGATTTAATTAAAATATTTAAAATCCTGCCTTTATTTTTATGCTAGGACTAGGAGAAAATTAATAATCAAGTATTTAAATTTTGACTACATATGTATCATTTTGATATTTTTATTTTTATATTCATTTCTGTATCCTAGTTTCCAAAGAAGAGGTGTGTGGTTTTTTTTGTGCACTTTTATCATATTTTAATTTATGATTCTTGCCTTCTTATAATATAAGTTCTTATATTATAAAGCAATTTGCTGAGTGGGATGGGTTTGGAACCACAAAACAGTGTTTAATCAAGCATTTCAGAGAACATAGCTTGAAACAACATTATAAATTACTTCATATTCATTCTCTAGATCTTTATGTAAAAATAGTTTTAAAGTTTCGAAAAATATTTTTAAAATTTTTATTTCCTTTTCCTTATGGTTAAATTTTCATCATTGAATCATAATTCTTGATACATATGTATTATTTAATTACTATTATTAATTCTAATTATTTTTATTTCTTACAATAATTATGATAATTAATTGTAGATATTAGATTACTACAAATTACTTTTACACGTTTATAATTCACACCATATTGATATATATATATATATATATATATATATATATATTATATACTAACGGAATTAATATGAACTTTCAAATCCGTATTCTTCGAAACCGTAAAAAAATTCAAATTTATGCATTTGAAATTTCTTCTTGAAAAAGGAAAAATGGGAATTTTAAGGAATATTTATTATTTGTATACATATGATTAAATTTGGATTATAAATTTAACACGAGCAAGGAGTTTTTAATAAAATCCTCAATGTTGTCATTTTGATTTACAGTCTGTCTACAAACAATTCAAATATAATAAAAATTCATTTTGGGGTCTCTTATAGAAATTAACCTAATATACAGATATAAACATAATTATCATAACCCCTTACTTTTTAATGAAAGAATTTCTTAGAAATATGTCATTTTTTAGCACTTTGATTTAAAAAATATTCACTATTATTAACAAAAATGTTTCGAAGCCATTATTTCTAATCAAGATTTTTTTGTAAATATTTAAAAAAAAAAAAAAGAAAAAAATGACATCGAATCCTATATTCTAAAAAAACTAGTCTCTTTTCCACTTATTGTATTCGTATGCCTTCAATTGGTATTAAATCACGTTAAAAGATCACTAAAACAGCAATCTCAGAATTGCAATTATGTTCTATTGAAATGTTTTCTCAAATAATTTGATAGTTATCAGAAAGATTTAACTTGAAGTTTTACTTTGACGCCCACAAAAAGATTCCCTCACAAAAAAGTTTTTATCAGGCAATCCCTCAACCGAACCATTTGACTCTCAAGCCAGCCAGACATTTTAAATTTGTCACTGTAATGTTAATCTTTTGGAATTTCTATTTTCTACCTAAAATCTAGAGTGTTCATTTTCCATGTAATAAAGTCCATTCGAAAAAGCTAGAAATGATAAAGGTTTCGGCGAAATGATAGTTTTCCTCCGATTTTTGAAAACATGTTAAAGCACTTTTTTGAAAATCAGGAAACCTACAAACGAATCATTTAAAAAAAATGTAATTTTTCTTTTTTACATTAGAGAGGGAAATGTAGTTCCGTAGAAACCTTTATTATTTTTTGTTCTTTCAGATGTATTTTATTGCATTTATATGGAGTCTAATCTTCATAGTATAAGTTTCAGGCGAAAAGGAGAAATTCTATAGGATTTATCCACTGGCTTATGCAGCCCCCTGGGAACCGGCCGCATTTTTCAAGTCCATTATTACATTGCTGGCTGTGAGACGCACTGACCTTCTAAGCTTCTAAGTGTTTCTTTTTCTTTCCATCAATAGATAGCGACATGCTATGGACCATTAGAAAGCTGTGAAATCGTACAATAGAATGGTGTATAACACATTCAATTTATTTCCATAGATCAAGAGTTACAAGAAATAGTTTTTGATGTTTTCTCTAACTATAGCAAAAATGGTATACCGTAAGAAATACCTCTTTGAGGGGAGAATTAAGACTCTAAGATTAGGAAAGGAATTAGATTCTCTTCTATTTTAGGAGAAATTAGATTCCCTTCTACCATTCTTAATATTAAATTAAATAGTAAATATAGGGTCGACCGGGGGGAGGATAAATATTAATAAGCCAATGAGTTAAAATTACGCCAAAAGGTTGCACGAAATCAAAAGGGCTGATAGACGGGGGAACATAAATATTTTTATTTAAATTATATTGAAAATCAATTTCTGATGCAGTTTTTTCATCGCCTAGTGTGCATATCCTTTTCCATTAATAATTTTTAAACTAATTTTACCAATAGAAAAATCAATTACTTGACTAAATGTTGGTCGATCATAAGACAGATCCAATCATGTGTTTTCTGCGGCAGTCATTTCTAAATGTAGCCTCGCATTTGTTGTTGTGATTCAAAATTCCATTCCAAATTTTATAATTAGGAAAGGAATACTAGTATTATGATTCTCTGAAATTTTCTTTTACAAGCAAAACATATTATTTTTTTTATATCTATTTCTTATATAATGCAAATACTTTAAAATCAAATGTATTTTTTTTATTTATGCACGCTTATAATATTCACAAATATATACTTATAAAAAAAATTGTGTGAAAGCTAAACTATACAACAGCGAGTTCCAACAACTGATAAAGTTATCAAGAAATACGAGACAGATATCATTTTTGACTTGGTTGAAAGCACGTGATCGCAACTGCCTAGTGATCATGACATCGCGCGAATTAAGTCCCTTACTTTGAGGCAACTGAATTGTTAAAAATGTTATGAATTTTGCATTTTTTTTATATATAAATGTTAAAAAATAAAGGATGTTTCGCTGATTCCATAAATGTATTATTTATGAGAATGTAATAAATAGAAAACTAAAAAATTGAATTGAAAACTTTAAGCAATAGTGCTAAGTCATACAGAAAAACATATGTAACTGTGTTTTTCTCAAAATGTGTATTTTAGGATTCTGGTACACTTCCATCGAAATCTACTTTATCCGTAGTGTCGTTATTTCCTACATTTTAAAATAAGGTTATTTCCTATACAAAGATGGCCGCGGTAGCCTAGTGTCATGGTCGCGGGCCCGTTGAGTTGCGGGTCAATGATGATGATGTCAACAAAGACCAGCCGTGTAGCGGGACTGATGCACATTAAATTTGTCGAGGCTCCGAGTCCTGCCGTTGGCATAGTGTCGAAGTTAGGAGTAGGAGGTGTCAACTCAGTTGTAGTTCTTGTCACTTGACCATGGTTCAAAATTACGAGTTCCCTCGCCAATTGCCTAACGTATTGCTTCTAGTGTGACCGTTAGTAAAACCAAACCAAACCTATACAGAAAACATAATTGTTTTTTTCCTTTTAAACTCTCACCCATTTTAGACATAGTGCAATACATAAAAATAAATGGAAATCGAAGAAGAATAAAATTAAAATCTTTCAAAATTTAATTAAATTAAAGTTTGGAAATTATAATGTTCTGTGTATTGTATGTTGCTTTAATAAGTTATACGAATATTTTTAAAATTATAAATGACGTTGTTTTTCAGCACTGGTAAGTATGCGATCTACAAATGTAAATGCAGTTGAGGACTATTTATTTCTCATACATAATGATTTATATATGCAAATGTGGTTTACAATTACTCAAGTATAGAGGTATGTTAAAATATGACTTCCATTAATTTTAATTTAAAAAAGTGAGAGAGGTTTACTTTACTTAAACTTAAGTTAAAAAGAATACATTAAGCCATATTGCACAAATATATGTTTTTATTACGTGCTTAATTTTATGTGGGAACGTAACGCGTAATAGTAATGCACAACTTTCAATTACATCAGTTTGAATTGCATGCGTTTCTACAGGAAGGCCGAAATCGTAAAAAAATCTGTCACGAAAAATTCTATCCATCGCTGTTTCGAAATGATTTATATCTGTAACAGAAAATGAAATCTAATTTGCCCTACTTTTAGAAATGCTAAAAAAATTTTTTTTTTCTTTTCGACAATCATTTTCTATTTTATTCTCTCTTGTTCTTTTTAAATCTGTAACGGAACAAAAAAGGTTGAAGAGGTGAAAAAAACTGTAAATATTTAAATCGAAAAGTAGAATTGTGATTTCCTATTCCTTTTTTAAAAAAATTTTATCGGATAAAAACGTGATTTATCTAGTGAGGGATAGTTTTTTTTTTACAAAGCAATGACCATAATGGGTTTGTTCCTTTTTTCTGAAGCCTTTATCTCTTGTTTATCATTTTTTTTCCTTTTATCAACTTAACGCTATCTCTGTTTATCTGTTGTTAAAGGAAAATTTATGTTGTTCTATGACAGATTCAAATCATAAGAAACGATAAATCAATTAAACAATGGCTCGATTCGTTAGAAAAAAATTATAAAATCAAATGGCGTAATGAGTTAAAATAACGGTACAACGGATACTGAATTCAACAAAGAAAAGAATTTCATAAGAAAAATATATAATAAAACAAAGTGATAAATTCAGGTGTAAAGTATTACTAAACAATTAAAGGTAATTAAGACACCTTCGACAAGGAAAATTATGTAAATTTAGGTATAAATAATTCTCAATTTTAAAATAAAAGTAATGGGTAAGTCATAATTCAACTTTCAGGTATCTGTATACTTATGTATCTGTTTATATTAAGAAAATCACATATATGAGTATAAGTAATGATGTATGAGAAATTGATAACCATTGTCCCTGTATTTATACATTTGTGAGTCATGTTCTTAGCTTCAGCTACATCTTGCATAAAATACGGGGTGTGTTCGAAACTCATGAGCAAAAATTTATGATTAACAAGTAATTTTCATCGAACAATGCATAGGCGGAGAGTAAGAGGTGAAAACGTTCGAATAACGCTGCTTGTACAGTCTTTCGGCTTCCAGAGCATTCCCATTCGCAAGACCATACAAAAAATGCATGGCCGCTTTTTCCTGTTTACTGTACGTCGCCATGCCTCCTGAAATCCACGGTAGAAATGACGATGCGTAAGAAAACTCGCGCTTTATGCTTTCCTTTATAATAGGTTCGCCGCTTGCTCTCCATCTGTGCATTTCTGGTGAAAATTACTCGTTTTGATGCTTTCTATCACCTTTTCATATTTTTATTCATGAGCTCCATACACCCTGCATTCTGCCTTTATAACTTAAAAAATGCAGAGGGCTTATGAACAGCATTCTATACACTGAGCACAGTAAGAATTTCAAAAGTTGCATTTAATAACATCTTTTAATTTCGGGATTCAAATTCCCCGTACTCTTATACAAATATTAGGTCATATCTAAAATTTATGGGTGTTTATAAGGGGAAACAATTATGCTCACCCTACAGGAAATAATCTTATTTCATAATACGGAAAATATCAGCTCCATAGATATAGTAGGTAATCAGGAAATGTACCAGTATCTTAAAAAAAAAAAAAAAAATAGATATTTATCTCTACGACATGATATGGTTGTTTGCATTTTTAAAATTCAATTTTAAAGCGTTCTATTTTTTTTCAAATTCTCATAAATAATGCATCTGTGGATTCAGAGAAGTGCCCTCTATTTTATACCTGCAAAACATAAAAAAATTCAAATTTTGGAAGCATTTTATAGTCACTTTTACTTTACAATAGTGTCAATTTTAGAAATATAATTCTAAGTGATGTATAGTAAGGTAAAATATATCGTTACCTAAGCGATTAAAAAATTTTTAAAAAATCAACATAATATTAAACCAATCTGTTTACAGTTGTTCGACAAATTGAAATGATTTAGTAACAAAATATTGATTTTATGACAAACCAATTAAAAATGGATTTAAAAAAGAAAAAATATAGTATGAGGGTGGCTCAAAAATTACCTAATTTTAACGATAGAGGGCGTTGGTAAAAATGGTGCTATCAGTATGTGCTGCCATCTCTTAAACGTGTCAAAACAAATGGGACATTAATTTATAAGTTAGTTTTGAATGTTGCTGTCGAATTGTCACCGTCGATTGGAACTGTTTTCATCAATACACTAGATAAACCAAACAACAATCAAAACAATGAGTTTCCTGTGAATCTGCTCCAAAGAAGGCGAAGATGGTCTCATCGGACGGAAAAGCTATGGTGATGATTTTATGAGTTGAAAAGGACGCTATGCTTCTTAGAAGACGGGAAAACGATTGTTGGATAAAGGTAGTACAGTGAGTTAGTTATCTCATGCCTAATACGAGTACTTTTTGAACCACTCTCATAAAACCAAGTAATATTTTTAGGATAATATATCGATATTTACTTCTAACGATTGTAGAATTATGAAAGCTCTAGACATTAACATTTTATTTAAGAATTGTTTTTTTTTTAAAAAAAATTTAACATATTGATAAAATATTAATGTTGAAAAATAAAAATAAACGCAAATAAAAGGTCAGTAAAAGGGGGGGGGGAATGTAAATCCTCATCTGGCGAGAGATTTGAATATTATAGTTTAAAATAATATCGCGTGCACTAGAAGTTAGACAAACATAACATATTGAAGATGGACTTCATAATTCTGAGCGACGATCATGGGAACAAGAACGACAGCTGATCTTTACCTCTCTCTCCTAACTTCGCACCACGCCTTCTGAAGACTTTGGTGGGTATTTGCTTCCTGCCACATTGAAGGATTTTTTCTTCCCCGTGGCGGGGGAGGCTTGTTGACTTTGAACAACACCAGTGTTTCAAACCCTCGACTATTGGGTCCGAAGAAAAGTTATTGGGGGGTCTTTGGGCAGCTCTTATCAACGGAAACAAAGAGGTTCATTTTTGGGACAGTTATTAAAGCATCTGTCATCATTATTGAAGAGATCCGCCGCATACTTCCCTTCCAATACCTTCGTGATGATATAGAGAGCAACATTCTGAAAGATATTTATTGGGAAGTTCGCTTTTTAAGCCATTGCTGCAATTGATATACATTCTCTCTCTGCTGTTTCGCTTTGGACAGTCTTCATTTGACGTCATCGGCTTGTGACGCCCACCCGACCCGGGCGTCATCTTGTGCCATCACTAGATTCAATTATTAAAAACTACGACACAAATAATTAAAAGAACACTAAAACAGTCTTTAAGCAATTAATTAACATATATTTACTATGACAACAACTCTCTATGCTCTCCCGGGTAAGCTTTCTAATACCTTAGTTCAACCCACCAATAGTAATCTAACAGATTCTTACCACTAATCCTTCCTCGACTGCAACTCAGACTCTGGATCAACTGTTGAAAACAGTATGAAATATACTTCTAGCAACAATCTTTACTCGAACCCTCTATTTCAATCTCTATTTCCTCCTTCCTCTTATCTATCACTTCAACTTCACTTCTCCCACAGCCTCTCTCTTTCAACCTCTCTACTTCTTCAGCCTCTCTTTCAGTCACTCTAGCTACTTTCAGTCGGAGTTTATATATTTCCTAACTCAACCACTTCACTTCATTTCTAACTGCTTTACATCATAACTTTACGTATCACGTTTCATTTTTGGTTGGGCAAAGGTTGTTTAGCCAAGGCAATCAATCTCAATTAAAAGTCCCCAAGGTTAGTGAAGAGATACCGCGAATAGCCCAATGTCACAGGCTGTCTCGAGTTCAGATGGCGAGTGTATTTGACGAGCGCGCCGAAGCCATTATATAACTAGTTGTGATACATGTGCGATTATCTTAGTCAGATACATTGGACCAATATTTTGCTTTAGGGGTAGATGCAACCAATAGCTTTAGGCCGTGCTGCCAACAAATATTGCCAACAAAAATTTCACCACTTTGGTGGAAGCGATGCGTTTCCCGACATATTGATGCATGTTTTTATACCCCTTGGCGGGAGATTGAACAGTTGATTTTGAATCGAGCCTTCGATCACTGGATCCGAAGAAAAGTTGTCCGGTCGTTTTCTTATTGCTCTTGTCGACTTGACCAAAAAGGACACCCTTTCGGGCCAGTTATCAAGGCGTTTTAACATCAGTCGTCGTTGATGAAGAAAGCCACCGCAGGACTTTCAAGCTCGTTTCGATTCAACTCTCATCAGATCCATTATTCCACACAACATAGCTTTGTGGAATCGGGACTTGAATTAACAGATGTACTTGATTATCACTACTTACGAAGAGCACCACCATCATTGCGAACCGAGAGGGTAACAACAATTCAGGTTTAAGATGCCAAAAAATAGATTTGTTATCACTTAAGTAATTGATAGGTTCTATATTGATAGTAAAATTAATATTTAAGCTACTTATAATATCAAAACGTTAGCTGAAAAGAACCATTTTAGCTTAGTAGCGAGATCATAGGTTTTCTTGGGTAACAGGTAGTGAGTTCGAGACTTTATCTCATCAAAAATCAATTTGTGGAATATGATAGCCGAGGAAGCCGCACATTCTATCACCAGTTATGACTGATTGTTTATCAACGTCGTGCATCAAAACAAAACGCGTATTATTATTACAGATTCGTCCCCAGGAACTTACCTCGCAGTTTTGAGCTGCGATCAAATAACAGGGAGACACCTGATCAGGCACCCCACTCCCTAAATGTCCATACCACGCCAATGGTGGAACTTGTAACCCCATTAGATTTAACATGTCTCAGTCCGGGTCTTAATTTTTAGAGTGGTGATGAATTATAACGAGAGTGGCTCAATTCTAAGAGTCGTCCTCGTTCTTGTGAAATGAAGTTCATTGCCAATAGTTGTGTGACTCTATTTATTAAAGCGAACAAAAATAAACTGTGTAAATTAAAACAAACCGGAGAGAAAAGTATTCTAACGAACACGAGGGGGTATCGAAAACTTTTAATAATTACCAAGATATAACCGAGATATCTAGATAAATTGTATTCTGCAAATTAATGGATCCTTATGTACATAATGTTGTGAATGGCAGCTAATTAATGATGATTTGTTTGCTTTCAGGAAACCGTAAATTGAAGTAACTAGCAGCATCGTAAAGTTTTGATTATCCCGGGGTGTTGGAAATTTTTAATTATCATTAAAAACAATCGATATGGAACTTTTATTTATTATTCTTAAGACTTAACTTCGAAAACACCATAACGGCCGCTTATTTCTTAGCAATAATTAACACTTTACGATACCTCCACGCATCCATAATGATACATAGCAAAATAATTACATTCGTTTATTATTTTTTTATTTGTGAATTTCTTTTTAGTCACCCAAGGGGCTATTGTTTTCTATACCCAAAAATATCGTGTCTAACCTCTTTTCAAAAAATTTATCTTGTTTTTGCGTATATTTTTGGTGTCTGTTTTCACCAGGAACGAATTCAATTTTCAAAAATACGTCGTAATAAATTTCTCCTGGATATTTTTATTGGATCGAAATAAGTATATGCAATACATGTCTGATACCTGCTTTCACCACTAATGGACTCAATTTTCAAAAACATGTAATACATTTCTCTATTTCTTTTATTGGATTGTAGTGAAACAAATACAAAAATTAAGCATTTTTTTTTTACTTATCGATTCATGTATTACCTTAAATCATATGTAAACTAGAATCAAGATATGACTGAAAATGAATAACAATATTCAGAATTTTAAGACAGCTATGAGGCAGCCATTATTTATTTATTATTTCATTTATTTATTTTGCCTCAAGAATTTCAAACTACGTCTTTTTAATTGGGCTTTCTTGGAATGTTTTAAGGTCAAATGATTTTAATACTGATTTCCTGTTATTAGCCTCCCAAGGGACTATTTTTTTAAATGGATCACTTTTGTCATACCTGATCATTTTTTATCCGCTTGCTTCAATTTTAATTACATTTGGCTCAAAAATATTCAATTTAATAATTTATCGTTTGCTTTAATTTTAATTTCATGTAGCCGATATAAAATTCAATATAATAATGTATCGTTTGCTTTCATTTTAATTACTTGTAGCTGTTATAATATTCAATTTAATAATTTATAACTTGCTTTCATTTTAATTACATGTAACTTAAATATATTCAATTTAATACTTTAATATCGGAAAAGTTTATTACTGTCCATTTCTCGATATTTCATCGTTTGCTTTATTTCTTATATTTAATTGAGTAATTTAATAATAATTATAAAAATAAAATCGTACCTCAGGTGGCTAAATCTGTTCTTTGCAAAACTTTGCATAGAACTTTTCAATTTTATTCTCTTTTAATTTGTATTTTAATTTCATTGTTCAAGCATTCGTAAAAGTAAACGCTAGATAATTCATCAGCTGAAATAAATAGCGATTGTTTTTTTTTTTAATGAAATTCATCACCATGTTACACGCAAAAGCGCGAGAGAGAAAAGAAAGATTAGTTCGCCGATCAATAAAATAATGGCTGCTGACGCAACACGGAGCAATGTGTCGTCGGTATTTGCAAACTCAGAAATTTAAAATGAGCCTTTTCCTCTTCATGGTGCAGCAAATACTCAAGGTCACGATCACTGTTGAAATGTAGATGGAAAATAAAAAATACTAAAGCTCTGAACTAAAAACGGAAAGATTTACGACTTACGTCGAGACAGGCAGAGAAAGACCGTAAGTTTTTATGTCGAACTCGAATTCAATGGTATTTCTGTGTTGTACACGTATTTATCTTCATCAGTTTGGACGTGTGGGCTCTCCAAATATATTTCGTTTTTAATGCAATAATGTTCTCAGCTTTCAGTTCTCAGAATTCTAAGAGGATTGAAAACATGTTCTTGTGAAAAACCACGCATCCCAAAGTACACTCTCTGAATTTTTCTTTTTCTTTTCCGTTTTAAAAAATACTGTTATTGTTTAATCGTATTATTCAGCAGTCATTAATTTATCTTCATCTTCCATCGGTTGTAAAATAAAAAAACGTTCTGTCTCCCAAAAATAATCCAGTTTTTTTTAATTTCTAATACTTCACTCTTAAAATATACATAAAAGAGTATTTGGGAAAAAAATTTGCCTCTTTTGCTGGAACCTTTAGTAATAATAATAAAAGCAGTTATTTATTTGTGTGTGGGCGATTTCGAACGTTTTGATTTCTTAAATACCTACAATAAATAAATCGTAACTACGATATATCGAGTTCCTCTGATTTAGCATCAAAACTAGTTTTTAAGGAATAATTAGTAACTAAGCCAATTAATTTCGAATAATAATGAATAGTTAAATTATATCATGATAATTTAATAAACAGTAAATAATACATGATAATTCAACCATGAATAATAGAATTATTATGAATAATAATGAATAATTGAAATACTTGCATATTATGAATAATAATAAATAACCAAATTATATATTATGAATATAAAATAATGAATAATTAAATTACATGTTATAATAATATAATCATACATAATTGAATTATATTATTAAAGTAAAATTAAAAATAAGTAAATTATATTATGAATAGTAAATTAGTAATAATTATAGTTAATTGGACTATATAATAATAAATAATAATTAATTGAGAACATACTTATGAATAATAATAATAAATTAGGAATATGTACTAATGAATAATAATCATTATGATTGATTAAATGTTCATAATTTTAATCGGTATTAATTAAATATTCTTATTTTTGTTTTGGAGAAGTTAATTGGAGAAAATTATTTGAAACCGACAGTTTAATTTTCAAAAGTGATAAAAGTCAATTCATGGGCATGTAACAGGCCTAAGCCACTCTTTTAACAGCACTTCGACAGGAGATGAAAAGTCCCAAGGCCTATGTGCTCCAACATATTTCCAACCTATATCAACGTTACTCTCTCATGCGGAAAAAATTGATTAAAAATCAAATTTCGTACGAAACTCGGGATTTAATGGATTCAAAACTCTTGAAAAATATTTAATGTTTTTAAATGAATTGCTTTTTATGTGTATGAGAAGGTATCTATTTTAATAAAAATTATATTAAGCTCAAATTACACATTTTTAAGACTATATGAGTCTGCTGTTGTTGATGGAAGATCTTCCAATCATTTCTTATAAATTTGATTCATTCCTGAAACGCTAAAGAGAAAACGTGAGAAACAATTACAATACCGCTTAAATTAGCATTACTTGGAAGTGTTTCTGTTATGTCTTAAATTATTCCATCCGTTCTATTATAAAATCTTTTTTGACGCTAAATTCGAGAAAGAGTCAAATATGTTTCACGTTTGGACTTTCCATTAAAATCCAAAACCTGTTTAATTTAGAATAACATCCAAATCAATTTTAGGGGAAAAAACATAAAATGATGTAATTTTCATTTTCTAAATCTCACAGAGACTTGCACTTTTTAGTACTACGATTAATATAAAATTTAGACTTCAAGAAATAATTCTTGCTTTGTTTCGACAGACCTTTTTAAAAACTATATTTTTTTAAAAAAATTCTGAGAAATAAAATGTATTTTTAAAATTGTTAGATGGAAATATGAAATAATATTAATTAAATGAGATTTATTGCTTCCAGTTTTCGTCGACTGGTTTTACATGGATAAGAGAAACACGCAATCAGTTTTAAATAAAATTACGCACCAAGAAATGCTTATAAATTTTATTGTAATCTTATAAATTAGTCAAATTTGTATGCACCTAAACCAGACCCCTTTAACTCAGATCCCGGATCCGTCTGCACAAAACTTTTTTTAAAAAAAAAAAAAAAAAATTGAGGAACGATTTTCAAATTTCCATAATAACACTTATTTGGTTCATTCACGTATTTTGAAAAATTATTTTCCTTGCTGAAAATCTCCGAACACAGCTTTATTAATTTACAAAAACAAATATTAGAGGAGAGGGAGTTTTACAAATATACGATAAAATATTTGGAGCACAGTTAACAAAATCATAATTACACCTGTTATCAATAGTGACAAATGGTAAGTGATACGACATTATCTAAACGGTCAAAATGCATTAATACAACTTTAAATCTACTTCCATTATTCACAAAGTAGATGCCTTTATCTTCTGCAAATAGAATTCAAACTTGATATGTTCAATTTAAAGATGATTTTCTATATAAGTATTATTTATTTTACTTCCGATTTTTCCATTACCCAGTTATAACCCTGATTTTCATTATCCGAACTTTCTCTAGTACAAATAAATCTGTCTCAACTGGCAGACTCTGTACTAATATGATACTGATTTTTAAAATGGCATATTCAGTACCAAATATTACTATATAAACTACTGTAAATAATTGAATTAATGAAATTAATTCAATGTTTATTATATTGTATAATGTTCATTATTAATTATATATTAATTATTGTAACTATGTAATTGAAATATACTAACAAAAGCATTTATCCACGCTCAAAATATCTCGCTAAGAAAAAGCAATTAAATTGTAAAATAATAAGTATTATGAAACCTTTGGAGAGAGAGAGAGAGAACACACACATTGCAAGCTTCCTGAAATGGATATTTCTATTTCAAAAGAGAAATTCATCGTGACGTCACAGCATGACGCAATGATAACGCTGAACTTTCGCGGTGTTTTGAAAGAGAATGAGTATCTGATTTTGATGACACATCGAACGCAGAACAGATTTATTTTGTTGCTTTATTCTCACATCCCCGTTTACTTTATCAGAGTTATTTCTATGAGGTACTTTGTGTTCATTGTTTACACCTGTTGCGCAAACTCTTTGACAATTAATTCCCCTGATGCTCATGAAAGCATTTATTGATATACTTCTCAGAGACAGAAAAATTGTGATATTTAAACCGCATTTAATACGGCAACCGCCTTTTAATCCGGCATGTTCGCGATTTAGGCCTGACAGATTAGTCGTATGTCGGATCCTCAATATAATGTTAATGCCATCAATGTAATTTTAACTGGGATACAAAAATAAATAACTTTTGATAAAAATTTAAATGATTAAAACTTGAATTTAAGGTGTTTACCCCCATGTTCTGAATCGGTGCGGTGATATACATATCCGATGAAGCATTTCATCATTCTGTCATTTACAAAATTGAAGTCTTGTATTGATGAAAAACACAGCACAAAAGAAGAAAAAAAAAATTAAAACTGTACAGTTGAAGTTAAAACAAGTTGTAATACCTGTTAACGTTTATTAATTTAATTAGCGCTTGAAGAACACCGGCTGAACTTCGAGAACATTTTACTGAACAGTGCATTGTGAGTTATAATAGGCCGCGGTTCCTTAGTGGTTACGGTTGCGGACATGGGGCGGAGTTTCGTCGAGTCGTGGGTTCGAGCCCTGATACCAAGAAGGGGTTTGATGTCCATTGGATCTAGTCGAGGTCACAAATCATCCCGTTGGCGTGGAGTGGAGATTTGGAGGGGGAGAGGCAGCTCAGGTGTCGTCCTAATCATCAGACCAAGGCTTAAAATTACGAGGTCCGAATTCAATAGCCCTTGTTTTGCTTCTCAGTGTGACCTTAATGAACAATCACTCTCGTAGTAGCAATATTTTTCGAACAAGATATGCAAATTGCTAGGAAACAAGAAATACATAACTGAAATAGTAATTGACAGCTAGGATAAACACTGGGTAGAAATGCGAGCAGCGCTGAATCGCAACCTAGCGGTCAAGGTCAACAAATTCCCTAATGCACAAAATGAAAATTAATGGTGCCGGATTATAAAATGTGCCCGACCATCCAATGCCGAATAGAAGAGGTACTTGCGGACTTGATACGTTCTTGTACATCAAGGTTGTCAAACTCAATGCCATATTCCGTCTAGTTTCTAATAAATAAAAGTTACAAGTGCCGCACCATATGTATTTACGATGGCAGCCTTTTTTAAATTTTATCTTTGGGGATAGCAGGAGAACTGTTTCTCGTGATCTGTATCATAATGTTTATGCTGTTCATTGTGACGTCCTATGTTACGTAATTGGTACACTTATAGTATTTTTACTTATCAAAAAGATAATTTTATCTTTCCCGTCACGTTAAAAAAAAAAATCAAATTCCGATTTATCTGGGAAATAACATGCTCTTCAGTAATTTTTCTTTTGTATTTTTATCACCCCGTTTCGACAGGCATACTGAATGCAAAAGCTTTAAATAGATGAGTAATAACAAAAAATAACAAAATCAAATATAAAAAACACTTAAGATGAAATTGGTTTTGCTATTTTCATTCAAACGAGTGTTGATGGGTGGTTTTTTTTTTTTTCCTGTTTTGTTCTCGAAAAAGGAGAATTTTTCAAAATGAATATTAATTAGCATAAAGGGAGCATGCTTCTGAGTCCCAGGCTCCTCAGAAGTAATTACAATCAAGAATGGAAAATATTTTCTTTAAATTCCTAATGCATTTTTATTGGCACAAGAAAAACTTTCCAAAGTACTAAAACGTTGCCAAAGATTAACAACAAAAGGATTAAAAACTGACGATTATGCCATAAAAACGAATAATTAAATTAAATATTAAAATAAGAGCATACGATAAATTATTAGAATAGACAATGATATTCTGTTTGGATATTAAAATAAAAGCAGATGATGAAATATTAAATGAAATGTACTTTAGCAATGTAAGTATACTTCAAGCAGACTAAATGTAATTTTTATCATAATGCATTATAACGTCGATCTTTTGAGCCGAACGAAATGAATCCTTTATTTTATGCCCACGTGTTTTTGTTGACGCCATTTTTTCTCAAAGCAACAACATATTAGCATATGTTAAATATTGTTTTTTTCCCCTTAAATATCTGCGAACTGGACACATAACAATTCCATAAATCAATAAGTGTGACATAAACAAAAACTTATGTTTCTTATTTTCTGAAAACGGAATATTTAACGTAAAGCACACCAAGGAAGGCAGTAGAACAGAAATGGTGCGGTAGGTGTCATATCATTATATTCGGTAAAATATTCGCTGATATTGGCGGACGAAGTAATGCGCCGATTCAAGACGACTTCTAGCCATACTTCAGTGATGAAGGCTGTGATTCATCATCCATAATTATGAAAAATTAGAAATTTCAATTCCAGCCAATGGATTTACATACTGAAAATTTCAAGATCCTACAGTATTCCCTTCACACTGAATTGGAGTTCCTCCAGTCCACTTCGTGGATTCAGCAATGTTTTCATATATAAATACCAAATCTGTAGCCTTAAAAACACCTCTAATTTAACTTTAGGTAAGTTTGTGTTTAGTTTTAGGTCATGGTAGAGAGTGAGGAGTTGAAACTATAAATATAGGAATAGTGAGCGTCTTACCAAACTCGAGAAGGTATCGCATCAAGGTCAATGAAAGTCTAAGGTCAGAGACCCGAACGCGATCGATTCGGTGCGGTAAACATTAGATTATTATGTCAAACATTATATCTTACGCGTATGTGAACTGTTGCCACGGATGGAGCAAGTTAGAAGTTAAATATTGATTAGTCATAGAACTGAATAAAATGTCTCGGTTATCATCTATGTGTCACTTTCTGTACTCTTGACTTTTGCTTCATAGCTGTTTTCAATAAGATAAAGATTTGAAAGTGAAGGAAGTAATAACGGGGCACATGACAACATTTTTAAAAAATAAATAAATAAACATATTCTGTCAGGAAGGAGTAATATAAATATACTGCTGTCTATGCATAAAATAGAGATGATGATGATTGGTTATCAACGTCGCAATTAAAAGCAACACGAGAAGTATTGGCAATGAACCTCATAAATTTAAACATCTCTCAAGTAACGAAGATGACACTGCCACTAAAATGGCATCCCCTTTTCTAAATTTTCACACCACTTGAACGGGAGGGCGAATGTGCCTCAACAGATTTAACGTGCATCTGCCCCGCTGTGCGTCGGTTCTTTAGTAGTATGTGGATTCAAGCTCACGACTCTACGGAAACCACGCCGCCACAACAACAACAAAAAATACAAATCTTATTTCCATTACTTACAATGGCAACAGTAGTCGAATGGAAAGAGACGCCGATTTCGTGGTCAGCAATGATTAAGTCATTGATTTATTCACCATTGGTTTCTATTCTTTATTTCACTAGACTTGTCATACTTAATAATCCGTTTAGAGTCAAGTAATCTCGCAAAATTCTCGTAGTATGGAGCGGGAATAAGGAAAGTATGGTGCCGACTCAGATGTCGCCTTCGTCACTTAAGACAAATGGTTCAGACCAACGATATCCATCGCCGTTACTTATCAATCTCTCTTACATGACCAATCGCTTCTTTCATTTCATAAATGTCCATATTTTGTGAACTTGCCTTTCCAATAGCATTTTGACAGAGGACATGTCTGAAACAAAACCAATCCCAACAAAATGTAAAATAACTTTGTGCTAGTGAATAAAGGAATTCTTTATTTTGAATAAAATTAATCTTATGACTTTTCTCGAAACTAAATAAAGCTAAAGCAAAAAACTAAGTATTTTTAAACAATGATTTGATCTGTTAAACGAATTTATGTTTTAACAAATATAAATATCGACCTAAAATTGAGTAAAAATGTTGAGATCCTTAAATCAGTCGGATACAGTTCTCAAATCATTATTTAATTATTTGGGATCCTTCTAAATATATCTAGGATCAATATCCCGCCACACACATACACAGATATATATATATACAACTCATTATGCTCTTTGGCTATGTGGATGTATATATATATGTATATATATATATGTGTATGTGTGTGTGCGCGCGTGCGTGCGTGTGTATATATATATGCATATACACCCAAATCTTTTTTTACACGGTTGATACAGTCCTCAAAAAAGCGTGCAAAAAATACATGCGACGTATGGTAAATTTGCAGATATGTTCCACAACTTTAAAAAATCGTGCCAGATGAAAAAATATTTTCCCAAAAAACCGTGCAAAAAAGTAATAAAGAAATCCATATTATATACATACATACACACACACACATATATATATATATAACAAAAACAATTCATTTTTATTACAAAGAAATTAAAAATTAGTGTACAGTGAAAATTCAGTTAATAAGAACATACAATATATAAAAATTTGAATTGAAATTAGGAATAAACTACTAACAACTATTCATTGCTACTTGATAACAAGTTTGCACGTTTCTTACGGACTGGATCATAAATGCTATCAACAGTAAACGTGTCAGATATGTCTAGCATAACTGTCGGCTTTGATTCAAATGAAAAATTTCATTCGTTATTAACGGTCTCTGTTCTTTTCTTTTTTGTTATTGTTACAAAGTCTGTTATTAGCAGCTGTTTTTTTTTTGTTTCTCAAGTTGCTTATATAATTCTTGACATTCTGCTACACAAAACCAAAGATTACGTTGAGATTTTAATGCAAGCTATTATGTCAAGTTCATGAGAAAGAATATGTTCCATATTTGTAGCAAATTTCAAGCCCTCCCGAATTAAATCATCAGTTAAAAGTTGAACTCCATCTTTTCGTCATTACCGACTTCTTTATTATCGTAACCTATCATAAATTCGATCAAATCGTCTTCATCCAAAGGGCTTTCTACCAACAATTATTCGATGTTGTTAAAACCTTCGTGGCATTTGATAGAGTTATAATTTCAGAACTTTACAGATGATTTTTGTTCAACGAAACTTACACTTTTGAGACGCTTGCTAGCAAAACTTTTTCCCGACAAACATTTAAGGTCGATTGGTATAACTGTTTCATGGCAAAAGAAGTATATGTGTAATACAATCTAAATTCGCAAACTTTCTCCATGTTTCCACAACAGTCCAATTTCTTTCTTCCACTGAGTCTAAAATATATTTAAACGTTTGCTTTATGTGGTACATTTTAAATGCTACTATAAGACCCTGATCGAGTGGCTGAATCAACGAGGTGGTAATAGGTGGTGTAACGTCTGTGACATATCCACTTTCCTCGGCCTTCTTTAATGTTTGTTGGTCGAGCTACCAACTTTGACACTCATGCATCTGGACTCCCGAGTGACACCTGATCTCCGAGATGTCAACCGTTGGGGGATCGTAACTATTTCGGCAGCTTGTGAAGATTGGGGAGATTCGCAAACGAGAAAACCGTTGGAGGTCGATGGCCCTCAAAGAGCGTCAGTCCCTGCTTGGTTCCCGGTCCAGACGTACGTCTTGGTATCACCTGTCACATATTTTTGTATAATAGCTGTACATAATCACATTAAATATTTTAAACTTAAAAATCAGAATTCCCCTATTTTTCTTAACATAATAAATTATCTTCAAACGGTACAGTGGTAAAAATAGCATTTAAATATTTGGGGATTCGTATTAGAACAAAAAATTCGTGTAAAAAATTATAATGGTGCACCGTGTTATTTCAAAATCGTATGAAAAAAGACTATGTGAAAAAGAGTAGGGTGTATATATATATTCTTATAAATTGGCCCTACGTTACATTTCTTCAATTCCAGTGATTCCATTCTTACTTTAAAACAATTGTAAACTGATAATGTTAATTACAGAAAAGTAAGGGTTTGATCCTATATCCCTACAGAAGTGCCTTGGTGGAATAACGGGAGCTTTCCTTTGGATTTGCACGGTCTTTGAGGTTCTTAAGTAGTTTTAGATGGATACTCCAAAACCTTAATTCAGGTTTCTTCCTCGTCATTTGCCCATAAAAGAGCTGTTTACCAATTTGATTCAACTATTTTATTAACATTAAAAATACAATTTGTTGATGCTTTATATATATATATATATATATATATATATATAGTGTTAGACTTAATCATGGAATATCATTAGATGTCTATTTTAGAATAAAATAAATTTATTTCTTTTAATTTTCAGGATATTTCAAAGGAAGAAGAGGATGCAAAGAGCATGAATGACTTTCAAGTATGTAAAACTATTTTCATCGCCATTTTTCTTTTGTATTTCCTCTATTCTTCTAACCGGTCCAGAGAGGACCGGCGAAAGGTGGAGAAGTTCTCCGGGAGTGTACGTATGCACGGGATTGTGCGATTTTTCCTGTTCAGCTCAATTTCGCTTAAGAATTAATTTTAAATCATTACTGCAACTGACTAACCAAAAATAAATAAATAAAATAAAAACAATAAATACATTAATGCAAATAAGTAAAATAAATAAATGAATGAATGAAATAAAACAAAATACAATACAGAATGACCTCCCTATAAGAGACATTCACCGGACAAGACATTTTGTTCCGTAAGTAGATGTGTTCCTTAATAAAATGTAAATACTTATACTAGTTATTCAAAGAAAGCGGAACCAAAAGAATTGTCCCCTATTCGGAGGTGTCTCACAAGGAGAACGGTAAATGAAATAAAATATACGATAAATAAATAAATGTAATAAAATGAAATAAATAAATGTAATAAAATATACAATAAATAAATAAATGTAATAAAATGAAATAAATAAATGTAATAAAATATAAAGTGAAATAAATAAATATAATAAAATATTAAAATAAATAAATATAATAAAATATTAAAATAAATGTAATAAAATGTAATAAATAAATGTAATAAAATGTAATAAATAAATATAATAAAATATAAAATAAATAAATAAATGTAATAAATAAATATAATAAAGTATAAAAAATAATTAAACGTAATAAAATATAAAAATATATATAAAAAAATATAAAAAATAATTAAACGTAATAAAATATAATAATATAAATAATAAAATATAAAAAATAAGGAATTTAAACTTCTCTTAACACACTTTTAAAAAAATCGTTGATTTTTCTTAGCAATTGATATTATTCTCATTGCAACTGATATTTAATACAGGATTTAGATGACAATATAAGTATATTTCTAATTATCAAAATGTGAACATTTAAAAAAGTCCTATTCAAAGTTTTGCAAAGAACAGATTTAAGCTCCCAAGGTGCACTTTTCTAAGAATTATTATTAAATTATTCAATCAATAAAAATTAAAGTAAACGATGAAATATCGAGAAATGGACAATAGTAAACTTTTCAAATATTAAAATTGAAGCAAACGATAAATTATTAAATTGAATATATTTAAGCTAAATGTAATTAAAAAAAACGATAAAAATAGAAAATGATCTGTTACACCAAAACGCCCCACTTAAAACATAGCCCCTTAGATGGCTAATAAAGAAAAATGTGATATAAAAATATAATATAAATCTTAAGCGTTCCTATTTGAAATCACACCGGTGTGATCAAGACTCGGAAAGGCTCGTCTCATATACCGTAGCCCGTGAAATAAAAATCGTGTGCTCAAGTACATGCGATCTGAACAGTCTAATATTCATACTGAGGGTTTTGAGTGCTAAAGTGCCTGCAATTGCGATTGATAACTGTAACCTGCTGATCAAACTATATTGGTCACCTCTTTACTATTAAAAGTAATCGACACCTTAAAATGCTTCAAATTTTGCATTTTTTTAAAAAATTTTGCTGTAATTTTAAATATTTTGTTATTCATTTTGAATATGTAACAATATCAGAAACAATAGCATAAACATGATAATTTTTAAACCATTTTAAGATTCTCAAGAATTCCTTAATCTTTTAATAATTATTTGCAATATGTTTTTTTCAAATTACTTCCTATTTTATTAGTTCGTGTGGCAAATCACTTCATTAAAAAAATTCCCTTCCTTATCAGCAATGTATACAAATGTATTCACGAATAAAGAAGTTTCTGAAATTCCGTCTTAGTATTAAGATTGGCGCGTAAAAGGAGCCGTTGCATACAAAGTGAATTGGAGCATGTAATAGGATGATAACAACAGTAGGAAAACATTAACTCACTCATGCTTAATCAACCGACTTCCTCTTTCTCGGGAGTAAACAACGATTTCCAATAGAACCCACTAACATTTTGAACTCCTTAATCTTTCAGGAATCGAATGTATACTCGAACCGATTCCATGTTTATTTGGTTATGATAACGCTTTTCGCTTGGCTCTTTCAAATGATGTAACCATTGCAGAAAGAGTGTTTTGTAACCCAGATAATGAATTCGAGTTTTATTTTCCTTTCCAAAAAGGGTCACAACTGTTATAATTACTTATAATTTAAAATAGATGCAACGATATTGGTGGGAGAGCTTTGTATGAGGATATGAAATGTAAATGTATTTTTTTTCCAATTGATTGACCCCTCGGGGA
The DNA here is from genome assembly GCA_019974015.1 of Nephila pilipes. Classification (NCBI taxonomy): domain Eukaryota; kingdom Metazoa; phylum Arthropoda; class Arachnida; order Araneae; family Nephilidae; genus Nephila; species Nephila pilipes. The sequence continues at coordinate 300,884 of BMAW01070657.1, read as the reverse complement.
AGGTTAATAGCCTTTGCTGCTCCATGTCCCTTTTAAATCGATAGTCAATCATCCAAAGACGTTTGTGGCTCAGTCATTCGTGTCTAAAAATGATCACTAGGAATCGAGCGATTAGTTAAGTGTCTATTTCAAAAAACAGATAATGCTCAATGTATTCTTAATAAGTTAGCTGTATTTGAGAGAGACGGTGCTCCAAATATATGGAATTAAGCTTGAACAGTTCAACAATTTGAAGGATTTTCACTTTTTCGTTGATTATCTCCACAACTGCTTCACAGATTTTAATAAATTAGGTACAAGGGGGTATCGCAAAGTTTTTATAATTCCTAAAAAATAAACCGAGATCTCTGGATAAAATTTATTTCATGTATTAATGGATCTTTCTGTACATAATGTAAACTACAGGTATAAATATTGATTTGTTAGGTTTCAAAAAGCCGTAGATCGAAATAACCTGCCCTATCGTAAAGTTTTAATGAAACTAAAAATCAATCGAGACGGGAACTTTATTTTATTTTATTATTCTTAAGACTTTGCTACATAGTCACCCTCCAGAGTTATACATTTCTCCCAGCGTATCTTGACCTATCGAAGGCTGTCATTGTAGAATTCAGCAGATTGAATTCTTACCTCCTCCACTCTGCGGGCTCAAGAAACGCTGGGAGAGATGTATAACTCTGGATGGTAAGTATGTAGCGAAATCTTGAGAATAAATTAATGTGAAAAGGAAGTTCTCTTATCTCGATTCATTTTTAGTATAATTAAAACTATACGATAGTACGAGTTACTTCGATCTTCGGCTTCCTGAAACCGAACAGAGCAACATTATTTGCAGTAATTTACATTATGTACAGAAAGATCCATTAATATGTGGAATTAATTTTATTCAGATATCTTAGTTATTTCTTAGTTACAATTAAAACCTTACGATATGATCTCGTATGCACACAAATTGATGCAAAACCTAAACAAGGGTCATGCGATGTTATGGTAAGCACGCATGATCGTGTTTGCGTTTCATCAGCACAGTAAAATCTGAGAGATTGCGAAACGAAACCAAACAATAAGTTAACAGGTTTCTTAATACAGTTACATAGTATTTACACCGCTAAATCATGCTAGAAATGAAACAATGTGATAGTCGATCCCAATCTTCCAACAATGATGTTTTCAGGTTCTGGGTGGTTTGGGGAGGCGAATCGTAATAGTGTATAACTCTGAGAGTTGCAAGTAAGGAGGAAAAAGATGTATAAATGAAATAACGTCTTAGTTGTGTGGTTCAGACAAAAATAATTTTTTTAAAACGGAAAATGAAGTAAAACAAAACGCTTATATTCTCCCAATTTGAATGAATTATTTTTATCTGTTTTATCTAGCATTTATTGGATCATAGAACTTTTATCCCACAAAAGAGCAAGGGTCAACATAATTACGAAGCGGGTTTTTTTTGGATCTTTAATTTCTTGAAAATTTCTCTCTCTTAAGTCTTACCAGAAATTAAAAAGATATTCTCTATGAAACTCAAAAGCTGGAAAGTACTGAATCGGTAGAGATTGTTTTAGAACAATAGAATGCTTTAAAAATTATTTATACTACAAACAAAATAAATTCATATTCTTTAGAAGTCTAGTAAGACTTGAACAATACTGTGTGAGATTCTTGACTATATTGAATTGGAAAATCACCTTTTCCCCCTTTAAAACATCTCTCAATCGTGACAAATAACAATGCGTTCTGCACGATAGATTTTCTGTAAAAATAAATTTTCCAAATTTTTTTCCTTATTTTTCATTGTTAGGTAAATTTTTGGTGCATTTTGATCCTGTAGTTAAAGAAACTTACCCTTTCTGGTTTTTTTTTTTTTTTTTTTTTTTTTGGATATATGTATGTTTAGAAATATATAGAATTTGGAAAATGGGAAAAGTTATGTGTCTACATGTAGTCACTGCATGACTTGAAGATGATAAAAGTTTACGTTAGATGGTTAAAAAAAAAATTTTTTTTTCATGCCTCTCTGGAACTGACTGTTCAAACTGATATTTCGTTCGATATTCCTCGTCACCTTAAAATTTTGAAGTTGAATCGCTAATTTTAAATTTAGGCGAAAAATAAATTGTCATGACAAAGAGACAGTGTTTTTCGAAAGCTTAAGAAATACTAAGGAAACTCATTATTTAACAAAAGAATAAATTATTTTTCAAGATGGTATCTTGAAATATTTTTATTCATTATAAATTTTTAAAAATGTTTAATTTCAATAGCATTCGTCATTGAATTGGAAAGTGAAAGATTTTTTTAGATATATCTATTTTCATTATGTGAGCCTTGCGGATATTATTCCAAATATTTACATAATAATAGTTGTTGAATTGTAAAAGCTTTCTGTCAATATGGTAACGCAGTTACCCATAAAAGTAACTCTATCTTTTTTAATTAAAATCTCTTATATTAATTGACTATTTCCACGAACCTCTCTTAATAATTTATTCCATCGCCATCTTGCATAATATTCAAAACATGAATTACGTATTAAAATATGGAACCTTTTAATGGCTAAGTCTTAAAAATTTGAAAATTGCAATCAATGTTAAATATTATTTGTTTAAGTATATTTCTATTTGTATAGAGAAGCAAAATTATCTAACCTGAAGCAAAAACGTTTTTTTAGGAATGTGCGCTCTATTAAACATACCATTAAGTAACTGAAAACAAAGCGTTATCATTAAACAATATCTTATAAATTATTTTAAATATTTATGAATATTTAAAATAAGTTTATCGTAGTGTAAATTATAAATTATCACATAGAAAAATTTGTATTGTTTCAATGAAATTTTAAAAAGATATGAAAACTAGAAGGAAATGAAAAAAAAATTTTACTCGATTTATTGTGCTGTCTTATGGTCCTTTGAGTTGTTTTATCTTTACTTTACTTTACAGGTTTGTTTGCAAGGTATTCTTGACAAGTTATTTGATGAATAGAACTCGTTTTCTCTGAAAAGATGCTGAATTCATCACTAGAGTCATCGCGCACAATTTCTCTCGGAACAAATTTGACTCCATCCAAGGAAGAAAAAAACCACATCTTCTGCGTTCAGTTCAATGCCGTTCTAGTTTTATGCGTCGTGCCCGTTGGACTGATATTAATTTTTTTTTTTATGTCAAGCCATTTTTCGATGAAAACATTTGTAATTTCGAATCTTATTGGAAATTTTCTCGCTCGCTCGAAAGCTGCATTTAGCGAGACGAGCACGTGTGACTTTATATATTTAGGAAAAATATATCTACGTTATTAAAACTCTGTATGTGCAAATCATATAAAATGATAACACATTGTTGATGATATATACAACTAAAAAAGCAAATAAAATTTTATATTGTTAATATTTTTGTCATTATTTTCATCTTTACTGTGTTTAATATCAATGTACTGAATTAAAAGTGCTGGAAAGAAATACGTACAGTGGCGGCGATCAGGAATTAGAAGAGGAGAGAAGGAAAAAACATTTACAGGCACACAAAAAAAAAAAAAAAAAAATGAGAGTTCGTGGGGTGTATGGGAGGGGAATGATAACCACACACCCATAAAATTAGAGAAATTAGGTACAAAATGGAAAGTTTTCGACACTTTCTTTGCGGATTGGGGGCCGCGGTAGCCTAGTGGTCATGGCTTCGGATTCGTGGCCGACGGTTTTCGTTCAGTCGCGTGTTCGATCATTGGCCGCTAAAGACCCGCCGTGTAACCGGGGCTGATGCACATTAAATCTGCCGGGGCCCAAGGTCCTCCCATTGGTGTGGTGTGGATGTTAGGAGAGGGAGGTGCCAGCTCAGGTATCGTCCTCGTCCCTTGACCGGGTTCAAAATTACGAGGTCCTATCGCCAATAACCCTCGTGTTGCTTCTAGTGCGACGTTAATAAAAACTAAACTAATTGTGGATTGGGAAGTAAAAGTTGACAGTTTATGTACCAAATTTACAGAGGTATAGTTTTATTATTAGTGCGTAACTGTTTTTATGTATTTTTGTGAAATTTTGATTAATACAATGCAATGTAACTTTTATCAGTGAAGTAATACTACACATATGTCACAAATAAATAGAGGTATTTCAAGAAATCGAAACTGATAAATGATAGTTACATTTAAAAAAAAGGATGACTCGTTTAAAATAAATTCCTGGAAAAGATTTTTGCCCAAATCAGACCAGTCAGTTTACTCAAGGCCTTGTTTTATATCGCATTGTACTAAGAAATATGCAAACAAAATAAAAGCACTCTTATCTATTGCTTACGTAAAATAAATTTTTATTTGATGTTAAAAGCAATGTAATTAATTATATTATAGAAAGAAAGATGTAATGTATAATAAGTTTCTTGCAGTTATATGCTTAGTCTTGAAACAATGCAAAGTGTCTTTGTTTTCACCTGGTGTAGACTTCCACACATTCATCCTCTTTAACACCCTTCTTCACAGCACGTGCTACTCCAGCCGCTCGAGTCTCCACTGTTTGCTGCAGTGATGAACCGAGTGGTCATGATCGCGAACAGCGGCCGATTTTACTTTTGTCGAGTCGTGAGTTCGTACCCAAATACCACTAAAGACCCGTCACGTACCGGGGATGATGCACGTTAAATCTTTCGAGGCTCAAAATCCTCTCGTTGGCGTGACGTGGAAGTTTGGAGAGAGACATCCCAGCAATAGTGTCCGCCTCGTCACATAACCGTGCTTCAAAATTACGAGGTCCGTCTCCAATAGCGCTCGTGTTTTTTCCAAGTGAGACAAAAACAAACAAACAATGAATCAAATTTTAAAAATGAATTTTTTTTAATGAATTAACAGAGTTAAAAGGGATTCGAGAGGGAGTGATTTTGCATACTTTTTTATAGATAAAATGTTTTGATCGGCTCTTATGTATCCTCAATTGAAGCTTTGAGCTTATTGAATTAAACATTGAATTACTGTAGAGTTACATAATGAATGAAGGCCGTTACAGGTTTAAAATGAATGCGTTGCATAAAATAAATAAATATTTAATATTTGTGTCGTTGTAAGAGCTTGTGTGGACGAAAAATAAAATTATAAACAAGTCAGGAAAGCTTCTCTGTTTCTGTTTATGAATTTGTAACACGCAATGAAATGTATATAATAAAAAAAAACCTTCCACAGTAATATAGCGTAACAGCTGAAAACTATGCAATTAAAACAGTGTGATTATATAAGCCACTGTGAGTGTATGTGGAATCGTATTACTCAAGCAGCTGAGTTGAAATAGCTGACGAAAGAGAATATTTTCTTTCTTTCTGAACAGAATCGTACACTGCAGAATAACATCAATAACATCATTGTTTGGAATAAACTGCTGAATGTGTATTGAGTGATGAATGAGTTCTCATAACATTTTCTTTCATAGTTGTTTTTTTTTTGTGTTGCTTTTTTCTATGGAGCTCAGTTATAAAATCGTAATACTGGTGGAGTTGAGCTGTAAATCATATTTACATAATGGAAAAGTACCCCTAATGAGTATTATTATCGGTCACGTCATAAGTGTGTACATCACGAGAACAATATAGTGTACAACTACACTGTTTTATTCGATTAAGATTGATATTTAGTTCGATATTTATAAAAGTTAAGTTATTTTATTTATATTTCAATATAAAATTATTTTTTTAAATTGTGCCTCCTGTGTTTAGTCTTGAAGATTTACGAATAAATTGTCATTTGTTATTATCCTCTGAGTTGGTATTGATTTTCACTCCCTGCAGATCCACACATAGAGGGAAAAAATTGGGTGTCTAATTCGCCGAGAGCAATATAATTCTGGGCGTTTCATCCAAGAAGTGCAACCCTTAACCCCCATTGCCCAGTTCACTAGAAACATCTTCGATATCCCCTTACACCCTCAATGAAATTGCCTCGTGTCCTTGAACTAGTCTCCCGTTCATTTATAGCGTTAATCAGTCTTACGTGTAACTACATTTCTTGTAGCTCGAAAATGTCAAAACGTAAGTGTTTGAGCATCAAACAAAAAAAATTTAATTCTTCGGGAAGTGGATAAAGGCGTCAAGAAAAAGGATATTGCTTTAAAATTTGATATTCCTCCAAACAGCTTATCAACAATTATAAAAAATCGAGATAAGCTACAAAATTATGATCCATAGAATTCTTGTTCAAAGCGTTTAAGAATATGTGACTATGAAAATGTCGACGGGGCAGTTTTGAAGTGGATACACACAATGCGATATAAAAATGTTCCGATCTCTGGACCTTTCGTAATAGAGAAAGCTCTTCAATTTGCGAAGGCATTGGGATGCGACCAATTTCTAGGTAGCAATGGATGGCTAGAAAAATTTAAGAAAAAACACGGAATTGTAGCAAAAGTACGATCTGGGGAAAGTAAAGATGTTGATGATAATGATATTAAAAATTGGATAGCAGAAACACTGAGTAAAATTTTAAAACACTGAAAGCTAGAAAACATCTTTAATGCAGATGAGACTGCTTTATTTTTTCAATGTTTGCCTCAAAAAACATTAACATTTAAAAACGAAAGATATTTTGGAGGAAAACATAGTAAAGCAAGAATAACTGTTATGTTAGGAGCAAATATGACTGAACATCAGAAATTAAAATCACTTATTATAGGAAGAAGCAAAACTCCAAGATGTTTCATGGGCGCAAAATCTTTGGAAGTTGATTATGACTTCAACAAAAAATCTTGGATGTCGTCAGAAATTTGTGAAAATTAGGTTCAAAAATTGGACAAACGTATGGTTAAAGAACGTCGCAAAATTGCTCTTTTTTCAGATGATTCTCCTGCCCATCCGAAGGAAATCGTCTCAAAATTGAAAAATGTTACAGTTTTTTACTTGCCACCAAACACCACATCCAAACTGCAGCCAATGGATCAAGGGGTGATAAAAAATTTTAAAGTACACTATCGCAAGAGATATTGCGAAAAGTTATCACTGCTCTTGAAAACAATCAATCCATGCCAAATATCAATTTAAGGGAAAGTATTTCAGAAATTTCGAAAGCGTGGAACTATGATGTTACAGATCGTACCATTCATAACAGTTTTGCCAAAGCTGGATTCTTTGTTTGCGGTGAGAGTTCGGAAAGTACGGAGAAGGAAGACGATATTCCTCGGAAGAAATGAAAAAAATATGGATGCAGCTAAAGGGAAAACAAGAAGTTACGGATTCTGTGCTGCTTGAAGATTTTCTTTTTCTTGATTCTGAAGCTGAAACCTCGGGATCACTAGCTGAATCGGATATATTGAACAGTGTGTCAAATAAAAACAGTACAGCATTGGATTGCAATGAAGACGAAGATGAAAGTGAAAACGATGATAATGCAGAAATCAATAAACCTTCGTATGATGAAATGATAAATTCATTTGAAACAATTCGATGCGGATTACAATGTGAAGAAAATGCGCCTGGAAGGGTTTTTGGTGCATTGCAAAGATGTGTTGTGTATTATGAAACAAAGCATTTTTTCAAACAAAAAACTCAAACAAAATTAACAGATTTTATGAGTAATTAAATTTAAGGACACATGTGGTAATGTATGTTTAGAATTTCTTGTTATGAAATAATGTATGGGTTTAAAATTACTTGTGTACTTAAAATTAGGAAATATTCTTAAAATTCGTTAATATTTTAATATAAAATTATTTTCTTAATGTTGAAAATAGAGTGTATTCCTCGACATTCTTTTTTCTTGTTTTCCCAGCAGTTTTTCTTTTTTTTTTGTGGGTAAGTTATATATGAAGTAAATAGATATTAAATTTCAGAAAGATGTGAATAATTACTTTTTTTTTTCAATAAATAGAGTTTATGAATTTAAAATTTGTTTTAAGTGGTTTATGAAGTACATTGAAAGGTGAACCTCTATATAACGAATTTTCCATATAACGAGCTTTTTTTTCGGGATTTAGCGACTTCGTTATGTAGAGGTTCGATTGTATATATATATGAAATTTTTTACAGCTGTTGCATGTACTTACTATGGAAGCTAAAGGAAACACTGCTTACCAAGTTTTCTACGCAATTCTATTTTGGAACAAAAAATGACGAACCAAACAAATTTAACGGAAGCAGAAAAAAAAATACTTGTATTTTGGCAGTTGACAAAGATTGTGTTACGTTGTAAATGAATAGGAATGCTTCAGGAGATCGTTTATGAAACTCTTATTTTTTATTCAATTAAAGCGTCCACGTGGGATGATAGTTGTAAATGTGAATAATCTGTCAGTACTTTTTGTATGTGGGACCAAAAAGCAGGAATGACAACTAGAATGATTACCAATTTGTTAACCAAGTTTTATGCTTCTGAAGCACGAAAAGATATTGTTCCGAAAATTTCTGGATGAATGGGATTAGAATCGAGTCTGTCTGAGGATAATGACAAATGATAGTTAATTCACAAATCTTCAAGGCAACACACAGTTGCAGAGCTTGGACAATAACAACATTAACAGAAAACCAGCTCTTGTTCGGATTAGTAACACGGATACAATAACAAAAACAGCACTTGTAATGACAGTCACAGTTATGTCAGCAACGCTCAGCTCACCGGCTAACTAGTTTACACTATGGACAGATCTTCGATACTCTGCTTCTCAGCAAATTCACCCAGTCGATTTTTCGACGGATTTCCAAAAGCATACTTCTAACACAGACTGACTGACTCTTTCCTACTCTAGGAGTATTTTATATGTTCAGGCCTGGTTTCACGTCACACCACACGGAAAATTCACGAAAAGTCCGTAACCTTTTTCCTAGCCGATATTTTTCCAAGATTCCAGCATTTTCTGGAACCTTCTATTTGTCGCCAAAGTCTCCAAATTTCTCACCAAGTTGCCAAATCTGGGGTGAGGTTTTAGAGTCATTGCTTTAACTTTCTCTAGGCTGACTGATGAAGTCTGCTTCTTTTCCTCCATAAAAGAACTGATGCGGGAAAACATCATTTTGGAATCATAACAATATGGAAGATAAAAGGTCTTCCATTTAGAATTCTTTTACTTGTAGATAATGCAATTGCGCATTCTACATTAGACACCCAAAAGTTTGATTAAAGGTTTTATTCCTGCTCCGCCAATCTTGATTCAGTAGCAAGTTCGAGAGATTATTGTAACATTTAAATGATATTACACGAAAAGGACTTTACAACGTATCCTGAATACAATAGATAATGATAAAAACTTACAATCATAGACCCGTGTGAAAAATTTTCTGTTATTGAATTACATACAATATGTAGATGGGGTTTTATCAGAATTACAACCATCAACTCTGAATCACAAGAAACTCACACACACACAGCGATTGATAACTGAATTTTTGTTCAAATCTAGTTCACCTCAAAATGTGGAAAGAAATGTTGCACTGGCTCTGGAAATCTCAAGTGATGTCATAACAAATGTGCTTACAAGGGTACATCTATCGTCTGATTGTCAATAATCTTTGCTGTGATTTTTATAAAGAGTTTTAATAATTTTATTTTTTAAAAATAAAATTGAGATACCACAAACACAATACCCCATTTTACTTTTTAAATAATTCTGTATTGATTTTTATGTACAAGTAAATGTATTCCACCATTATTCTTTGTTTTTGTATACTTTTCGCACTGTATTATGCGGAATGTTTCCACCTTGTAAAAAGAGAATCCGGTATATTTGTACTCACACAGTCATTCCTCTTATAATGCTCATTGTAAAATTTTATAATTGTTAGCTGCAACGAGTAGTATAGATTTACAATGGCGAGTTATATCAACTGAAAATTTCTAGGTACAGGATATTTCATCATAAAAAGTGTAAAATTTCGAAAAATAGGTGAGGTTTTTCTTTTTTTTTAAGTAGACAGTCTGAATTTCTCTTGATGGTTACTTTGCTTTATATGATATCCTAAGTAGCACAATTTAAGAAACAAAAATTTTAAAAACCAAACAATTCTAAAGTTAAAAACAAAAGCTATAAAAACTGAACGTGTCAACAAAAAGTGTTTACAAATTCCTACATTTAACATCATATTCTCATTTACATATTTTTCAATAACTAAATAATTTAGCGCTATTTGTATCTCTTCAGATTCTTAACATTAAAAGGAATGAAAATATTTTCAAAACAATGCCATGAAAAGAAAACAGTAAAATTTGCTTAAATTTCTTTGTTCGACGCAATCGAGTTCTGTCTCAAGGAAAATATAGATGGTTATTACTTTTAAAAAATTCAAATAATTCATGATAGGAGATAATGATGTAGAATTACTCATTCTTTCGTCATACTGTAATTAAAAGGATGAAAATGAATTAAACATTGAAAATATATTTTATTCCTTTATCTATCAGTTTGCCATTGCACAATGGAACGAAACGGGCATTTTTTTTTTTTACATGGACGAACAAATCCAATTTTTTTTTTCAGCTCAATCTATATTATATATATATATAAGCGAAATACCACTGACTGACTCATCACGAAATCTCTAAGACTATACAACCGATTGACTTGAAATTTAGCATAGTTACTCATTTTGCGATGTAAACGTTCTCTAAGAACGGATTTTACGGAAGCCTTATCCAAAATGTAATTTTCATCCATTAATCTACTCTTATCCATCGGTTATGTACTTTTTGGCGACTTTATCGCCAAAAATGATATGACCGACGCCAAACGGAATATATTTTTTTATACGTATACTGAGTATTGTCACCAATTAAGTTTACTTGGTGAGATTTGCGCATGCGAAATGGAAAAATACCAAATAATTTAATATTAAAGCGCTGATGGAGGATTAGCGAAGAGGCTCTTTATGCGAAATTTCGTGCTTGTCGAAAATAGGAAACGTACAGATTTTAGCGATAGAAATAAATAAGTCTGGAATCCCACGGTTGGTGAAAGTGTAGTTTAGCTCCAAAACGTTTTAAAAATTGAAATTTTTCTTGATATTTTACGTATAGGTTGCAAAATATTATATTATCGTCTATCCAGCGAAGCGGGCGGGTATCAGCTAGTGAACTCATATAATCGTCTTATGGATTCTTGGGGAAAAGAAAATGTAGAGATAAACCTGATGTAAACATGATGTCTCCCCGTGATTGCGTCAAACATGTCTGATATTGAGAGCAGGAAAACTAAATTTTCAAAAATTCATATCTTCCCAATTTAATTGTTCCTGAAAGATTCGTTGTTTTCATAACATCGTTGTATCGGTTTTTGTAACTACAGAGGTCTATTTGAAAGTAGAAAAATATAATTAAGAAAATAAGTAGGGTTGAAGGAGATTCTAAGCCTTGAGGATACTAAGTTTCAGAAATTTTTCGCGCTTTTACAAAAAGGTTACAAGTTATTATAAATAATGGTCCGCACAGAAACTTATCATCGATATTTTGTTCGAGAAGTACAAGATGCGGCTATTAAAAAACGAGACTGACGCTGCGAAATATTTTATTTTTGATGTCATACGTATTTAATTATGATCACCTTCAATATACAACCTTCCTCTATCCCTACAACGCTCCATGCGAATCTTTCATTGTTCGAAACGGTGCCGGATATCTTATGTGAGTTCCTTCAGGATGCGTGCCGCTTTCTCTTTCACAGCTGCCCTGAATCAAATCTTGCTTCTTTTAATACAGAATTCACCTTAGGAATAAGATAAAAGTCGCAAGGCTCAAGATCTGGAGAATAAGGTGGATGGTCTAACACTGGGATGCTGTATTTGATTAGAAACCTCTTGATAGACAATGCGGAATGACTTTTCCTTCCACAATAAAGGTCGTTTCCCCAATTATTCTTTCAATGAGTTTAACATGAACGTGAAGGTAGTAATGTTGATTGATAGTCTGACCTTCCAGAATCCAGTGAAGGTGCACAATCCCATAAATATCGAGGAAAAAAACAATCACAATTGCCGTGAATTTTGATTTCCTCTTTCGAGCCTTTTTGGATCTCGGTGAAGAAAGGCTCTTCTTGGGCATGAATTGGCGCTTCGTTTCAGGATCATAAGTAAAACATCACGATTTCTCACACGTTATTGTTCTTTTCATAAGTTTGGATCAGTTTCAATGGCACTCAAAGTGTCAGTATAAATATTTTTAAGAGCTTCTTGTGGTTTAAAAGTGATAATTTCGCGCACCATTTTGGCACACACTTTTTGTATGTTAAAACTGTTATGTAAAATTTGCCAAACGGATTCTTTGTCAAATCCAACAGTCTCAACAATAGCCCGAAAACTTAACCAACGGTCAGATCGGACCACATTACTGATTTTTTCAATATTGTCATCAGTTTCTGACGTGGGAGGGCTATCCGAGCACGAATTATCTTCAACATTCATCTCTGCCATCTTGAAAACGTTTAAACCATTCAAAAACACGTACACATGATTAACATTCATTGCCTTACACTTCTTTCATTAAATTATCCGTTTCAAAAGTGGTCTTTCCAAGATTCATGTGAAATTTCACTACAGTTCGTTGCTCGCTTATCCTTTTTCCGGCTGAACAAAAAAAAACAAAAAAAAAAACTGTAATGGGAACGAAGTTTACTGCTATACCGATTTGTTTACAAAAGCGAGAAGCACTGCATTCGAAAGAGAAGGCTTCCCACTAAACAGCCGTCGGTCACCGTATTCACCGTATTTGGTGGTATTTGGCACAGGCATACTTCTGTAGCAGCATCAGTACCATACCTTGTATGTAAAACCTTGCACCTTGTATATCCACACTTGTATGTAAAAATTACACTCTATAACAAAAAAAAAAGACGCACCAAGAAGGAATTGTCCGATGCAGACAAAAATTTGCGGATAGGAAAGTTATGTACAGAAAAGAAAATGATCAAAATTTCAGAAATATTGAATGATTTATTTTAGAGTTACATAGTTACAAAGTAACGAGCTCAATAAGGTGTTGACCCACCTCTAGCCTGCATGCAAGCTGATACCCGACATAGAGTAGTGGCATAGAGTGATAAAGCTCCCTGATGGTCTCCTGCGGTATTTCTTGCCAAATTTGCTCCAATTGTAAAACAAGGTCATCAACATTTCCTGGTAGAAGCAGTCGTATTCCCATGATATCCCAGGCATGCTCGATTTGAGAGATATCTAGCTGGCCAAGGAAGAGTTTGACAAGCCGTAAGACAGTTCTAAGCAACACGTGCCGTATGTGGTATGGCATTATCTTGTTGAAAAATAAGGCCAGGGTACTGCAAAAGGAACGGTAGGAAAACAGGTCTCAGAATGTCGTCGACGTTTCGCTGTGCTGTAAGTGTGCCTCTAATGAGGACCAAAGGGGTCCGGCTATCAAGGAAAATTTCACCCCATACCATAACTCCTGGTTGAGGGCCTGTGTGGCGTGCAATAGGGAAAGCAGGATCTGCACGCTGCTCCGAGCGTCTCCAAACACGTCTTCGATTATCGTCAGGACACAGTTTGAAGTGGGATTCGTCACTAAACACTATACGTCCCCAATCAATATCATCCCAACCTGATCGAGTCAAGCACCACTGCAATCTAGCTCGACAGTGTGCAAGCGCGAGAGGCAGGTGGCGTAGCGGTCGGGACGAGCGTAGATTTCGCTCTATCAGCCGTCTGTGAATGGTCATGGTGGACACACGTGTGCGTTTGAACGTCTGATGGTTGATAACGATGAATCAGGCACTGATCTGACATCTGACAATCACCCTGTTGTCCCGATCTGCTGCAGCCCTAGGTCGACCGCTACCATCATGACGCTGAAATCTGCCATTGTCCACCCATTCTTGCCAGCATCTACTAATCACCACATTGCTTCGACCAATATGTCGAGCGATTCTCCGATTCTCAAGGCCCATCTTGATTCTTTCAATCCAATGATACGACCTCTTTCAAACTCTGACAGTTGCTGGTATTGAGCTCGAATCCTGGGACGTGGAATTTTTTCAGTCGTTGAAAGGTATCCTAAATCCCAAATGAAACAGAAAATTTGACCATCAGATTGAGAATCACTTCTTTTACACACCTGCGCAGTTCCGATGTGCTGTAGCTCCTGCTATTCATTCATCGGACAGCAAATTTTAATCAGTTGTATGTTTGGTCCAAATGTCTTTGTATACGAAAAAATTGTGTTTTAAGAAAGAAAATAGTAGATAAAAAAAACTTTGTTAAGTAAAATCATGCTTTAAGGATTTATTTTACTTTTTATTAGAATAGTAGTTACGTTTTTCTATATTATCAGACATACATTTAATAAAAGAGGAAAAAAAAAACGTTATCACTAGTGCTAATAATGTATTGTCTTCTTTAATATCTTATCGTCGTCTGGCTTTATTTTAATATATCAGAAGAACATTGTCAATTGTTTTGGTAATTTATTGACTTCGGTAAATATTATATTGCTTACCTATATCCCTTTTGCTGTAAAAAATTGGCATCATTTATCAACTTAAGAAGGTTTTGTGAAGGACAACGTTTTTTAATGTTTTGTGTTTTATTAAACTTTGAGTGTTGCTCTTGATCTTTATTTTGTATTTACAATAAAAGCAGGTATATGATTTATTAATACATCCTAGTAGTCTACAAACCTATTTACCCAGATTAATATTTTACTTCTTGTAAATATTACTCTGGGTAGGTAGATTTTTCGATCATTTCTTGCCCGTTGACAAAATGGTGGAGACAAAAAAAATTCTTTTCTCGTCAAACTGAAGATTAGCTTAATAAGGGGTTTGATTATCCCGAGGCACTTCTTCAACTCCTGCAGAAATCAATATTACGCTGTAGCCTTTCAGTGAATTTTCTGAAAAGCACAAAATGCATCCATTTGAAGAGTTGAGAGCAAGGTATTTGGGACAAGAACCACTTTTTTATGTTGAGATAAAAAGTTCATATTATCAAGGCTAAAATAGTTAACAAATTACTGAACTATTCAGCAAACTCGGGGTGTTAAAATAATGTGCAATGTCAAAAAGAAATCTAACGTGATTTCCTTTTCAAGTAAGATCCACTTACATCAAATACACCTCTCGATCTGTCCGAATCACAGTAATTTATTTTAAGAAATGTCACTTTGAAAGCAGGATTGAAAATAATTTAATCTTATTATAAGTTCTGCAGAGCCAAGAAGGAATGTTACCCTATAGGGAGTAAAGGGAAGGACTGAGTTTGAAGCGAAGGAATGAGATGGAAGCAAATATTTCTCTTAAAGCTCTCCTGAACAATATCCCCTTAAGAATTTTGTCCACAGTCCCCATTAAAGAAGGGTTTAAAAAAAGGAAAAACCAGAAGCTTATTTCAAAATGAAAATGCCGTGTGTCAACTAAACAGAGTTTATACAAACAACCTTTTCCATCAAACAGTGGCACAAATACAGACGACTCAACGTTGTACTTCGTTACAATAGTTCTGATCAGATTTACACAGACGATTCACCGTTTGTTTGAAAATCCCCAAGAACCTCGTCGATACGTTTTTGTAGATGTGTGAAATTTGTGTACTGCAAAGAAAGTGTAGAAATCATCAAACAGATTAATCAAAAATGATACAATACGAACTTTAAGCGACGAAGGTCAATGGCAAAACCATAAATTCTGTAACTGATTCAATTTCTTGCATGGGTTGCTATGTGTGGGAAGCTATGAAACTTGCTGGCGCTCGTTTCATATCTAATTTTAGTTTAGTAGTTTCTCCTTTCACACCTATCGTTTGACGTATACCCCCATTCGATTAAGCTAAAATAAAAAATATATAGAACAACTCATCCTCATTACCATTTTTAAGAGGAATAACTGGTTGAAATAGCCATGTCCTGTTAATTACTCCTTTCGTTCCATTGTGTGGCGTAAGCATAATCGGTATTACCGTCCGTATTCCATTAGAGTCAGTTTCATATGCTGTGTATTACAACAATCCTATTTCTTTTGAATGTCTACCACAACGTCCTTTTCTCCCATTCGTTTTTAAAAATGAACGGGAACAATATTCAAACTATGAGAAACTTTATCTATCGACCATTCAAATCCGTTGCATTCAGCCCAAACCTAAACGGGGATAAAAATATTTCGCTAAATTTTTCTGAAAACTTGAACAATGGTCGTTGTCTTGTGATTGGTCGCTTTAACTCCTTCCACACATCCTCCTGTTAATTTCTTAGTGACTGTTTGCAATAAACGAAATTATTTCTAAAGATTTAATTCGTATTATTTTTCTTTAATTCATAATATCATTTTGTTAAAAGGATTTTCGTCATTATTATTACTGTTTGTTACGTACTAACGCCAACCCATTTATTGTTTGCGGGAAATGACTAAAACTCCATATTAAGAGTGCAATTAAAAGCTCTATATCACACGCAACATCTGTATTGAACAACTCGATGTACACTCACTGCAAAATGTGTTATCTTGCAACAATCTGGTCTTACTTGTCACAACGCCATCTATCGGGGTAACATTCTTACCTCATTGATTATTCACAATACCTTGGGGATCGTAACACTGTCCATATCTGAAGAATATATATATATAAGTATTCTTCCAGGTAAGATAGAAGTCCAGAAGGGTTATGGGCTACAATAAAATAATTCGCCTTCCTTCCGTTTTTCCTTCGCTACATTCAAAGTAATTCTGTATAATGCTGTTGTCGCTTTAGCTTGAGAGAAAAGGTAGTTTATGCAACAGCTTAACAATACTTTGATCCTAATAAGTAAATTAACTTCTAACAGGAGATTTCTTAAATCTTAGGGTTTTCTTTGGGTTATGGAAAGACAATTTTATCCGGCTGGTTGAAATGAAACGTGTGCACACTCAAAAATTAGAGTTGGTTAATTGTATCGCTGAAAATATATATTATCGCATAAAGTGACTATAAATCACTGCAGGGATCAGACAAATCCGCTTTTTATTGCTTACTAAGTTATCACGCATTTTGAGTATATTGAGAAACAAGAGGCACTATTTTATTACTCTATTCTTTTTCCAAGTATAATAAGCCGCCAAAGACCCACTGTGCGACCGGGGCTGATGCACGTTAAATCTGTCGGAGCCCAAAGTCCTCCCGTTGGCGTGGTGGGGAAGTTAGGAGAAGGGGTGCCAGCTCAGGTATCGTTCTCGTCACTTGACCGAGGTTCAAAATTGCGAGGTCCGTCGCCAATAGCCCTCGTGTTGCTTCTAGTGCAACGTTAATAAAAAACTAAACGAAACTAAACTCCATGCATAATAAATCATACCATATATTTGTAATAAGAAATATAAATAATTATTGAATATTACTGAACTGATGCGAAAATTTTAATGGTTGGCAATTTTAATGTGGTGTGTAAAGTAGGAAAGAAATGGTAAAAAAATGGAAAGAAGATTCTTGATAAACTTTTAAGTCAAGTTGCACTTGAATAAAAATATGGATTCAACAAGTGTATATTTATTATTGAAAAAAGATTAACCTTCATAAGCATTGGTTGTATTTCATAAGGTTGTGTTAGATTTATCAATTTTGTTGTCTACCCACCATTTTGATTTCGTGGACGTAATGTTAAACCTATGGAATTTCGACTTTAATTCTCACATCTTTACTATTTGATGTATTTGAATGCAATAAAGTGCATCTGAAAGAGCAAAAAATAATGAATGCTTCTGGGGAATTACTTTTTACCTCGGATTTTCAAAAATATTTTAACCCTATTTTAATGATTTATATACGAATTTTTCCGGTCTTTAAAAGATATTTTTAAATATATTATATTTTGATCGATTGACTGATTTTATGGGACATAGCAACAAGTACAATTATATGACCATGGTTATCTTTAAAATAGCATCGGATAAAGACTATGGTTATATTCTAAATATTTAATGGAAGCATTTGTTGTATAGGTTAATTCAATAATTATAACTTTTATTTTAGAATGTTCACTCTAAAAAAATCCTATTTGAAATTCTTACAGATCTTGAATAATGTTTTCATGGTGTATTTACAGCAATGACTTTAAAAATGTCCTTTTGTCAAAGCCTCCTACATAATAGTTATTTTAAATAATTACCTTAAAGATAGAACATTCCAAGTTAAACTTAATAATACTCTCTCTACAATAGGCTATATAAAAGCCGGTCAACCTCAAGGGTCTGTAATTTCTCCAATTTGCTACAATTTGTTTACATATGACTTCCCTCAGAGTCCTTACAATAGCTTCTGTTTACTCGCAGATGTCGCAGCAATCCATTCCCAAGGAAATAGTCCAATTAACGTAGTAGTTGAATTAAAAAATCATCAAAAACAAATAGAGGAAGGGATGACTATCTGGAGGATTGCTGTAAGCACTAAAAAACTAAAGCTTTCATATTTAGAGAATATCAGCCCCTCCCCTCCTAATAAAAAACTCAAATTCTTTAATGATCAAATCTCTTGAGGCTCTGAGTTCAAATACTTAGGAGTTATCCTGGACTCGAAACTCAACTTCAAACTTCATATTCCACATCTACCCTCATTAAAATAAAACATGTAATTTAAAATAAAATCCTTTACATGATTATTAACTCACTTTGGTATGTCAGAAATTCTGTCATACACAAGGATCTCAATATCCCTCCTATTATTAAATACATCAACTATCTCTCTAGAAGATTCTATAACAGACTAACAAATCATAGTAACCCTCTAATAAGGGTCCAGCTAATTTTTGCTCACAATAATGGAACCCATGCCCTACCCTACCAGTCTTGCAACAATTATTTCCATCTAATTCCCCCATAATACTTTGCATTCCAACTCAGATCCTTTTAATTAATTCCTTTATCACTTCTTCAATAGCCTCTTTCTCAATCAACTATCTCACTCCAAAACCTACATTATCTTCTATTCAGCTTATCATAAGCTGTTTATTATCTTGTCGCCATCCCTACCTCTCCTCTCTTGAACTGGTATGCTGACCACTGCTGCACACCCAGTCAAACAATAACCATTTCTTCATTTCCCTTCCCTCTTCTTTTTCTTTCATATAATCAGAAAAAGTTTAAATAATATTTTATTTATTACTATTGTAATTTTACAATAATTATAATATTATTTTTTTAAAAAAAAACAATCATATAAAATAATATTCTCCTTTTGCTGAAGATTAGACATAGTCTATCGAAGGCACAGAAGGGCTAAAAAATGATATAAATATTTTTTTATAATCTTATCTTACAATAAGATTAGTAAAAAATTTTTTTAAAAACCTCATCCTCAATGTAAATAATTCATTCACTTTCCTATCCTCTTACCTATCCCTTTTCTTTTATATTTTTTTCTAAATTCATTTATGCATTAAGCACATTTTAATATACTTGTTTTAATATTAAAAAAAATTCAAGACTTCAATATGATACTGAGTAAAGAGTCCAACGGACTGCACCCGTCTCTATCTGATTGTTGTTGGTTGTCAAAGTCATTTTGGGAAATTAGCCCTACAAAACGAAATTACTCTTATTGTAATCTAAGCTTTTAAATAAGTATCTTACATTTTTAATGAACAATTTTAAAAGTTTTATAGCATTTTTGATGAATCAGTATCTCAACACATTTCTTTAAAAAGATGCCAAGCCTGCGTATGCTCGATTGGGTCAAATTCTATTGAATCCTTACTTAAAATATGATAATCTCATTGGTCTTAAAAATATTAATACTTCTAAGTATTCCAAAGTTTTGGATAATTTTTCTTTTGTAACTGGCTTTTCATTAATTTTTAAAGGCAGACTTTCCATCAATTCTCCCCCCTCCCCCCCTCAGATATAAAATGTGAAATTATGCTTCCCGTGTCTTGCGACAAAAAACTTTTATAAACGTGGAGAATATTATTAAACTAAATTCCACCAAATTTGAGCTAGGTCATATTTCATTTTGCGTTAAATTAATTGTATATATTTTATCAATCACAGTTATGAGTCAAGCCAATGCCCTCTTTTGAGTACCGTTAGCATTTTAAATGACAACAGCTGAAGGAATTTTCTGGTTTCTATTTAGGCAATAGATTGTGTATGTGTGATAAAAGGTGTCAGTAAAGTAAACAATCAAGAGTGAATGTCAGTGGAATATTTTGTTCGTGTGATTTAGTTTCAATACCTGGTATTATACTTATTTTATTTCTCAAGTTTGCTGTAGTAAGGTAAAAAAAAAAATTCCTTTTAATTTTTAACTTATTGTGATTATTTGTATATGTATTTTTTGTTTTATGTATGTAGAAGGTTGCTCAATAATGACGCATCCTTGTGGGCATTGCTTACGATAACGTAATGCTGACCCTCCTTGCTTTGAGCAATTTTTACTCATTGATACATATAATATGACTTTTTCAAATATATTTTAAAGGAATTGGTAATTTCCTCAATAAGGTAATGTTATTTATTCATTACCAGGGTAGGGTATTTTTAAACGCATACACATACTGATATGTTATACATTACTATACCTGTACTTCACGTTTATTATTAAATTTGATGTTGATGACGAAGTAATACTTTTTTAGCTTATTAACGTTCTATTTGAATTAGTTAGCCGATATTTTTCTGTTTGTGAAAAATGCATTTATATATCAATGTTAAATTTATATTTTAGTGCTCCAGTTTTATGTTCTTCTTTATCAATAGGAATTTTGAAGGCTTGTGCAAACTATCTTTGATATTAAAAAAGAGATCATTTGAGATTTACTTAAATAAAATAAAATTTTTAAAAAAACGTCAGTTAGAAATTTTTTTTTAGATATTTAAAATAACTGTTTAAAAAATATTGAATCTAAAGAAAATAAAATTATGAAATTTAGAAATTCATAAGAGATTTTGCAGTAACTTTGAGCTCGTGTTTTTGGCGTAAAAGAATTTAACTACCATACATGCTATAAGAGGTTTTGAATACATTGTAAAAGACTGCTTTAATTTTGATATTTAATAAAGTAAAGAGAACTCTGAATATATTCATTGATATGAGAAATGTGTAACCTATTTATGATTTTTTAATTTGATCATTTTACTCTTTGCTGATGATTAAAATGATGTAATTAAATAGCATCCAGAAATATTTTCTTACCCTAAATGTACATCAATTTCTAAAATAAGTTTAAAATTGTCTAATGATGCAATATATAAAATCTCTTAGCTTTAAAAAAAATTAATGTAAAAAGGATAGAATTCCTAGTTATTAGCGTATGTAATGATATGATTTGGTATTGCATGATCAAAATAGGATTCATATTATTTGTTTTAATTAGTTAAATATTGGGGTGGGGAAATGACATGCATTGTTATAAAAAGATTCAATTTTTTTTCCCTAAATAAAACTTCAGAATATTTTCATGTTTTTATAATTAAAAACACGTATTAACCAATGTGGAACCTTTATATCTTCTTGAAGAAGGTAATGAAGCTTTAGTTTGAATTCTTTTTTCCTTATCTTTCTTAGTATATATGTTTAGGTTGGAACAGAAGAACTTTGTTCATGAGAGTCTATTTTAAAACCTTACATTTTCAAAGTGCTGAGTTTTAAAAATTAATGTTCAAATAAAAACAAGGTTAAGTCTACCAATTGTGAAGATTTTGTTTTTTATACATGTTTTTTCATTGCTTTTGTAAAGTCTGGAATAACATTTATTTATCTTCGGTTCAAATGGGGAATAGGGTGTCCCCTAGGAGATTGGCGACTTCCTAGATAATTTGCCAAATGTGCGTGACTTAAGCATTGATTATGCTTAGGGTTACCATGATCTAAATCGCCAATTATAGCTCCCAAAAGTCACCAATTTCCTAGGGGACACCCTATTCCCGATTTGAACCTTCTCTTTCTGTTATATTTTTATGGGAACTAAAAAAAATTAGTCATTTTTTTCAACTTATGATTGTTGCAATAATTGTGTTAAGTTTGCACATCACTGCAGTTTTACATGGCAAACATTAGTATATAATTATGCTTTTTCTGGAATGGAAATTAAAACCAAATAATTTTATGCAGTTTTTTCCATCTAAAATAAAATACTAGCCTTTTATGAAGTAGTGGTCCATATTTTGAAGTTTGCAGTTGATAACCTTAATTTAGATAGAGTATTTTATAAAATCTTTTTTTAATTAACTTTGGTGAAATTAATTCTTTCTGCATTTGATTGTATGGCTTTGTGATCTAATTTTATTTATGTTTGCTTTACAGTGATCATTTAATATGGCTGAAAAAGGAGCATATCAGCAAGTTCCACCACAAGTCCCTCCACCCTATGGTCCTGCAGATCCACCTCCTGCCTATATGCCTGGGCCAGGGCCATACATGCCAGGTGAAGGTAAAAAGTTTATAAACATTTATTTTTAATTTTAGCTTTTATATTTTCTACCACTTTATATTTCTTAATATTTTAATGTTTGAATTAAATTTAATTTGATCTGGATCGGTAATTAACTGAAGTATTTATTTTTAACATGTGCGAGAGAATTGTTTAATGTGAAATATTTGTAAGAAAAATTTTTTGTGTGTGCCTAAAAACTTGTTCCATAGTAAAAGTGTTGAAATCAAGAATAAATTCTAAAGAAGTTACTGAGCACTCTTATTGATGCTTAAGAAAGTTGTGAAGTTTTTTTTAAAATAATTTATTTTAATTTTTGACAACTTCGTATTGTAAAAATTGCCATTTTTATCTTTTGATTGATTTTTTCAAATCACTATTCTGCGTTTTGTTATACATAATATATAGTGAGAGTGTTTAGCATGGAAGAATGTTTAACATGCTTTTTAATACTTTTTGTATCTATTGCTCATTAATTGTGTAGGGAAAAAGAATGCTGGGAAACTATCAAAGTTAAGCTTTATTTTTTTACAATGTAATTTTATCTATTAATATTTTACTTTTAGATATTTTTAAATATCAAGAATTTGTTTGTTTTGTTTTTTATATCTAAAAATATTATTTGGTACAATAGTTTCTTTCAAGTTAATAATATGCAATTTTCAAATTCCCATTATTTGTATTTTTGCCACTGTTAAATTTTTCTTCTGCAGATTTTGAGCATCATACATATTTTTTTGTCTATAATATTTTATAAATTTCTATTAATGATAATCAGAGTTTATCTTGAATTAACATTTGTCACTTTTATTATCTAAAAACTAAGTACCATAATTTCGGGTAGGTAAACTACCCTGGCATATATGCAGCATACATAATGGACTGAAAAAAATGAAACTTTGTTAGATAAACCTCTCCACCGTATTTGTCACAGAGAAGCATTTGGAAACATGGAACTTAATATTCAACAATTCACTTTTATATTGATATAAATGTTAATAATTGATAGCATTTGCAAACATAGCTATAAAAAGTAATGTATAAATAAATAAATAAAAGTGGACATCTTACCTTGAACTTACCCCAAATGATCTCTGCTGATTTCTAATAGACATTATATTTACAGGTTCAGTAAATTTTGTTCATCACCGTAAATTACTGTATTATGAAAAAGAATATGTAAACTAAATAATCATAATTTTATAATTAAGATAAACTACATTTATTTATTCAAAACCTTCTAAATCTGACTCATTTATGTAGGAATTAAAATAAGCGTAACAAATGATCATCAATATCATTTTCATTGCTCTGTTCTAAATAACTTCTTTTACTGTTACTATCTTCAAAGTACGTGTATTACAATGTCTTTACATTCAAACCATCTTGCATTGGTTTGGCAGATTTCGTGCTAATTGGAACTTGTTGCGTTTCCTTAGCGCAACTTGGGTGCTCATATAGACTAAAATGTTGCAGTGAATTCTACATCAACAATTTCACTTGTGTATAACTTATGATCTAATCTAAGTCCTAAAGACAGAGGAAAAGTAAAGTTTTTTCAGGTACACAGCAGCTTATTTACCCAAAATTATGGGTAATGATATTTGTTTTGGCTTATTCAGATTGTCAAATTGTAACTATAACATATTGTTATTTAACTGGTTTAATATAATTTGAATTGAAATGCAGTATTGTTTATTCTTTGTTTAACTAAGAATTTTACTTTCCAAGAAGATGCTTTAAGAAACTGACTAAATGACCTGTTTTATTCATGTTATTCAAGCATTGGATACAGGTACTAAAGATATTTATTTGCTGAAAATGATTTATTTTGAACTAGATTTGTAATTGATTTCCAAATGTTGTATACTAATTCAAAACTAAATACTTTGTGTGTGCTTGATATTTCATTTAAGCATTGTTTTCAGTGTCTTGGAGAAGGAGAGAACCAACCCAATTAAACTGGATCTAATACTTAGATTTGTGTATTTTCTTATACAGTGTTGAGTCTTCAAATTCTCTCTGTGACCAATATCTTCAAATATTCTTTTGTTCATGTGCTAGAACTTTATTTTTTGATCTTGTAACTTAGATATTTTTCAAAGATATTTCTTAATATTTATTTTAATTTCTGGGCTTCATTTTTGGTTTGATTTTACATTCTCATAAATAATTTAGCAATAAAATCTTACAGTAAATAATAATAAAAAAAAATAAGAATATATGCTTTTTATAGAATCTTGTGCTCATTTCAAAGTTTGAGTTTGTTCAAATTATGTATTAAAATTAGTGGAAGAATATTTTTAAAATTATATAATGAAAGCAGAATTTTATGGCAAGTTTTGTTTTCTTATTTTCCATTCATAAGAGAATAAACCAGGGCTTAAAATTTAAATGTATAATATTTATGTAAAGCATTTATCAATCAATTTAAATGAAATTGGTGTCTTTTACTCTTGATAACAAATGGAAATGTAATTTTTTTCTCTGCAGAATATTGTAATGGAAAAGTTTTCAGAAAAACTGGTTACTTTTCTTATTTTGTGAAAAAATTTTACTTGAAGAAAAAGTACTTTTGAATTTCGAGATAATTCAGTAGTTTTTAGTTAATCAATTTTTAATTGTATTTTATATGTATTTATTATCACATATAAAATTTTGGCTAGAAAGTATCAAGTATTTTAATAGTTTAGAATAATTTTGTAAAATATTATACAACAGGGGTAATGATTGACCTCATTAATAACAAGAAATGAACATTTTGAACATCTTGTTTTCCTACAGGATATCCTTATGTGAACTGTCCACCACCACAGTATTCAGGTTAGGGATAGATATCTTTATGCATATGTTTTAGAAGTAGATGCATGTTAATTTGCATTTTTAGTGATAGATTTATTTTTAAAAGAAAAATTGTTTGTTCAAATGTCAGTTTTTTTGGGTGTAAAAATAATTATTGTTTAAGAATTTTTTAATTGATAGTTTGAATAATAATGGTGATAATTTGGTTGCAATACTGTTGAACATAAAGACTTATTTAAAAATTTATTATAAAAGTAGCTTTTTCCAAGCTAAATAATCATGATTTGCAATTCTTCATTATCTAAAGTAATCTATTAACTTTGCTCTGCAATCAACTATCAATTTCATCTGGATTGTGGGAATATATTTGTAGCATGTTACTTATTTAAGAATTCTTGTACTTCTTGATATGTTTTTTTTTTTAATTCTTCCTTGAACTAAATTGAAACTGCTTAAATTCATAAAAATTATTTAATACTCATTGTGTTGAAAAGTTATATAGGAGTAACTGAGTGGTATATTTTATACAGCTTTTAAATTTCACTAACATATACATGAATGACAACTGAAAATTTAAAAATTGGATCAATTCAGAAGTATTTGCACTGTTTAAAAAAAAAATTGTATTTTTTATCACTGTAATTTTATGCAGATGTTTCTTGTGTGATACTCCGTTAACTCATTGAAAATCATTACATTTGGAAAACATATTGTATTAAAAAGGAGTATTTATAATGTAGTACTATTAATCATCCTTTAAAAATATCTGAGCAAGTCATGTTTAATTTGTTCAATGTTTTTTTATATTTAAAATATTTTGAAGAGACTGACAATTTAGTCTGTTTCTTAAACTGAATTGTTTTTTCTTATTCAAAAGAATGAAAATCTAGGCAAAAACTGAAAAGTAGATGCATGTTCTCCTGTACTAAACAATTTTATTGACAAATGACTTGTAAAAGAATAATTCCTTTTTTTCTTCAATAAATACCATGTTCTGTATGTCTATAGTAGTTTATCACTGAAATGTAAAAGTTGCCTACTGTGCCTAGAAACTTACTTGAATAAATTAATTATTGCTTCATGTAAATAATGTAATGAAACCTTCTTAAAAAATTTTTTTTTCTTGTTAAAAGTTATATAAGAAGCTTTTTAATTAGTTCAGTTTTCAATAATTTGTGTTGCTTGGAAAGTATACATCATCTGAAGTTATTATATCTGTAAGAAGTGAAGCATACACACATATTTATATAATTCTAATCTAAAAATTTAAATCAATTGCTTCTTTTTGCATAGTATTGAAATTATAAGAGACATTGTGTAATAGACATTTATAATAAGAAAATCTCTGTTATTTGTCGAAGATGTATCTTTACAAGATAAACTGTATATATTTACTATTGCTTCAATTTTGATTGTAAAGGAATATGCTGTGATTAGAAGATTTGCGGTAATTTAATAATCATTGTCACTTTTGAGAATTGTAGAGTTCTTTACCTTTTGAAATTATTTCATAATTATTATTTCAAATTATTCATTAAGTTCAGTTAATTTGAATTTTATTTTAAATTATCTATTTTTACAGTACTGCATGTTTGTAGTTGTATGTTAGTAGTTAGAACTTGGAACTTTTCTGCAGTATACAGGGAACAGTTATGACAAAAATTGTAATAAATTTGTTTAAAGGTTCAATATATTTTCAAATGCTAAAGTCAATAAAATATACAAAGAGTAGTGAGTAAGATGATATTTATATAACTAAATTAAATAATTTTATTTTGTTAGCAACATCATTACAAATTCATTCACATTGAGTTATTCTTTTTGTATTGTAAAGTTGACTTTTACTTTACAAATTTGTGAAGCTTGAATAATTAATGGCAATATAGCATTTTTACTCTTTACTTTTTCTTCCTGATGTTAATGTGTTCATTGATACAACTGTATGAAATACATTTGAATTAAAACTCTTTAAAATTTAGGAATATAAAAAAGAGGATTTTAAAGCTGTATTATGGAATCTCGAATTTTTACTCAGTCTGTAATTGAACAATATTTTTTGGTTAGTTTTGGTAATAACCAAAAGGATTTTTAAAGATGGTATCAAATCAATTTTAATAAACAGTAAAAATAATTATGAGTCCTGAAAAATGATTTAAAAAATCTTGCTCAAAATGTGCTTCGTTATATAGTACGGTTCATAAATCCTCAATTTATTAAAGGATATAAGTATTTTGAAAAGGTGATTGAAATTTTATTTTCGGTAAAACTTTTCTACTTTCTGTGTAATAAATGCTTATCTTATCCTGGGCTAACATTCATACTTTTCTCTTCATCTATATCAATCTTTTGTACATCTAGTGTTTTCTCAGTTGTATGAAACAATTCTTAAAGTTTTTTTCAATGAATTTCTTTAGAAACCATTTCCTATTCTTCCTTTTTGTCTTCCTCAAATGCACATTGATGCTTAATTCTAAAAAGTTCATCAGATTGGTCTTTTGATTGTGATTCCAACAATTCTCAAACATTTTCTGTACTTACATTTTCAGAGCCTGGTTATATTCCAATTGTTGCAGTATCATCAATTAGTTTGTCAATGGGATCAATGAAGCCACAAAAATCATTTCCATATTCTAACAAAAGATTTTTCTTGACTGTTTGCATGCTTCTTTCTGTAACTTATTCCTACCTATTGTGTCTTTATTGCTCTTTGATGAAAATGACAAATTGAGTTTTTTGTCCTTTGATGAGTAATAAGAGTATTTTGTCTTCAAATGAAGACAACTATGCAGCAGTCCAATTGTCAGTGGCCCACAGATAGTGATTGTGGTACCTAATGCTTTGGGCTGAAGGCTGTGTAATGAATTTTTATTGCTACCATAGGATTGTTTCATGACAAAAAGATACAAAGATTAAAAGTTTTGTTGCATATTTAAAGGAATAGTATCGCATTTGTTGTGCATCAAAATTATACATTTTTCAAAACTGCACTATTTGGGGTTTCTTTTATAGATTTTTAATTTTTGTGTGTTCATGTTTTAATATTTCAGATTTTCTCATTAATTAAACAACTCATAGTTTGAATTATTTGTTTCAACAGTAAAAAATGATAAATCATATTCAAATAAAATACAGACTTTATAGTTAATTTTCTGTAAGACAATCTATCATAACTATTTTTGAACTGTTTTTAAAAACTGAGAAATTATGATTTGTGAAACTGCAATGTTATTTAGTGTCATTTGTAATTTGATACTAATATTATATGAATTTAAAATTTTATTTTGAGTGTACAGAGTTTACAAGTATGTTAAATTTTCACTTTGTTATTATATACTATAATGTTTAAATCTTAATCTGGTGCTGTATACAGATGATATGAAATTACATTTTAGTGCTGTATCTTATATGTTTCGAGTTATTTGTGATGCTAAAATTATGTTTCAATGCAATATTAAAGTTGCATTTGTTGCAGTGTACATTGCAGTTAGTGAATGGAAATTATTCATTGGTTATTTTCATATATTGATGTTAATGTAGCAATTTGCTGCTATTTGCAGTTGAAGTTGTTCTGTTATATTTCCTATTGTGACATATTTTTTCCTGTAGCTCTTTATAACCATCAACATTGTGCTGTATTCTACAATGTTAATTTTTTGGTGTTGCTAAATTGTTCTAAAACTTTTGTGTACTAGATTTGTTTAAGATTTTAAGTGCAAAGTTCAAGTTATGCAAATAAAAATTGATACATTAATTATATTGCAGGATATCGCAATTTAATCATAAATAATAAATAAATTTACTAACTTATTATTATAAAATATACTGCAAATATTCTACTTTCATAAATTAGATGTTTGTGTTTTAGTAATGCATGTACGTTATATAACAGATTTCATTGCTAGTTAGTAAATTATACAAGCTAAAATATTTGAAAAATGTGTAAATTAATTCACATAGTACATGTTAGAAGTTTTATAAAATGTGATTTGTTTTCTAGGTTACCAAGCTCCTCCCACAGTTCTCCTCAGTGCTCCCACAACAGCTGGAGGACCTCGTAAGTATTATAATTATTGAATTACTTTGAAATAAATTCTTTGTTTTGTATACTTGTTTATACAAAATTTAGAAATCTTATCAAGAATTTTTCTCTTTCAAAAATATCTAATTTAAAAGTTGCCTCCAATTTTTTAGTACCCATATTGAATATGGTTTCTTGACTTAAATTTGAACTCAAATATATGAAATCATTGAATGATAGTTTTTGCACCAAGATTGATTTTTGCCTTTATAATATTTATTGTTGTTTGATGTCAACTTTTAAAAATTTATGTGAGTTTCCATTATAAATATCAGGGATATTGACTGAAACCTGTATAATACTATTAAATTAATAATTTTAAAAAACTTGAATTTTGTAATAAAGTTGAGATATATTAGATATGATAGATTCTGTTCAAAACTGTGCTACAATTTTTTGTAACAGTAATTTTATTTCATGAAAGATGTTAATTTAAACATCTTTCATGAAATAAAATTACAAAAATAAAAGTATATTATTTATAATTATAGATATTATCAATTATATGCAATTATCAATTATAGATATTTTTTAGTTTAAATTTTTGGTACTTTTCCATTTCGCCGGTGCAAATCTCACCAAGTAGATTTTATTGGTGACAACACACAGTATAAACATAAAAAAGATACTCTGTTTGGTGCTGGTTGTATAATTGTTGGGCTTTATCGTCGGCGAAATGGAAAAGTATCAAATTTTCTACTTGGAAAAGCTACAGGTTTGAAAATAGAAGATATAAATTTTATACCATTTTTTTTAAAAAAAAAAAAAAAAAAAACTTGTGTGTATCCAAGTCTATCAGTGATTTTAAATAATCTTGAATTAAGTATTTTCAGCATTTCTTTATTGGGCATTTTTTGCTCTTTCGTTATTGAAATATTAATAAAGTTTCTATAAATGATTTAAGATAGTGAAAATGTTACACTCAGGACTTGATTTATGTCATTAACCCCCTGGCTGCTCATCCCGCGATTTCTGTGGGCATGTGTTTTCTTCCTTTATTGAGAAGCGCATCCCGCTTTTTCTCCGTTTAACCACTGAAATAAATTATATACAGTATTAGATGTGTAATTTACGTTTTGGCCAACTGTTGTCATTCATCATCTACTAAATTGTGGCATTTGAAGGCATAATGCAACAAAAAAATACACAATTTTAGAAGCGATTTCGGTCCACAAATTGAGCAGTCAGAGGGTTAAAAGATAATGATATGGTTTTTATGCAATGCCTATCAAGGAATTTCTGTGTTGTATGAAAAGAATCTCAATGCATCATAAAGTCTTATTAAAATTTTAGCATGTTAAAAAATAATTTTTTTCCTTTATTATTCACCTTTAAGAGTTTCCATAGAAATAACATGAGAAATTATTTTCTTAGATTTCAAAATTTGTGTTAACATACTCTTTAATTGTTGGAGATGTAAAAATGAAATAAAATGTTGGTGGCATAGAGAAAAGGATTGTTCTTTGGTCATAAGCAGATCTCCAAGTATAATGATTTTAGAAACTACCAAGAATGACCTAAAATGTTTTAGAAATAATATTGCATGTAAATGGCTATATTAAAGAAAAGCATTTTTACATTGAATTATCTTCAAATGTCAAACATATTTTTGTAAAGATACTGGATTGTAGATAATTGTTAAAAAAATTAATTGGTTAAATAATTATGGTATATATGTAATTTATTTTCAAAAGTTCTATGAAATTATTAAAATAAGTAAAATAATTCTTTA
The DNA here is from genome assembly GCA_019974015.1 of Nephila pilipes. Lineage (NCBI taxonomy): Eukaryota > Metazoa > Arthropoda > Arachnida > Araneae > Nephilidae > Nephila > Nephila pilipes. The sequence goes on along the minus strand of BMAW01070657.1, from coordinate 269,990 downwards.
AAATTCTTCCTTGCAAAATTCCCTTAAATATCAGAAATTGCATAAAAATACTAACAAAAAATAATTTGTATTTCTGCAGTCTAGAGTATAAGATCAAACTGTATATTCATGTTAGCTATATGCTTTTTATATCTGCTTTATATAGGATAGTACATTTTACTACTATTTTGCTTGTAAAATTTTGAAATGTAATATTTTCTTGTAGCTACTGTTGTAACTGTAGTGAAAGTGGGCCAGTGGGGTCCTTATCCCATGCAAGTGGCCTGCCCTCAGTGTTCAGCAAGAGTGATGACTGAAACCTCTGCTACTCCTGGATTACTGACTTGGCTACTTTCAGGAGCCCTCGTCTTTGTTGGGTGGGTAGATTCTTTGAAAACTAGCTTATATTTTGTACATGAAGTTGGATTTAAAGAAATTTTTTTACTTGAGTTATTTGTGAATTTAAAAGAGCTGCAAACTTAAATCAACAATTATTTGTATTGTTTGCTGAATTATATTTTCATAATTCTTTTTTATTTGGAATGATGTATAAACAGTACAAATTGAAAACAGTCAAATTTTGTAAATCATACCAGAACAATTGAATATATTTTTTGCTTAACTCAATATTAAATGTAATATACCTCTTGCAAGGCACATCTCTATTTTAGAGATACTTTTTTGAGAACAAAATGTCTGGATCCTAATTGGGAGGTATTGATGTATTTTTCTTTTAAACCTAAAAAGAGGAATATTTTTTATGGCTCATAAGGCACTGGGATCTTCTAAAGAATTTTTTTTAAAATAATTGAATATGTGTAGGGAGATGGATAGTTTGATATAGATATTGTTTCATGTTGCATTTATGTAATTTGAATTCTTATAATTATTTAAACAAATTTTAAATACGATGCTTCTGTGGACATCATCCACTTAACAAATTTCGCTGTAATCTTCAAGTATTTATTGTAAAACCATGCATTAAAAAAAGGCTTTTTACTATTAAATAAAAAAAATTATTTCTCCTCTCTTTAATTATAAATAGTTCCTTCCTTAATTTTAAAACTGAGCTCATCTTAGCAATTTTAAATTTAGTATAACATCTATTGTTTGCATATTTGTTTTGAAGATAACTATAAACTTTTGTTTTAAAATTATATCTTATATGTACTTTTTTCAAAATTTAAAGTTTTATTAAGTATATTTAATTTTTCTAATCTCCTTGGAAAATGGATATTCAACTAGAAATTATGCTTTAATTTCATTGCAATATAAGATATTTCCTTGATTGAATCTATTGACAATTGGTTTTTAAAAAAAATTATTAAAATCAATGCATGTCATTTCTCCAAGAAGATGATAAAATCAATTGAAAGAAAATGAGTATTTAGAAGGGGAAAAAAAATGTGAATATGAGTATGAAGAAAAAATGCTAATGATGTTGCCAGATTATATTAAAATATACTTAATGCATGGTAATGAATTTAAGTAGATATTATGTATGTGCCTTAAAAAATTTTATGTAGTAATGAATATTGTAATCAAAACTACAACAGAACTTCCTTCTTTGCTATTAATTCTAAATTAGGTAATTCTATTAAACTGGTTTAAGAGAAAATATATTATATTTAGTACATTTTTATGGCTATTTTTTAAGGAAACTTTTTTGAAAGAAATGATTATGAATTGCATACATTTATCAAATGTATATAATTACATTACCTTAAAAAATATTTTTTAATTTATAGAAGTAATTGTTAGATAATTGATACATGTGTGTGTGTAAAATGTAATTGACTATTTTAGCCAAACTAGATAAATGTTGCCAAGCAGTGATTGGATTGATATAAGTGGCTGGAATTGGGTCAACTGTTTTGGTTTATGAGATTTTCACATGTACTGGTTACTTTCTCCTAATTGTTTTTCTACTGCATTTCCACAAAAATATTGGTATCAAAATAAATAATCAAGTATTTGGCATATTTATCTTACATTTTTAGGAAAAGTAATTAAAATTCTCTATTTATATTTGGCATTATGAATTTGTTTGGTATATCTTATTTTACATGTGTATATAGGATGTGTTTTCATTATGATTTATCAATAAAATGTCAAAATGCACACAACTATTAAAAATATTGAAATAATTATTTTACTATATATTGTGTATTCAGAATGATTACATGTAAGTGTTGCTTGTGATGTTAATTTAGAATTTCCTTTCCCAGCTGCTGGTTGGGCTGCTGTCTCATTCCGTGCTGCATTCCTGAATGCCAGGATATAGAGCATCGTTGCCCCAATTGCAAGGCACACTTGGGTACCTTCCGTCGCATGTGAACAAATCAAATCTCTAAATTAATTTGTGAAGTGGGAAGTTTCTAATGTGGTATCTTGTCAATTCTTCCTATAGCTTTTTCAACAAAAGCCTGTTTTTAGTTTAATAGAATTTATTTTAATCACATAGAAATTCTATATATACATTCCTGATTGGAGAGAATATTTTGACGAAATAGCATATTGTTGGCAACTTAGTTTCACCTTTTGCTAAAATCATCTATGAAATCAAATTTCAAGCATATTTTTCCACTTTTCTAAATATTTCACTGCTGAAAAATCACTCTAAAATTTCAATATGTACTAATATACATCTCATTGATCTGGTGTTCTTTATTTGGAAGAGATTTAAATTATAACATTTTCTTATATTTTTGCATATATCTTATTGTTAGGTAAATTCTATTAAGTTGTTAGAAGCTTATGAGATTTTATGGGGGTATTTGTTATGTGTATATATATGTGTATGGATATATTGAATTGTTTAATTATGTGAAGATTATAATAAAAATGTGACTTAAAATGCATATTCTTGCTGATTTTTCTCAAAGAATTAACATTTATCATAAGCACCTCTCTGATTTTATGGGGGGGGGGGATTGTGTTTTAAGCTGCTTGAAAATTTTGGATTTACATTTCGATTTTCTTACAAGTGGAAAATTCTGTTGCATGCAAGTGTTTTTTTAAAACAAACTTTTTCAGAAAAAAAAAAAACTAGATCTGTGTGAAGATTTTGAGATAATTTTATGTATAGTGTTTGAAACTATACAGTAAAATGTCTCAAAACTATAAAAAAAAAAAAAAATCAATACACTTTTTAAAATTTTTTATTTGTAGTAAAATTTTTTTGGCAGTACAACATATACTTATGATTTTGTTTTTTTAAAAGAAGATAATAGAGTGCAATTTGGTAGTGTTTGTTTAACAAAAATACAAGAAATTGTCTTAAAATATTTTTGTGTTGGTATAAAATATCAATTTCTAGAATTTAAAACTTTAAAATCTTATTACATAATGAGTTTTTTTTAAACAAACTATAAATATTACCTAAGACAATACTACATAAACTATCTACACTTATCATATTCCAAAACACAAACATTGAAATGTATAAAAGCAATATACATATAAAAAAAAAACTGGATCAGATCTTGACCTCTGCGGTGGGTTTCCTGAGGTAGGGGGAATAGAAGTGGGATGAAAAAAAAAATTGTTAGGTCACAATTATGGGTTGTACTCTCAGTATCACCACAGAAATTCAATAAGACATAAAGCAAAAATAATACAGCAGAATCGTTACACAAAACACAAGAATATATTAGCAGACAATCACCTAACACATTGTTGACTGGCTGGTAAATGAGTATATTTTTTTTTCATGTATATTGTTGACCTGCAACAATGTATATATCTTCAATATATTTGAATTTTCATACAAAAGAAATTTTACACATAAATCTGAATGTAAAATTTACAAATAAATGTAATTAGGTATGAATTGTGTTCTTTAAAATACAAAATAAAAATTGTGTTATTTAGTGTATTGTTTACAAATCCACATTCAGTTGTGAGTGAATCGGTTATTGCTTGAAACTATCAGTCAACAATATGTTGGCATTTGAAAACTGTTCTCTTTAAAGATGTTTTCAACTTCAGAATCATATGGCACCAATAATTTCCTTAATGTATACATATAATCTGCTTACACATATCCAGTTTTTGAAGTTGATTTCACAATTATTTATACATCAAACTATTATATAATAATTTTATAGTAAAGGTAAAAAAAAAATTCATGATTATATCAGGCCATCTCTTATGGTTCCATTGCACTGTTTTGAGAAAGGACCAGATATTTTCTTTTCAATGCAAGTTTTAAACTTTTTTTTTTTTTTTTGAGAATCTTATTGTTCTGCTTGTTAATTTTGTAAATATATTTGAACTCTACATTATGATTTTGAAAAATCTAATATAAGAATAATGGTGTGATTATAATTTCATAAAGAAGGTATAAGCTGGTGTCTTGTCTTACCAAGTCTTTATTCAAAACTTCAATTCATGTCTTGATCTCTATACATTTTACTCATTTGAAATTATGTCCAGTTTGCCTTTTGTATTCATCTTTTATATAGAACAATATTTTTTCTAAATAAAGTAAAAGAGTAAATTTTTTTTATGTTAGCAAATTTAAATATTTTACATAGTTTTATGGCCATGTTATATGTAAGTATCATTTTATATACATATTTGTTTTTCTAGTTCTCATGTTCTTTTTCATATTAAAAATAAATGGACAATTGATTTTTCAGGATGTAAATATGTAGTTTGCTAATATTGTATTTATTTTAAATGTATGTTCTGTTGCTATATTTTAATTATTCAGAAAATTGATTCCTGTATTATGTTATTATAATCTTCATACTTAAGTCAATTTCCTTTTGCCATAATTTTTTTAAATGAGTTTTTGGTTTTCATAAATTTTAATTATCCTTTTTAAATGTATTATGTGTAACAAAAACACGCATTCACTTTTAAGACATACACCATAAATTAAGTACTTTATAGTGTATTGCAGCGAAAATTGAAGTTTTGCAATGTGTATTTTTTAGAACTTTGTACCCTTTTATGCATGTAAACATTCCATATTTCACTATTTTCTCTTTTTGTAGTTTTTTTTGTAAAAACTTGAAAACAATACTAACTATAACAAATTTGCTAAAATTTTGATGTATTGCCACTGTAACAACATAATATTCCACATAAAATTATTTCATCTTGAAGTTTAAAGAATTTAAGGAGAAAATATTTATTTTTCAAAAACTCAATTTCTTACAACTAATTTTTGATCATAGCCCAAAAATTGAGTTCTTTACTTCAAAAAGACTCCCAATTTTATATTTTAATATCAATCCCCCCCATCCTTTATGTTGAAAACCATGCAAAGGAAATGGTTCAAATTAATATTAATCTATTCATGTCTATTGTAAAAATGTAAATAGTGATATTACTTGTATTTACATCTAAATCATAAATGAACTATCTAAAGGGGGGGATATATTACCCCTAAACAAATATAAACTGCCAGGTGTATTATCTGTATAGTATTTGTTTATTTACATATATTAACCATTAAAAGGCTCTAAATAGTGATAAAAGAGTAAATGGATATGGATTTGACAGGTATATGATGATCTTGAGACTTGCATCTTGTCTGCTGTAATTAGAGCAGCTAACATCATGCAATACAGAGGGCACTTTATTCATTAGATGAGGTAATTACTATCATAAATTAACTAAGACATGGTAATTATTTCTCATTTGATAGGGCCATCATGTTTACTTCATTTAAATCTGTTATTTTTCTAAAAAATTTGAACAATCAAATGAATGGTAAAATACCAAATGAGCAGATTTGAAAACCAAATGATGCATTTGGAACTGCTGAATGAAATCGACGATGAAAATGTTCATCTAATTAAGTGGAATATTTTATTATATTATGACCAACAATTTGACAACTCCCAGCGATGTATTGTAAGCTGTAATATTTTATAGCATATTAAAAAAAATTTCTACTAGAAGAGCGATATTGGAATTTTTCCTCCCCTTCAAAGATGTCTTAATAAATTTTTTTTGAATGTATTATATATATATTAGTTTGAACAGATTTCTCTACAACAAGTATAAATGGGGGGAAAAAATTGTAAAAAGTTCTAAGCAATAAACAAATTTAGCCACCCAAGGTGCCTTTTTTTATAATTATTAAGTTACTCAAATATAAGAATTAAAGTAAACCATTAAATATTGAGAAATGAACAATAGTAAACTTTTACGGGGAAATGATGAATTATTAAATTGAATATTATATTGGCTGCACGTAATTAAAATTAAAGCAAATGATAAAAAATTGAAAAGTGATTTTGTACGCCAAAAATGATCCAACTGAAACAATAGCCCCTTGGATGGCTAATAATCGTAACTTGAATCATTTTATATGTATTCTTATTTTTTAAAATTGTGTAGTAATTAGAAAACTTTTTTTTATTTACATGTTCTATTTTATTTGGTTTTGATTATGTAACACAATAACTACCACAAAAATATATTGAAATATCACCCATTATGTATACTGATTCAATGGTATCAGTATTTACCAAGCAACCCAATGGTTAGTACTTTTTGATAACCACTCACTGAGCCATTGGAATAATAAAAAATATATGTATAAGTATTTGAAAAGGTGGTACTTGTTTGAGTTATTACTTTTTTTCATCCTGTATTATACTTGTGCAATCTTCCTATGTCTATTAAAACAAGAGTTCTTTCACTTCCAAGTAGCACAAGTAATCAAAGGAAGTGCACAAATTATTCTGCTAAGAGAAATCAACTGATATTTGATAAATAATGAAATAATGAATGGCACTTGTATAGTACATAGCCGCGATGTCAACAAGCAACAGAGAACAAAAAAGAATGAGCAACAAACAAAATTTGTACATTATTTGAGCTTTCTGTAAATAATACATGCATCCGAAGTGGAAATTACCAAAGGGACAACACCTATCCAGACAAGAGCAAGATGGCTCATTATTGACATTTTTTGAGCATTTACTTGAATGTCATTTCAGCTAACACGTTAAATGAAATACCGGATTGAAATGCTGTTAAGCCCCACCCTTGGCGACTGAAACATTTGTTGGCGATAAATCGCCAAATGCGGCACACCTAGATTATCTGGTTATACATGAAACCCCAAAATTTCACCCTTGCCCGTTTGGTGATTTTTAAAATTGCGCCAAGTGTAGGGTTAACAGCATTTGACTGAAATACCTTAGCGCCACGCTTAAATTATGAAACTTCATACATGTCTGCACAATAGAAGTTGATTAATTTCTTATATTTAGCTATAGATACTTGTGTAATATACCGTCAGCCCATTTCGACTTCACCAGAAAATGTCGCAAAACTATGCGATCTTCTGCCCGTAATGGAAAGCAAGAAATCAAACACGATTTTTCTCTATTTTGCTCCTCTGCTTGTCGCCGTAACGTCATTCATACGGTTTTTAAGTAAGTTTTTTGTTTGGCCATTATTATTATTTTAAACAAAAAAGTTCTATCAGCTATTATCATAATCACTCAGATCCATGTTTAGATGAATTTATGTGACAAATTCATGTTTAGATGAATTTATGAGCCATTCATTGCTATTTTTAGAATGGAATTTGGGACTTATGGCTACACCGAAATGATTCGCGTGGAAACTAGGAATTTCGCTCATTTTCATGATCGACGGGATTTTACACAAGTACCATATGTATTGACAGGGAAGAAAAAAGATTTTTTTTAGCAAAATACTAAATATATGAAGGTCTGTTACTTCTCTCTTATTTTAGTAGAATTACATATTGATTAATAGAATATTTCATATCTTTGGGAAAAGACATGGCATTCTTTTCAGTATTTTATTTGCCTTATTTTCGGTTTGAAACTGTATTCAGCATGAATGAATGTTGTTAGTATTTCAATGTTACTGACAAAGAATTTAGAAAACACAGTAATTTTCATTTGTTTTAGATTTTGATTCGTAGTCATTCCGGAATTATTCATTCCTCAGAAATTGTACCTGATGAAAGTTTGTTAATTTGAACAGTAATCCGTGGGCGAGAACAGCTTATTTCGCTCAGAGATTTCATTTAGTAAACGAAAATTACCTAAAGCAAATCCCAAAAATGAAACAGTGCTTTCTTTCTAAGCAGACTTGTTTCTGACACAGTTTGTCACAACAGATTTAAATATCGAACCTATGATGTAAATGGACGGAACATTTCATGGTGCATGCAATACTGTAAGATTCATTCTGAAAATAATTCATGCTATTGACGTACTAATAAAACTTTAAAAAGAATTACAATGTCAAAATAAATAGAGCATTTATGTGGATAGTGTTATCATGGCACTTTCTAAGGTACACTGTTCGATTAACTTATCGTATGATGGTTACATCCGAGGCTATCTTCAGCTCTTGCTTGTAGTTTTGTTCCCAGGAGTTTTTTCCCGTACTCGGGTTTGTAGTGTTAGCAGTAGTCCACTCAGCACATCGTGGTTATGCAACTTCTTGCCGAAGATCAATTTTCGGACGGAATCGTCATAGGTCAGCAAGGCTACCATGTTCTGCAATAGGAATCCTTGACAGTACTCGAGTAAGTACAGGGCATTGTACACCTTGGCGTGGATGTACATGGACACCACGTTGTCCAAGTCGACCAGTTTGGAGCTGCGTGATTCACAGAAGCGAAGTAGACCATCCAATTGGAAGAAGCTTGCAGCAGCCATCAACTACAGAAGAATAAATATGAGAGATCTATAAATGCTTCATTTATCTTCAATGCGTAGAACAATAAAGAAAACATTTCAGATCAACATTTAATCCATAAGATTTCTTTATCATTAGATAGAAACTTCTTGTTCAATTATTTTAAGATATTTTATTAAGGTAGTGGCATCACTAGAATTAATGTCATTTGGTGTGGCACAAAGAAGGCAGTCCCGTATTTATCGATAGAATCCTATTTTAGTCTATGCCTTGGAGATTGAACATTGATCGCTACCAAAAATTGAGATAGATGAAACAAATAGGCAACCCTTGTAATTATGCTACGCAACTAAATGCATTTAACCAATAATGCTACCAAACATCGATTTCGTTCTGATTGGCACTATTTGGCGTCATTTTTGTTTTCCGTCGCCGAGACGTGGAGAAAATCCTATTTTTACTAATTTTTTGGACTCCACAATTCGAGTATTGTCTAATAGTATATGAAAATGTTAAAAACATTTGTGAAACTGGAAGTTACAATTCTAAAAAGAAAGTTACCATTTTAAAAAATACCCTGTACATTATTCCGAATTTAGAAAATGATTAAAAATTGATAAGTCGACTATGTGGCCAATTCAGTGTTATTCTTCTACTTAAGAATGCAATAATATTCCAAGGATTTCAGGGAGGAGACGGACCCTCTGGGCAAACCTCCCGACTACACCAAAGCTCCTAGAAGTGCTTCCAATTTTATCACAAAGCGAAATATATGTTTTGATGTTTTTAGATATTACATTTCATTATCCGTTTAAGGAAACAAAAATATAAGTCGCAGCCACCATTCTCCTGGTATCAACTTCTGTCTTGTTCACCGAAATTCGCTTGTGTGAACTCGAACAGTGGGACGGGGGCTGTTGGAAAAGGGGCACATTCCGATTTTTTTTTTTTTTTTTTTTTTTACTACGCATGGAAACAGCTCTACCCATTCATGAATGATGTGTACTGGAAACAAGACTGTCGTGGTTTTCTCTTAATTCCAAACAGTATCTAAGATTTAAAATGGGAGTCGCGCTTTTTGTGTTTAAAGTAAAGTTTGTAATTTGAATTACTAAGTCTCAAGAAAACAGCTTTTAAGCAGAAGCATTTCAGAATCAGATCAGTATCGTTATGACGTTTCTAAACCGTTAGATACTTTGATCAGGTAATAAACGAGGGCCGCGGTAGCCTAGTGGTCAAGGTCGTGGACTAGCGGCCGGCGGTTTTCGTTCTGTCGCGGGTTCGATCCTTAGCCGCCAAAGACCCGCCGTGTAGCCGGGGCTGATGCACGTTAAATCTGTTCGGGGCCCAAAGTCCTCCCGTTGGCGTGGTGTGGATGTTAGGAGAGGGGGGTGCCAGCTCAGGTGTCGTCCTCGTCACTTGACCTGGTTCAAAATTACGAGGTCCGTTGCCAATAGCCCTCGTGTTGCTTCTAGTGCGACGTTAATAAAAAAAACTAAACAGGTAATAAACGAGTGAGAGAAAGCAATAATTATCTAACAGTCTTAAATTTTCCTTAGATGATTAATTGTACGAATCTAGGTACAATTCATTTCTGGTTCTGAAATATTTTGAAGTTAAAGAATACTAAACCGACTTTTTTTTTTTTTTTTTTTTTTTTTGAGGTGGAAAAAAATGAAAAAAAAAAAAAAAAGTTTCAAAAATGAATTAGCAAAATATTTTTTTTTAATCAAAGGAATAAATAATGTGAAAAAAAGGACATAGTTCCCAAAAATAACTCCTTTATTGAAGAGAGGGAGGGGGATGAAATCGTGTCGCATGGGACGATTGTAGACGCGGGGTCGGTCACCCTTTCTTTAAAATACTACTTTTATAGATTTTTAAAATATCAATATCGATTGGTGCAAAAATATTTATTCAAAGGTAAATTAAAATAACAGTATCACTAGATTTAGTGTATGATGTCATTTTTCACAGCAATTAGGTATTTATTAAAAATATTGATAGCTATTCGAATTACAGTCCATTACAAAAAAAAAAATTACATTGCATTTTTATCTACTGTCACACTTTTTAATCGAACCGTTTTTAATTCAAGTATCGGTAAAAAAATTTGTATTGTGAGATAGTTGATGGTTTGAGTAGTTAAATCTCTCTCTCGATGTAAAAATAATAAGCAAACTATAATTTTCTTGATTAATTTATGAAGAAAACGTGAATATGTTATCTTTAATATTAAAGGAAGATATATATATATATCACTGATACTACCATCAATTCGCTTCTTTCCTAATTTGCGTGTTTAATATTTTCGCGGAACGCTTGAATGAATGAACAAGAATGTTCAGCGGACTATGGTTTGAGAGCATAGGTTCTAGGGTATACGAACACTCCGTAGAATACTGTTCTATCATTAATTAAACGAACACAAAGAGTAGAGTAACAAATTTGAATTTTTTATAAGTGCATGACTAAATTCATTGGATTTTAAGTTTGTAATATTTCAATAAAAAAAGGGCTTTGCAAATTTTATTTTAACATGTGCTAAAGTTTTCTTTTTTTTTTCTGGGAGTCGAAAAAATAGAATTGTTCAAACTGAATGTTATGTAGAGTAAAGTAAGCAGGCTTCCGAGCCTCAGGCTCCACAAAAGCAATTAGCGTGTAACTTTCAGGTACTACAAAAATTGCCAAAATCTGGTTACAAATATTAAAAAAAAAAAGTTCTGGCTTTTCACAATCAAGCCTCGTATTTAAAATAATTTACACTTTTCGAAAGCAAATAAAAGATTAAATTAATTGTACGGCCCAGAAATGCCAAAATATTTCATGGAATTTTCATTCTAAAGGGAAAGAAAATTTTTTTAAACATGGATATCTAAAAGGAAGGGGAGGAGGAAGAAATAACTTACCTCTAAAACATCATTCTGGTCTATTTCGCAATTCTCAAATCCTCCTTTATACAGGTATTGCATAACAAGCTGTAAAATAATTTTAAATATCAAAACATGGCTCGAAAAGTTAATAAGTATCTGTAAAGTAAATTAAAAAAGACAAGTTTGATTTTCCATGAAACGGTTGTGTGTTAATCATTTCTCAATAGTATTCTATAATGCACGAATAAAGGCATTATACTGAAAATTGAGCTGTCTGCAAACATTGGAATAATCTTTCGTTAGTTGCTATTTATTTTTCATGTAAACGTATTTATGGGTGCCAAGAATATGAGTAGTAATTTTCATAATATTTAAGATACGAATTACCAATTTAAAAAATTTCCACAAATAGCGAAAAATAAAATGACTAAAATTTATATCTTCTTAAACTGAAAGTCACAAAGTTTTCTCTTAGTTTCGTAACTCGTGAGATACGTTAGAACACACTTTCATGTTATGCAGTAAACTCCGATTGAGAGTTATCAAAAATATCTTAAGGTATATAAACTTTTTTTTATTTGAAGGTAGATGTTTTATTGCACTAATGATATAAAACAGACAATAACTTTTCTCCTTTTTGATCCTCCCGGGATACCCTAGCGATCCTTCTCTATTTTCGACCCTCCTTCTTGTCAACCCTTTTTACCTTTTTTTTTCAACTTCACGTCTAGACCACAGTTTAATCTTATTTGGCGCAGCATAGCCATATCTGGCTCTTGTGCCAATAAACTTTACAATCACTCACTCACTCACTCTCCTTTTTGATCTTTTAGTGATATTTCTACATTTTTGAGAAATGCTTATTAAAGATTTAGGAAAAAATAATTTTGATAAAAGCATCACAATATCGAATAACTTTTCACTTCAAAAATACATAAGGAAAATCCTCATAATTCTGCTCGGCGGAAGAATGACTTCCTCCTTATCACCATTCCGAAAACAGCATGCTTTCTAGTCTAGTTTTTACGGCTAAAACTTGATTACAATTTAAGAAATATTCTCCAACAGCACATTTCTAACTAGCATAAGAGAAAATTAAATTTGAAAAAAAATTTCTACTGACTGGCTTTCGAGTGTATGAATAGTGCTGTCTTTAATTACAACATTTTGAGCGAAGGGATGGAATTATTCATCAACTAAGTTATAGAATCCGGTCTTATTCCACTTTCCTCAATTCAATACAGCGGCGCCCGCCAAATTACGATTTCGGATGTAGACGGAAAATCGCCAAGCAGTATGATTTATCGCCATGTTTGGTTGAAAACTCCTAAGGTTGCAGTCCTAAAGTAACAGCACTTCATCATTTTAGTACAATATCGCTTGCCTGTTAACGTTACCGATTTCGTAATTTTTTTAATACCTATTTTGTTGAAATGAAAATGTCGTTAACAATTTTCAATTTACCAAACAGCGAAATGGATGCTGGTTTTACACATTTCACGGAGAACCATAAGAACAATCTTGTAGATCCGTCAACGGGAGTTCACACGCAAAATGTTGAAAGAATGTGGGGTTCCTCAAAGTGGCGTAGCAAGAAACGGCACGGTTCGGCATCATCTAGAATCGTATTTGATAGAATTTATGTGGAGGAAATATGTAGCGAAAAAAAAATGCTTTCTATAAAATAATGAACGCAATTTCGGAAATATGGCCTTTTATGTAGAATGATGCTCTAAAAATTATGTAAATATTAATATTAAACATCTAAATTTTTATAGCACTTATTGGGATGAGATTTATCACTAAACATATAAAAGATTATTAAATAAAAATATTAATTGAAAAAGTTTTAAATTATTTATTGGTGTGTTATTTGTTTTCCAACATTTCAATTTCGCGCTCCGCTTACTTGGCGCTTTTCACTAGCTTGGCGACATTGGCGTATTCTTAATTTGGCGGGCGCCGCTTTAATAGACAAGTACCATTCATTCTTTACCAATTAGCTTACTAATATTTTCCTCCATAGTCAATCCTATATTGGAAGAATTAGATGAAAATTAGATTTTTCAACTAATTAATTCTTCTGATTAAAAAAATTAGAAGAAAAAGAATCTAAATTCCTCCTCAAAGTGGTAATTCTTACGGTACGCCATTTTTACTACAGAATAGTTGGAGAGATCACCAAAAACAATTGTTTATAACTCCCGATCTATTGCGATAATCGAATGTATTATACACCTATCAATAGATCGATTTCTCAGTTTTCCAACAGTCTATAACATGTCGCCATCTATTGACAGAAAGAAGGAAACACTGAGAAGCTCCTGAGTATGTCTCACAGCCGGCAACGTTATAAAGGAATGAAATATGCTGTGTAAGCCAATGGACTAGTTTTAAGATTCACGGGAGAAATGCTTGTTAGAATATAAAGAATATATTAAGGCAGTTCAAAATAATTTTGTCATTTTTAAATGACAGATACGTTGGATTGATTTAAACTTCTTTTTCGATCCTTTCATTCCTGAACCTCACCTGAAATATGTCATAGCGAATATCATTGATTTGAACTACAGGGGGCACGCCTTCCGAGAACTTGGTGGAGAGCATGGATTTAAACCTGGGAGAGGCGTTCACGAGGATTATCTTGTGAGCGTAGAACACTCGACCTTCCACTCGGAACTGCACATCGGACATCTCGGGATTGTTCACGTAAGTAGGATCTTCGGAGGGGGAGGAAAAAACAGAATTATTACCAATTAACTTGGTATGGGCATAAGATATTTACAAATAACGAGATAAACATTCCTCTGTCAGAATATCTCACCTATTCGAGCTCCACCAATGTATCCCACATCTCGGATCTCCTTGATGGGTTCTTTGCTGTAACAATTGGAGAAGATGTCTGCCAATAACAGAGTAGTGCCTTCCTTCTGTAAACAGAAAAAGAGGTTAATGTATATCTGCGAACTATTTACAGCCTATAAATTACGAAACGACTTTGATTAATTACATTTTAATTACAATGAGTATTCAAATTTACAGAGAAAACTACTAGAGGGGGATATAAATTCTTTTCTCATATAGTAAAATAGCATTGAGCACAATCCGGGGGATGTCCCTTCTCGCCTCTTTCATCGAGCACATGCAATAAGAGGTTATCGTCTCGCCTTAATTCTCTCGTTCTGGGTGGCTGCGGTAGCCTAGTGGTCGTGGTTATAACTCGAAGCCGGCAATGTTTCCGTCGATACATGGATTTGAGTCCTGATGCCACCAAAGACCCGAAATGTAACAGGGCTGATGCAAATTAGTCGATTATCTGTGATCCATCGCCAATAGCCCTCGTGTTGTTTTTAGTGTGACGTTAATAAAAACTAAACTAAAAAAAAGTCAGTTAACTGAGGTTCAAAATTACGAGACCAACAGCCCTCATGTTGCTATGATGTGTGACATTAATAAACAATCATTCAATCAATCTTTCGTTCTGTGTCTGCCTCTCTGCTTCTTTTTTTTTTCTCTTCCCGCCCACCATACTGATCCTTCTTGCATGTTTTGATTGGGTTTATCTGTAACACCTCTATACCACTGTTGACGACATCTGGATGGACTAGAGAATCATCACTCCCAAATATATTAGCTTCTTTTTCAAGTAAGCAGCGTTTTGATATAAAAAGTGCAAATTTTTTTTATAACAAAAGTCTATACTTTAATCCAATATTAAGATATTATCTAACTTACTATTAAGATATGTATCATATCGTAGAACCAACTTCAGTATTCCATTCTCAAAGAAATTAGCCACCTGATGGGCTAACCATTGCAGCATGTCCGTTTTGACATCGTCACGACGCTAGCCGCCTGAATTCTTTTTCAAATGGAGGAGCAAGACGTAGTCACTGAGCGTAAGATCAGAGCTATACTGAGGGAGATCAAGTTATTTCCAGCCATATGAGGAGATAAGATTTCGGGTTCGATGAGCTATGTGTGGACGACATTGTCATGCAACAAAAAAATTACTTTACTGAACAGCCCATGTCATTTGTTTTGGATCGAACGATGCAGTCTAGTTCAAGTGTCACAATATGTTTGGGAACTTATTATGTCACCTCGAAGCAAAAATCAACAAACAACATCCCCTGCCTGTCCCAAAACACAGTGTACATGATTTTGGGTCCTGAAATTGTTTGCTCGAGCTTCACTTTTTTAGGTGATGTTGAATGCTTCCATTCCCCTTTTTAAATGATTTCGTCCATTTTCCTATTATTTAATCTTTCATAGTGTTTTTTCCAGTACTTCATTAATTCGCTAAGGATTTTCGGCATTTTTCATACTTTTTACATGCAGAAAACCAACCAGAGCGGAGTATTTCACAGAAGGTGTCCTTTTTTTTTTGTTGTGATGCATTTTAAATGCACATACACAAACAAACACGGACGAATGTTTCCCTGCTGGTATTCCTGATTAACTAACAGATATAATTACTCAGTGTATCTGAGTGGAATAGAGAAAATAGCACTGCAACTGCCATATTTAAAAACGGTACTTACTTAAAAAAATGCATTTAATATAGACAAGCTTCTATTTTTGAATTTTTTTAAATCCAAAATATCTAAACACTGAACTTTTTCAGGAACCTCGAATCTTCTCTCTAAAAACAGTTTCTGTACATCGAACATAATTTCTAAATATTGTTACAAAATTTCTGGGTGCAAAACGAATGAGATTAGTCCAACTTGAAGGATAACTTAAAATAACCCTTTATCCGCAAATCTTTAGAACAGGTCGAACATACAGGTAGCAATACATGGACAAAAAAAAAAAAAAAAAAAAAAAAAAAAAAACAGCACAAAAGGAGACACAGTACTTGTATATAATAGCAACACAGATATAGAAACAAATATAGCACTTGTGTAGATTAGTAACACAAATACATACAAAACAGCACGAATAAAAACATTCAGCTCACCAGCTTACTATTCGCTCAACAGATAAATCTCCACAACATTACTTACACTCGAAATGCAGACTCCAAAAACGGACTACTCTGCCTCAGGCTCACGGTGTATTTATACCTGTTCTGATAAGCTGTGACGTCACAGGAAAAATCCATAACTTTCTTCTCAATTGGTTCTTCGGGGGAGTCTTTACTTAGCGGGGTTGAAGGTTTTTTCTAATCGCGCCAAGGTCGCCAAATCCATCGCCTAGATTAAGGAGTCAGTGCTTAAACTTTCCTAGGCTGATTGATGAAATCTCTGTAAATGTCTCTTTTCCTTAACGAGAGAGTCGTTGCAAGGAAGCATCATTTCGGGTTTGTAACAATAACGAACAGCTTTCGAATTCGAATGTGGATACCTAAACGAGACGAGAGCTTAACTGCGATTGATTACCCCATTGATCAGTATATTGAATGACTGTTTTGATCCATTTGGAAGGAAAGATAATGATGATCATAACGAAGGTGAATTAATTGAAAAACTATCAATAAAACCAATTATGGAAGTATTCCTAACGGCCCGACACCACATGAGATTTATTCCAAACATCTGTAGAAATTTTTTTAACTCTCTCTGAATTAAAATAAACGTTACTTTGAAAAGACTTCAGTAAAAGTTTATGATCAAAAACATTAGAGACTACTTTGTCCAAAAATTTTGAAAAAAAAAAATAAATTATTTATTTTTTTTTTTTTTTTTTTTTTTTTTTGTAAGTAAATTTCGAATATTCATACATTGTCAGAAAATCTGTAAATCACATATTTGTAGAGAAAAATTTACAAATTGCTTTGATAGTTTAATGTCTTAAGTTTTTTTTATTCTAAAAATTTAAACTACACGTACTCGTAATTATTTTTTAGTTAAAAACGATAAAAGATTTTTATGTATTTTTCGATACATCGAAATCTTTGTATATAAATTTTTTTTCCATGAACATTTAAGTTAAACACATACGGATTCGATTGTTTTTTGCAACTATAGTTTCCTCCAAAGTAATTTATTTCATCTTGGCATTTTTGGCTGAATATTATAATCTGCATTTACTTATTTATTTATTATTCGTAAATACGTATCCAGGAAAATATTTATTTAAAAAAATGTAAGATATATATCGAAAAGGAAAATGAGTCAAAATGTAACATTTTTAAAAAATCAAAAATTCATTGTAGAAGAAACTCCAGACATGGAGTTGGTTTAAAAAATTAAGATAAGAGTTTTGTGCAAAATCGTTTAAAAAAAAAAAAAAAAATTCAACACGAAAAAAATATTTCAGTCGCCTCAGTCTCGTGTTAAGCGTTTTTCAATGCCATTGGGGTGCTTACTTTACTGTGTCTAAAAATGGTGAACAGCAAAGGTAGGCATTCATCAACAAACTGCGAGCTGCAGTCTTCTGGCCACACCTGAAGGTAGTCTTGCAGCAGCTGGTCGATGACCGGTTCCACTTGCATTTCGTAAGCCATTGCCAAAGTATTCATCCAGCAATGCAGCGTCCAAGGCACACCTGAAATCATCATTTTGGGATTCATTGAAACATAATTTTCTAATAAAATTGTATTTTTTGAAATTATGAGATAAAAGAAATTGCTAGTGCTGATATATCTGCCAGTTGAAATAACCCGTAGATGATTAAAATGCAATAGGATACATATGTAAAGTCCCGTGGGCCATGTTCGCAAAATTAGAACAATGTCGTTGGAACAACTTTTTTGGTTGACGGGATTTTACACAAGTACCTGAAACACTTATTTTCAAATTAAGCAGGAAATTGACTAAGTTGTGGAGTGGCATTTGAATAGATAACTAAAGTTATATAAGGAATAAAAATATACCAATGTTTCAAAAATTTAAAGTTATACCTATGGAGCCATTTTCAGAACTGTAGAACATTGGTTTTGGCCCAAAGAATGTTCTTTAATATAATCTCAGGAGCACAAAGCTTATTATAAACCTGTCAAAAAGTCTGCCGATAATGGCTTTTAATAAACTAACAACACTAATCTTATTTGTCTCATTTATATAATTCTAGAATAATTCAGTCTAATAGTGTAAAGTCTCAAAAAATTATTTTCCATTTTCTTTGTTTTCTTCAGTTTTTTCCTAAATTTTAAATTACTAAATATTTTCTGGTATTTCTGATTTTTATATATTTACTTTCAATTTACTTTCTTTTGAATTAATATTTTTTTATAGTTAAATTTGTTTAATGTCTTAGCATTCACCTTTCAGTTTTCAAATTTTATCTTTCTATTTTTGGTTAGGTTTATGTCTCATTTTCTTTCTTTTAAATTCAGTTGTGATTTTTACATTTTTATTTTTAAAAAAATTTCACTTTCGAAATAACTTCTTAATATTCAGCGTAATACATCACAGCTGAATGATGTTACAAAACTGAAAGTTGGTTATAAGAAATTTTTTATTTAGTACAATTTGTCAAGAATACATCTGGCTATAAATTATCATACTTTAAATGTGAATTGCACAGTTACAGTTTCTTTATATTGAATCGAAGAACGCAAATTTATTAAACAGAATAAACATTTACCAATATTTCGGAGATCTAAAGTAATGTCTATGTAGCCATTTTCAGCACTATGGTACATTGCTTCTTGAAGGGACTTTAGTTGGGCTTTTGTCAATTTGATCACTTGGCCAGAATCTGCTGTGCTTGGAATACTGGACGAAGATTTATTCAGGTCATCCACAGATACCGGTACAACCTATCAGTATTGTAAAGAATTAATAAACTAGTTCAGTATCTTTCACTAAATATTAATATATAAAAAATTAACGTTCTTATTCGCTGTGAAAAACATACACTTATTCATAAAACACAAATGTAATAAAAAAATTGCATTATATAACTCTCCCAAAATTATATGCCCGAAAAATTTTATATTTCACCTATGAGTTCTCATTCCCCCCCCCCTTTTTTATCTCTCTTTATATTATTTATGTGAATAGGCACTTACAAAAGGTTCTCTTCTAGTGGTTAAATGTAATATTATTATTATCAGAATTATAAATAACAAACATAAAACTTTTTCTTAAAAAAATTTAAAGTTGGCTTTTTTTGAAAATTAAAAGACTTGAAAGTCAGTCATTTAACTTGGAATCAATACTACATACCACACATTATTTTTAGTTTAAAACTTCGATTTAATTTTCAAGTTTCGTGATGAATTAAATAGGCGTTCTTCCAACGATGAAAAAATATGCATTATTGAGTAATTTTTTTTAATCAACTTAATATTTAGGCTTTGGGTCAATTGAGAGTCGAACTTTTTCCATTTCCATAGCAGAAAAAGAACGAATAATACAAATCATTAATTTAGGAATGCTTCAGATTTTCAGACAACGAATACATTATTTGTTACTCCTCATCCTTTACAACTCAATCAGTCAATCAAACGGGAACAATACACATACCATATAGTAAAAGACGTACAGTTGATTGCGTTATTAACTTTGCACTTAGAAGCAACACGAGAACTATTCGCGATGGTTCTCGTAATTTTGAACCTCGATAAAGTGACTAGGACAACACCAGAGCTGGCAAAACTCCCTCTCCAAGTTTTCACACCATTCCAGCAAGATAAATTGGGTTATCGACCGATTTAATGTGTTGGATATCAATGCATATTTACTTTCCCCCAACATAAAATAGATTGCGCCGTGCCATATAAGCTCTGGCTGCGCATGCGCGCAATGAATGGCGAAGTTCTCTCCTAATACGTCACTATGATTCCTGATGCTGTTGAATCTGCAAGCGTGAAGTCCACGCTGCCGCGCATTCTTATAACTATATGTATTTCCATAAATAAACAAACTTTTCGTAACTGTGCCATAGTTCTCACTGCGTTTACTTCCAACATAATGTGCACTAAACCCTCTAAATGGCAGGTCTTTAATGGCATTAGAGCTCGAACTCAACATAGCTCGACGAAAACAACGCCGTCCGCTATCACGATCACTAGGCTACAACGGTCATTGAATAAAATAGACTGTAACGATCGGAGGGTTGGAAATATATAAGGCTTTCCACTCACCTGTAGCCTCGACGGCCTTCTGTCACAAGTTAGCTGTGATGCACCCTCTGCTAGGATCTCTTCCAGCGAGAGCACTTCCTTGCTGCTCTTGGCAACAGGATGGGATAGAAGAAGGTGTAGCATGGTACGCTGTCCGTGCGCCCCGGCAACGGCGATGGCGCTATAACAGCCGCGCTGAGCGGCGCCCCCGTACGCTAGAGAGTCACGCAGCGTCGTCGATAGAAAAGGGTGGGCACCATGCGCCAGCAGAAGCTCTCCCAATTTCAGACGACCTTGAGCAAAAAATCATAATCATAAGCTCAAAGCCTTAAAGAACATGGGATTGTAAGAAATACCTTATAAATCATAATTTTTTTTTTTTATCTCTGTTAATGCAATCTATGTAAAATTTTAATTATTAATCTTCAATAAATTTATAGTGTAGTATATTCCATGCTGCTTTTCGTGCTCTGGTGATAGAATGATTACTCTAGAGGAGAACATGAGATTTCCTATGCATATGGCAGGAATCAATATTTTAGAGAGAGAGAGAGAGAGAGTATTTATGTCATCCAAAAATATATATTTTGTTATGGTGTTTTTTTTTTCTGGACATGATAGTAAAAACTTATCGTAATTGTAAAATATTTACTCGAAACTATGAGTGAGTATTTTAGATGCGCAAGAAACAGATGTGCCTATGCTGCGCCAAAAACAAGGTGAAACTATTATCTAGATGTTTAAAAAAAATTGAAAATAGATAAAAAAAAAAAAAAAAAGTTTATTGACAAGATGGAGGTTCGAAAATAGAGAAGGATCGCTGGAGTATTCCGGTGGAGTATCACCCGTCACAGTAAACCACATGGGAAAGATAAAAATCACTAGGGTGCTTCAGACGACCTTTATCAGGGTCATGATAGCCGTATCTACCTAACGAATGCAAGTCCTTGAGGTCCTCCAACTGGGAGGTTCAGTCTCTTGATATAATCCCCATGGACAGGGTGCCCGGCAATCCCGACAATACCCCCTGGCTCTGGGTATCCGTTCCAGTTGCCTCTTACAACATGAGCTACGATGGAAGTATTCTTCCATACCGGCCACAACACAGATGTCTCGACACTGTGCAATCATTAATCCCTTATACAATTATTATTTAATTTCAAAAAAGTTAGCCATCCCTGCTACATCCTATTCCTATATTCTTCAAAATATATGCTTCTATATCCTATTGTTTTTACATACACTAACATTATCATATATTATTTTTCAAATGTATTCTATTACTCTTTTAATTTAGGTTTATAATCCATAATTATAACTAGGTATTGGAATTTGTTCGACTAAAGTATTTTTTACGCTATATAAATAGATGCAATTAAAAATTTGCTGCAAAGATAAGTCATTAAAAGAAATGACAAAATTAATTGGATTTTGTATGAAATATATTATCGATAGAATAGGTTTCAAACACGAATATTGTTTCTTACACTATTTCGTGAAACAACGACCACCCCAATTGAAACCCCAGACAGATACCAATAGGAAGGGAAGTAGAGCTCGATTGTCAAAAATCATGTATATATATTTTGCGATATAACTGAAGATATTGCGACACATTTCCGGATCATAGAATACTGAAGTAAATTTCATATAGTTTTAAGTTATTTCTTTTAACCAATACGATCTGCAGATAAGAAAATCTTCATTTATATTGTAATGGAATAAGTAAGTTAGCATATATACATTTTCTCTTCACTAACCCAGGGACCTTTTGCTGATTTGAATTGCATACTGTTACAATTCTTTGCCAACCAAATGAAACGTGGTTAGATAAATTAGATGAAGATAAGTGTAATGAAGAAAAGTAGAGATAGCGATATATAAGCGAAATAGAATTGAAAGGAAAGTGAAAGGAGACATATGATAACGAAATGCAGATGGATGATGTAGATTGGAGTGAATCATCGTAATTAATCATTTGTATTGAAAGCAGTATATATATATATATTCTTTGATAGATAATACAGTGTGTTGTCCTCTTACGTATCTTTAAATGGAGTTTTGAGCTTATTGGATATTTAAGTAGACTTTAACCCTCCAAGCGTTTTACTCTTTTGTGCTGTGCTTTATTCCTAAAACGATCTACTTAAGCACAGCTAACGGTCGCGAAAAGATTTCTCTTTCCTTTTACAAACAACTTCGAAAAAGCAGAATTTTTCTATTCCTTCCCCCTTAAAAGACGCGGGGGTGGACAACAACCCCATAGAGGGAACGCTTCTATGACTGAGTTCCGTGTCTTTGTTTGTAAGTGGAAACTGGGCAAATGTTCAATCACAACGATTGCGTGGCCTTGGGCGAATCTTGTGTGAAGAAGTGGGATTCCCTAATGAGCCATAAAATGTCTAGTCAACGTCCATTGTGTCGCCGCAACAATCCCCAATGATCTATCAAGATGGGAAACCTTTAAAAGGAAGCACCGATGGAGTTAGAGGTAAAACGCTTGCTACAGGGCGGAAGTTATCGTGTTCAAAACCCAGTGCTGACAATATAAAACTATGCATAAAATTTCCTCTTAAATACAGCTGAATAATAATTTTATTCCAGCCATACCGAGGATATATACAAAAGCCCCGAAATGTTTAAGAACATCAAAAAAATATTTCTGCTATAAACCTTTAACAGGGGGAAAGGAATTTGGCCAAATACGTGCAAAACGAGCTTCAAAGCCTCACACGAAGGGGAGAAAATACGTTTGGAACCTTTTTGGCGAGTTCAGGGGAATTATTCGTTTGGTAGCTTTTTGGTGGATCTCCAATCGGATTGAATTATTCGTGCACAACCCTTTGAGGTCAAGATAGCTGCCGAGTTAAGGCCTTAACAATACGAAATGCTTATGTATTAATCGAAACAAACGAAGGTCAAATGAATTACCAGAGGCTGCGGCTAACTGGAGAGGAGTAACGGTAATTTTTTCTTCACTGAATCTCGCTCCTCCTTCGACGTTGGCACCTTTCTCGAGTAATAACTGCAAAAAAGAAGGAAATTAATAAAATATTTGTCTAGTGTATACTTAGGAAGGCAGAAATTGTGTGTGTTTGTGTGATGTGGAAGATAGGATATTCCTACCTTAATCACCGGTAGCTGACCATGCGTCGTAGCATAAGTTAGCGCCGTCCAGTGCTGTGTTTCAGGATTGACACAAAGGTAAGCAGTGCTTGGGCCAGGAGTCTGTAAAGAGTTATGAATTACTTCTTAAAAATGCCCGATTTAATTGTAAAATCAGTAGTACGGAAATAACACTAAAGAGGACACAATACCCTAAAAATGACCAAATAAGTTTACAAAAAACATCTGTTAACTTATTGTAATTAAATGATCTTTCTAAATATACGTGTAAAATTCTAAAGCTCTAACTACAGTATTTAGAGAGCTACTAAAATTTTCTTCAACAATGTGCCAAATCATTTTGCTACGTAGCGCAGATGGATGATCATTGTATTGGCTTTAAATAACTTTTATTTAAAACAGAAACATGCAGTTAAGGCTCCCGTCTACCCGCCATTTTGATTTCGTGGACGTAATGTTAATCCTATGGAATTTCGACTTTAATTCTCACATCTTTACTATTTGATCTATTTGAATGCAATAAAGTGCTTCTGAAAGAGCAAAAAATAATGAATGCTTCTGTGGAATTACTTCTTTCCTCCGATTTTTAAAAATATTTGAAAATATTCTTTAAAGACTGGAAAACTCAAAAACGAATCATTAAAATAAGAATAAAAATATTTTTAAAAATCGTAGGAAAAAAGTATTTCTACAGAAGCATTGGTTATTTTTTGCTCTTTCAAATGCACTTTATTGCATTCAAATAGTTCAAATAATAAAGATGTGAGAATTAAAGTCGAAATTCCATAGGATTAACATTACGTCCATGAAATCAATATGGCAGGTAGACGGGAGCCTTAAAGAGCAATCTTTAAGTAAAATTTAAAGTAATAACATAGTGTTATAATAAAGATTCTCGCAATAAAAGGAGAATTCTCCCTAACACATACATGTCAG
The DNA here is from genome assembly GCA_019974015.1 of Nephila pilipes. Lineage (NCBI taxonomy): Eukaryota > Metazoa > Arthropoda > Arachnida > Araneae > Nephilidae > Nephila > Nephila pilipes. The sequence goes on along the minus strand of BMAW01070657.1, from coordinate 245,411 downwards.
TTCGAAAAGGCGACTCGAACGAAAATAAATTTTAAAAAAGGAGCTCGTATTTAAAGACACCTTTGGCTCATATCCAGATCCATGTAAAATGATGATACGTGATTATATGTGTAAAATTAGACTGAATATTAAATTTCATCAGATGGAAGCAGGAAAAAATGAAAAAATTTGTACATTATAATCATATTAAATAACATGTTAACCAATAAAATTCGGATAGTAGAATTTAAGAAAGTATTGTGAAGATCAGAATTGATTTGGCGAATAATGATTCTTTTTTATGTTTTAGAAATCAGAATTCAAATGTTTTAGAATTCATTAGGGTACATGCGTTAAATCCCATCAAATATGAATGTTGGTGATCATTTCAGCCAAACTTACACAAATAATTTCTAATTTGATTTCCCTAACACAAATATAATTTGGCGTTATTTATTTTTTTTTAATTTGGCAGGATGGTCGGCGAGATTTTACATATGTTCCCAAATGGGATTTAAAATTCACAACAAATACGAAAATAATTGATACCTTTCTCTAAAATCCCTTAGCTTAGTTTTTTTTAACATAATTTACTTCGTTTTTGTTAAGAGAAATATTACATTTTTAAGAACAAACATATTAAAGTCTGTCGTTATGATCTGGTCATAGCGATTATTCATCTAAAATGCCTACGTGAAACCCAGTCTGGAGACCTTGCCAGCTGAAATTGAAAGCTTGGTTAAAACACCACAGGCATACCTCGATGTCAACATCTGCCCCAGCATCCAGCAACACGTGCACCATGGCCTCATCCCCACGGATGCAGGCGGCCATGAGGGGTGTCAACCCGTGCTCGTTGAAGGTGTCCACATGGGGTAGCAGCTGCAGGGCGTGGGGCACCAGGTCCGTCCGTCCGCTGCCCAACATTCGGAAGGCCAACTCGCTCTTCAACAAATCGTCTGAACGCTGGCAGCAATGCAGGCGCTCGTCCGAAATCCTGCCGAGAAAAAAGGATGTTATGCAGTGCACAATAGAGCGTCCGAGGGGGCCGAGAGGTCAGGGATCGAGTTCTTACCCGACGATGCTTCAGTCGAGCCATACGTGCCAGAAATGATTCAAATAAAAATCCGCAGTGTAGATGGACTGATTCACACTAAGTCTATAAGGTTAAATAATCAAATCAGTTTTTATGCTGCGGTGGTGGGGATCCTAACAAATGGGGTGCCATCACAGGTGTCGACCTAGTCACTTTAAAATGGTTCCAAATTACGAAGCAGTCGAGACCTGAGTGACTGTCACACTGAGAAGCAACACGAGGGTCATTGACGACGGACTTCGTTTTTCTGAGCCTCTGTCAAGTGACAAGGATGACACCTGAGCTGGCACCGTCCTTCCTAACTTCCACATCACACCACTGGAAAGACTTGGGACTTTGACAGATTTAACATGTATCATTCCCACTACACCGCAGATTTTTTGAGACATCTGGGCTCGAGCACACTATCGACAAAACAACGCCGGCCACGAATCCGTTACCATGACCACAAGGTTATCCTAAACACATTGGGGATCTGAAAGACTGACATTGGAGTTAATTTTGATGAAGAAAGAGAATCTCCGGAGCAGAGACCGGAGATTGTGCTTGGGTTGGCTAATGTTCACCAAGTCTTCAAACTGCCGACGCATGGAGTTGGAGTGCATAATTTCTAGAAGAAATAAAAAATGTTCCATCCCATCGTTAGCAAAAGAAGACCCTTTGGATATAATAATAATAAAGAATGTACAATAGAAAGATTCAAACTACTTTGTGAGTAACGGAGTAACCAATGACGTCCCTAAGCACCGTGAACTAATCAACGATTTGAATTAAAAAGTCAGTTTTCTAGATACTTAAAATACCCGAGCTATATAGATATATTTCTTCCCCTAGTGACGTTTTTTTTCCTAGATAAGCCTTGGAAGGGATACATGCTTGATACAGCAAAGAGTATGACAAAAAAAAGCTATGATGTGGGTCCTATCGCGATTTTCCCTTCAACTAACACTTTTGGGGGTACTTTTATGATGTTGTTTGAACTGAAAATTTCTCGCAATGAATAAAAAGTGACTTATGTACATTAGATTGGAATTAATGAAGTGTTACGAACAGAACTGAAGAAATGCGAGTAAGAAAAGAAGTGTTTAATGCTGAGGTAGAGTGCGTGATAAAGATAGCGAGCTCTAAACTGGATCTACAAAGGTCTCAAACCATCTTGAGTTCGTCTAAAGCAGTGATCTTCACTGTGTTCCGAGGAAGGTTCCGCGCGTCACAATAAAAATTCAAAAAGGAAATTATAAAACACACTACTTGATTGGTGTTTATTAACTGAAAATAAATATACATTTAGTTATTTCTGAAATTATTTATCAGAAGCTTCGTGTGAGGGTGTACGCGACTGCAGAAGTGACGTTTGCGCAAAAGTAGTTGTGGATTTTTACTTGTTCGGTCTACGTGTGTGCAAAATAGATTCATTATCGCCGCAGAGTTTATATGATCTCGATTATCTAAACACGAGCTACCGTTATGAAAATTTTATTAATGTATGTGGCAACAAAAGCAAAAGATAGAAATAAATTAAATGCAGAATAGGAAATGCGATTGCGGATAACATTAAATAGAACTGAACTTCGACAGTTCGTGTAACAAAATGCAACTAACATACACCCCAGTAACTAAATATAATGCAAGTGAAGGTGACTCAAGATCAGGAGTTAATGCTACCAATAAGCAAATTACATTAATTTTACGTTAAAATTTGTTAATAAGAACTACAACACTTTTTTTAAATTGCCTTTTCACATTAAGTACCTACAACATATAATTATATTTAAAATAGATCAATAAGGCAGATTTATTTTTCAAAGGATTTAATGTTCTTATGGAAGGCTCGGTGAGTCGATAAAGTTTGAGAACTACTCAAAGACCTCCTATCCTACGGAGACGGTAAGAAGGTAATTTTTATTTAATTTGAACTTTAAATTACGCATTTAGAAATAATTGCACAAATGGTGCGGGTTAGAGATTAAATATTGATTAGTCGTAGATCTGAATAAAATAACTTGGCGATCATCGTCATCGTGTGACTTTATTTTCATTTAGCTGTTGATTCAAGACTACGTTATAGATGACTTAAATTATGACCGCAGAAGTAAGTTATATTGAGGCGTTACAAGGTATCACCACTTAGAGGAGCAGCTAGGTTAGTGAGGAGTGAAATAAAAATATCAAAGCAGCCTGTTTATTTATACCGTTTGAGTGAGTTACGAGATTTATGCGTTATCTTTTACGAATTACTGAGCTACTTATGGTATGACCAAAACGATTCTTCCATGCTCGTGAAGCATTTTTTTAAAACCCATTGGCTTATTAATGTTTTCTCTCATAATCGACCCTATATTTATTTCGTTTTAAGAAAATTAGAAGGAAAAAAAATCAAAATTCCTCCTCAGAAATACTTTTCGCAATTTTTAATTTTTTGTGGTTGAAGAAAACAACAAAAACAATTGTTTGTAACTTCAATCTATTGAGACAAATCGAATGTGTTATACACCATTCAATAAATATAGTCCTCAGCTTTCCAATGATCAATAACGTGTCGCCATCTATTGACGGAAAAAAGAAAACACTAAGTAGCTGCAGCTCCTCAGTCCATCTCACAGCCAGAAATATAATAATGGGCTTGAAATGAGCCGGTTGTGTAAGACAATGGGTTAAATAATACCAAGATGTAAAAACAGGACAGTTTTGAAAGAACATTGCTGATCATAAATTATTCTTGAATATTTTAGGGGAATAAAATCCCTATATTTTATTCAAACTTACCCGAATTCTCTAATAGGACAATCCACGCCTGGCAGCAGCAATCGTGAGGCCTGCATGACGTCATCCTTGTCAACCACTTGAGAACGGCGATGATCAGCATGTGCGGTGGCTACGCGAACCCATTCGATTAGCGGCGGCAAGACCAAATACGGCCTACACAAAGAAAAAAAAATCAATGAAAATGTGTATATAGTTCATAATACATCATATTTACAATATATATATATATACATACACCCATCCACCAAGATTGAAGTGTATCAGAATCAAAAAATGCTTAATTTGAATCTTTAAGATGACTATGATCTTTGAAAGATCCAAATTTTGCATTATTTTTATTTCGATGCAAAAAAAAAAAGGCGTTTCACTAATTCAATAAAAGTACTATATATGAGAATTTGATGCGTAAAATTGTAGATACTTTTAATTTAAGAATTAAAAGTAACTTAAAAAGGGGGGGGGGGAAAAAACCCTATTGTTTTGCTCTACATCCCTGACACACAACCCGTTAAATCAATGCATAGATAATCCATCTCATTTTTAAGGTTCCCGTATACTAGTCATTTTGTTTCAAGAACGTGATTCAATCTTATGGAATTTCTACTTTCGCGCTGAAAATTGACTATTTCATCCATTTGAATGCAAAAATGTGCATTCTGAAGAGCAAAAAATAATGAATGTAAAGGAAGGAATTACACTTTTCTCCCGAATTTTAGAAAATATTTCAAAATATCTTTTAAAGACCGGAAAACCCGAAACGAATCATTAAAATAGACGTTGAAACATTTTTAAAAAATGGAGAAAACAAATGTAATTGAGCAGAAACTTTTTTTGGGGGCACCTTTTGAATGCTCCTTTTTTGTTTTCAAATAGATAATAATTCGAGATAAAAACCAACGTTTTTATATGGTGGCAAAGTTTATTAAAGAATATTATTGAAATATTAGTTAAAACTGGTTGTAAATACATAAATATTGCATTGTTAGGCAAGTAAGAATGGTTCCCAAAATTTCAGAGCTCTAGCTTGATGGGAAGTTGGTTAAATTAACGATAGAAAATTTGATGACACACTTATAAACACACAGATACACACACACCAAGTGAAATACATAAAAACGTTAAAACTAACTAAAATTAATTAATTCATCCGGTAAATTAAATAGTTGGAATGCAGTTTAACCCAACCACCCTTGACGACAAGAATTATTTGGCAGTATTTTGCCAAATGTAGCTACCCTGGTCCGTTTTACGGAATAAACGTTCAGCCAAAAAAAAAAAAAAAAAAAAAAAATCGCGAAGTTTGGGGGCAATTTTTGAAATCGCGGCAAGTGGTTGGGCTAAACTGCATTATTAAAGAAAATATTAGTTAAAAATTGTCTAAATATTGCAATGTTAGGCGAGTAAGAACGATTTCCAAAGTTTCAGAGCTCTAGTTTGATGGGAAGTTGGTTAAATTAACGATCGAAAATTTGTGACACACACACACACACCAAGTGAAATACATAAAAATGTTTTAAAATAAACTAGGTTTGAGGAGGAAAGTAGAAGCTCTATAGGATTTAACATTACGTTTCACGAAATCAAAATGGTCGATAGATGGGTTCCTTAATAAAGATCCCAAACAAGAAAATCCCAATTTACCTTTCGTAGACCAATTCCTGAACAGGCGTCCTGTGGTTTCCATGTTCAGCATGCTCCAGTTGGGAGCATCGCATGAAATAATACAGCGTATGAAGGGCAGCTGGACCCCAGACGATACTACAGCGTCCATTACCGTAGCCTAGCATGTGCTGGTAGTACTGCACCACCCTCCTCAAAAGATCGCCTGAAATGAGGAATATTAAATTAGACATTGATGTAAGAGAAGTGTAATCCATGAAATCCCAATTTCAGTCACACCACTTGATTTTTATCCAATGACATTAACCCAAACATTGTTTGGCAACAATTTTCTAGTTTGGCGGTAACAGTCGACGGTATTTTACACAAGTACCAATGACAACTGCTTTTAAGACGCATAAGGTAACTAATTGATATGCTACATCATCAGCATGTCATTAATGAAGAAATTTCCTTTCAAACCTTGTGAGACGTTGGGCTGTTCGCGCGATTTTCTCTTCACAAACCTTGGGGAATTTAATTGAAATTAATTGCTGGAAATAACAATTTCTTCCCAACCCAAATGAAACGTATCATGTTCATTAGAGGCAGGTGGAACTAAAGTGAAGTGAGTTAGATATGACGGTATGTAAACAAAGGAAAACTTAGAGGATAGAGAGCGAGTGTGATTAGCGTAGAGTGTACTCCTAGCAAGAGATCGATGATATCAAGAGATGTTACAGGTAGTAACTGTAGCAGAGGATTTAGTAAATCAAAGTAACTTCGACTGGAAAGGTTTTGGTAAGAGTGTATTATTGTAATAATATTTGAATAGGTGGATTAATCCAGAGACCCCCCCCCCCAAGAGAGCGAAAACTCCTTAGGCATTATATCACAGTAATTGATAAATAAATAGTTGTGTTAGACTTGACTGATGTGTCCTTGCGTAGGTTATTGACTTTTAGAGTTTAGTTGTATTTGACTGTATTATGGCACAAGAATACAGTCAAATACAACTAAACTCTAGTAGTGTAGTGGAATGCCACAACCGTGTACTACAGGGGGGAAAGCATAAATCTATAATATATGGTGTTTCCACTATAGCTCATGCATGTCGTAAGAGGTGACTAAAATAGGTACCCAGCGTCTGGGGGTATAGCCGGGCACCCTGCCCCTGGGGATTATATGCCTTCTTTAGGCAAGTACGGGCATCATGACCCCGAGGTACCCTAGTGATCTTTTTCTTTCCCATGAGGTTTACTGTCTTTGGTAAACACGAGTGTCACGCCCCCCGGGATACCCTAACGATCCTTCTCTATTTTCACTCTCCTTCTTGTCAACCAATTTATCTTTTCCTCAATTTCTTCTCGTCTAGACCACAGTTAATTCTTGTTTGGCGCAGCATAGCCATATTTGGCTCCTGCGCCAATAAACTTTACTTTCTTGCATGACCTTTTTGTCTATCAATCTTTTTTCAATGTTTTAATGTCTAGATCACAGATTTACCTTGTTTGGCGCAGTATGACCACATCTGGCTCTTGCGCCAATAAGACTTCACTATTATCATCATCATCAATATATGGTGTTTGCAAAAGAACATTCCTACTTTAAAGAGTTATTTTGTGATTGTTTATCAACGTCGCACTGAGATGCAACACGAGGGCTGTTGGTGAAGGACCTCGAAATTTTGAACCTCGGTCAAGAGAGGAGGGCGACATCAGAGGTGATACTTCCATCTCCAAACTTCCACACCACGTCAACGGGAGGACTTGAAAAGCTACAATTGCAAAACTTAAGAAATTACAAACTTTTTGGACGAGATAGATTAAAAATAACACTATAAAGTTGAGAAAACTATTACTGTTCAGTATGACCATTTCCGAAAACACGAACGATATCCGGTCGATAATACAACCCATCCCACTTTTTTTAGCATGTTCAGTGATTCAGTTTGAATGGCTGCAGTCACTGCTCTTAAAGAGTGACCCCCAAAAGTACCGATTCTTGGGAGTCACTCTTCTTTTCTTTTAAGGCTACTTAAAAGGGTTTTTTTCCCGCCACTGCAGAATATTAATGAACTGAAATAGCGAATTACGGCAGTCACTCATACTAGAGGTACACCAAATAGTTACTTTTAAATAACAGATTATCTGCGTATGATTAAATGATCTTTTTCCTTTGTTAATAGGTGCTGAGTGCTGAGGTGATTGTCTCCCTGAAGGCATGTTTGTAGCTCTAAACCCTCTTGGGTGAACTCGAGCATTCCGCCAATAGCCCTTGTGTTGCCTTCAATTGTGACGTTAACAAATAATCAATCACTCAAACCGAATTTGTTGAAAAAAATGTAGCTTATGATTGCTTATTAAAATCGTACTTATATTCAACACGAAGCCTATCGCGACGATCTCGTAATTTTCAGCCACGGTCAAATGATGAGGACGACACCTGAGCTGACACTTCCCTCTCCAAATTTCCACACCACGAGAGGACTTGGAGCCTCAATAGATTTAACGAGCATCAACCCACGGGTCTTCAGTAGGCACAATGCTCGAATCCACGACACGACAGAAACGACGACGACTGCGAGTTCGTGACCATGCTTTCTATGCTGCCGCAGTCTCAGAAAAAAGTGCGTGGAGCAGTTCTACAATCGACTGGATATTGTTCGTGTGTTTCAGGAGAGATATCTCCCATTGAACATTAATATAATTTTATAAACTCTAAAGAATACTTTTTAATTTAAATTGTTCAAAAAGTTTACAATTTCTTTAGTTTTGTAATCGTAGCTCTGGAAAGTTAAGATAGACTAAAGAAACCAACCTAAAAATAACTACAAGAAAACAAAAA
>BMAW01070657.1:201883-223067 GCA_019974015.1 Nephila pilipes | reverse complement strand
AGAAGCAACACGAGGATCATTGTCTATGGAACTCGTGATTTTGAACATCGGTCAAGTGACCAAGACGACACCAGAGCTGGCACTACCTTCTCTAAACTTCCACAAAACAGCAACGAGAAAATTTGGAATCACGACATATTTAATGTGCATCATCCCCGCTACAAGGGAGGTCTTTAGTGGGCATCAGGGGCCGAATCCATAACTGGAGGGGAACACCATTGGCTGCAAGTTTGTGACCATGACCATTAGGCTACCGCGGCCACAAATATTGGAATGAATGAAATCAAAATGATAAGTGAGGGTTTAGTTTAGTTTTTATTAACGTCGCACTAGAAGCAACACGAGGGCTATTGGCGACGGACCTCGTAATTTTGAACCACGGTCAAGTGACGAGGACGACACCTGAGCTGGCACTTGCCTCTCCTAACTTCCACACAACATCATTGGGAGGACTTTGGGCCCCGAACAGATTTAACGTGCATCAGCCTCGGCTACACGGCGGGTCTTTGGCGGCCAAGGATCGAACCCGCGACTGAACGAAAACCGCCGGCCGCTAGTCCACGACCTTGACCACTAAGCTACCGCGGCCCCATGATAAGTGGGAAGTATAGCAAGCACTCTTTATTCCGGCACGTTCGGGTCCTCGGTCGATTAAAAAGTGATAACCATACTTCCTATTTGGATTGTTAGGTTTCTTGCCAGGTTAGAGATTTCGCCGAATTATTTAGCGTCAATGTAGTTTTAACGGCGATACCAAAGATGTAATTCTAAAGACTCTAAAAAATTTTACGAATAAAATAAATATGTCTACGCACAGTCTTAACTTGCGTAAGCGATATAATTCTCCGATAAAGTATTTCATTATTCTATATTAACTACAAAACTAAATTCAAAATAGTGGACATTGATTTAATTCAATACATTCTTGGTAATGTTAAAAAAGCTTATTAGTTACATTAGTTCCAGAAGAAACTCGCAGAGCTTTGAGAACATATTACTGTACAACTACACTGTATGTACACGATTGTAATATTGTGCAAACGTGATATGAAACCCATCAGTAAACATTAAATACATAACTAAGCTGAAAACCAACAATTACGAGAAACATTTGGTGAAAATGCGAGCAACGATGTGTCGTGACCTTAGTCAATAAAAGCCTTATTCCAAACAAAAAAAATCCGAAGGTCAACGACTCAAACGGTGTCGCATTGTACAGAACCATCGAATGCTGTATTAAAGAGTGCTGACAATATAACGTTGAAATTATAGTAATGTATATCCCTCAAAGTTGATCACATATAGCCATCATGACCCATTGACTTTTTCATGATATCTGTACGTGTTTTTTTAAAAAAAACTATTTCCCAGGATTTATCAATTTATTTTTTGGTTTTCCCATAAGACTTTTATTCAAGGATTTCCTAGAATTTCGAAAACTTTTCTCTAACTTTTTCTATGAAGTACCTATTATTTTTTTTTGTCTGCGTATTGAACTGTATTGGATATTCAGTTCCAATTTTATCATATATATATATATATATATATTGTTCTTGATGTTATAATTTACTTCATCACGCGCTCATAAATCTGCTTAAACTGGCATCTTCCCAGGGTCTAACTTAGAAGGGATATTTCCCTATCGACATGCAACCTCCACGTAAAATACCTAAAGATCCCTAAATCTAATACCACGTGATATGAATAATTCTTGCGTTTAAATTGCCAAAAAGGGAAAGTTTCATTCTCTTCTGATTTGGCTATGAAGGCAAAAAGACGCATGTGGTATGATGTATTCTCGATTTCATGATGCATTCTCTCTATCTCATTGAACGTAAAAAAAAAAAAAAAAAAAAACTTTACTCAGAGAGTTAATATGTATTTTATAGATATGATTGTAACCGAAAAATTTGTATCGTCTTTTCATTATATATAAGCCGGCAGGATTTGTAGTTGTAAGTTCAGCATCACTCCACTTTCATTTTCTTTGGTCTGCATTGAAGTTCCAGATGAACGAAGTTTTTCAAGTAATTTTTGAGACAGCATTCCCAATTCGTAATGGATATTTTTTATTGCCAGTACAGATATGATGCACCACGCTCTTTTTAAAACGTTTTTATGTATTTCACTTGATGTGTGTGTGTCATCAAATTTTCTATTGTTAATTTAACGAACTTCCCATCAAGCTCGAGCTCTGAAATTTTGGGAACCGTTCTTACTTGCCTAATTATGCAATATTTAGACATTTGCGACAAGTTTTAACTAATATTTTCTTTAATAATGCAGTTTAGCCCAACCACTTGGCGCGAATTCAAAAATTGGCACCAAACTTTTTTCAAACCAAAGCGATTTTCTTTGGCTGAACGTTAGTCCGTAAAACGGACCAGGGTAGTCACATTTGGCAAAATACCGCCAAACAATTCTTGTCGCCAAGGGTGGTTGGATTAAACTGCATTCCAACCATTTAATTTACCGGATAAATTAATTAATTTTATTTAGTTTTAACGTTTTTATGCATTTCACTTGATGTGTGTCTGTCTGTGTGTGTATCAGTGTGTCATTAAATTTTCTATCGTTAATTTAACCAACTTCCCATCAAGCTAGAGCTCTGAAATTTCGGGAACTGTTCTTACTTGCCTAACAATGCAATATTTAGATATTTGCGAACAGTTTTAACTAATATTTCAATAAATGTTTTTTTAAGAAACTTTGCCACCGTATAAAAACGTTGTTTTTAAAAATGTTGGTTTTTATCTCGAATTATTTCGTACTCAACATCAAGCGTCTATCTCTTCGTTAAACTTGATTTCTCTTTCGTGTATTTCTCAATAATAGTTTCGTAATCGTAGTCGGGGAGTGTCAGGGACGATGAGCTACTTATCCTGAAGACTTATATATAATGAAAGAACGATACAAATTTTTCTTCCACTTCTGATTTGGCTGCGAAAAGACACATGTTGCGTCCACTGATTTCATGATGCATATATATATATGTGTGTGTGTGTGTAATGATTTAATTCCTATTAATTTCTCATCATAATAATTTAATTTACTAAATTTTCCCATTCTCTCCTTTAAAAGATAGCGTTCATTCTTATTTCCTGATACGATTCCTTTTTCTCTTTAATTTATGCAATCGCGCCCTCTTAAAATCTGCAAAATCAGCATTCTCCCTCGGTACAGACTTGTGGGGATGATCCCTACTAGACTTTAAGTCTACATTTAGATTCCCTTGAAGTCCCTTCACATGTCTATGACATATATAGTGAAATTTCCCTGCTATATAACCAACAAACCCTGCTAAAAACGCTTCCTTGATTTTTCTCTCTTGTTTATTTTTGTTCTTACACTCCTCTCTGATGATCATCTGAGATTTTTATGGTGTTTTCGCTTCGGCCTTGATGGCCGAAGCCCGACTAATGTCTGCTACAATAGAAATAAAAGTATTTCGGCTATGTATTGAATGTTTCATTAATGTTGAACTAACATTTATATCATTCGTGATATATATATATATTCTCTCTCTCTCACTGAACTAAAAAAAATCGACTTTACTGAGAGAATAGTATTTTTAAAGTTACTATTCAAAACGTTTTGTAATTGAATACTGTATTCAATTCTCTAATTGACAAAACACACACGAGCAACAAAACCGAAAGCACTTTCTTTTTCGCTTAAGAATTTATCAAAAGTTATTCCATTTTTTTAAAAAAAAACTTCAAATGACTTTTCTGAGTACACCACCCATTATTAAAAAAACAAAAAAAGATAAGATCGATTTTATTATCCACTTCGAACAAAGATGTGGAAGAGCATTCATTTTTGCACCGGTAGCGGCCCATTTATGGCAGAGAGGTCGCATCTTTTTATAACTCAGCCATCTCCATATGCTAATGGCTTCCGCCAGAGCAATCGGACTGCTTGATCTCCCGACATAAATAAACTTCGCATAAACATTATTTTTCGGACGATAGGGATCTTCATTTCTCCACTGACACCTTGTTCTGCGCACGTGCAGCAGGGGTGGGGTGGGGGGGATTCGTACTCGCGGAACAACTCCTACCGATGCAGAAAGAAGAGATTGAGACTTGTTTCCCCCCCCCCCCTTTTTTTTTCTTCGTTCGTCCATCCAGCTCTCGTGGAGAAAAGGATCGTGCGGTGTTTAACCCCTTAGAAGGAAAGGTCGGAGGGAAATATGTTCGGAATGAAAGTGACGTCATCGCTTTCTATTACTGTCGCCTAGAAATGAGCGAGCGGGGGGGGGGATTTATTGTGAGAAACTGAGCAACCTTATCCATTTTTAGCAAGCTAGTAACATGCTAATTTTGGTACAGTAAATATATTTACATTATATATGGCAAAATAATAATATTAGTTTTAGAAGTAACAATGAAACACTCATTTAAGTCAAAGATTTTTTTTATAAAAAATATATTAAATAACACTCCCATACAATAAGACATGTACTGATTTCGAGGCCCTATATATATGTGTGTGTGTGTGTAATAATTTTCTATAACTTCCTCATTTTTCCTATTCTTTAACTATCAGAGTAAATAATTCATTTTCATTTCCTGATTAACTAAAAGCTAAATTGGATTTCCCATTCCAATTAAGCTTCCAATTTATCCAATTACGTTCTCTTAAAATTTGTTCAGCCAGTTCTTTCCCACGGATTCAAACCCGTAGGAATAATCGCTCCTACATACTTTTTGTCTGCAGCTAAAATACCTAAAGATCCCTCCATCCAATTTCCCACAATATGAAGAAATCCTTGCATACAAATTCCAAGCAAGAAAAATTCCATTCGCTTTCACTTTGGCCACGACAGCAAAACCATGCATCTGAAGTGTTCGAATTGTCAGGTTGTAAATATTATCACTCTTCTGCTTTATCGGTGAAATCGAGGGGACGCAGGTCATTGTTGTCCGGAGGTACTACTCATTCAACATCGAACAAATAGATTTTACTCAGAGAATTCGGTAGTATTTTTCCAGCCATGACAGAAAAAGTTGTATCGTCTGCTTTCCTTGCCCGTTTTATATATATGTGTGTGTGTGTGTGTTTCCAAAAATCGAATTGCAACCAAGCTTTTGTATTTCAATCGAATGAACTTTAGAACATGAACATTTAGAAGAATTGTGCTGAAAATTATTATTGAATGTCACATAATTTTAACATGAAGCGTGATTTGCAAATATAATATGGTAATTTTTTTTACAAAAATTCAATGTTTTTTTTTTTTTTTTAATAAATCACAGATATTTGCGAAAAAAATTTAATAAACGAATTTTAATGAGGAATGCGACTACCCCCCCCCCTACTTTCAATCCATTTACGACATCGATTTTCTACAATGTTCATTACGTTATCAAACACTGGAATCGGAAGAAACAACAATGCATGGAGAGAAACCCTTGTTTCAGCATATTTGGCATCAGAAGAATACGTAAGGCTCCCGTCTATCGGCCATTTTGATTTCGAGAACGTAAAGTAAATAGATAAAATAGTGAAGATTTGAGGATGGTAGTAGGAATTCTACAGGATTAACATTGCGTACACGAAATCAAAATGGCCGGTAGACAAGAGCCTTAAAACAGCGGTCTGTCTGCCTCGATGATTCATAAGATATCCTATCAGATTTAAGTCTGGAGATACAATTGGCCATTTTAGTGATCCTCAGATATTCGTCAACAATCTTAGTTCGGTGATATTAGGTATGTTTTCATTCTATTGGATGAAAATATAAAAATATAATTCATCACAAGCATGCAATGTCATGTTTCTGGAACTAGAATTTAGTCCCAATATTTCACTGCAATCAGAGTGAATTATATATATATATATATATAAGCAAAAAAAAGTTAACCTAATTCCAAATGTGAAATTAAATCTAGTTAAAAACGTATTGTTACAAGTCAAAAAAAGGTAAAAAAAAAAAAAAAAAAAAACATTTTGTCAATGTAGACAAACAAGTTAAAATAAATAGAATAAAGAAAGAGCAATTTATATTATATAAACAGCAGTATTTCTATATTTGATTCTTTATTTTCTTAAATGTTTCAAAAAATTTTAAATGTATTTTTAATCCTTCGATTCACAAATAAATTATAATTATTATAATACACACGCATAAAGTAGGTTTAATTAATTTTAATCATTTTTCCAATAATTATGTTATTTATTATGAAGTATTAGATTACATAGAAGATTTTTTTTCAACTGTTTTTTAGTTTATTATTATTTACAGTTGCACTTAGAAATGTTTGATTTTCTCTTCGGTTCTTTAGTTTTGGATTTTTTTTAGTATTTGGATTTTTAACAATTTTTTTTCTCTTTTTGTGTATTTCTCTTTTTAATTTTATTTTTGGAAATAAATTTTCAGAATTTTTTTTTAAATTTATATTTTTGGCGCTATAATCATTTGTTAATAATATATTTCGTTGATAGGAATAATAAAAATTTGGTAAAATGGGCCTTTAATTTTACCAAATCCCAGTTTTATATATATATATATATATATTGTTTAGTTAAAATTTACTTTTTTAAACCTGCAGTAATATTCTTAGTTATTAATCAAAGTTGAAAAAAATTAAAAACTTGAAAAAAATCAGACACATAATTTATTTTTTAATGGATCTTAATCTATTCTTCACAATTTTTCAGCTCGAAAAATACTTCAAAATTGAAAAATGTATTTTAACTTAATTATGAAGGGAAAAATAAGTTTTGTGTTGAAATAAATTCATTTTTTGTTGTACAAAATCTGTGTAAGATGATACGAGATTGAAAATGATAGAATCCTTAATTTTTTTTTTTTCAATCTTCATGAAATTCAGTGAAAATATTTTTAATAACTGTTTACATCACACACAAATATCCGTTTATATCAGATATTTTAAAATTACTTGTCGTTCCCCCCTCCATACATTTTAATTTGTTTCTTGTGATTTAAGAATTGGAATAACGGGAACATTAAATTTTTACTCATATACAGTCGGAGCCCATCGGTTGAGTAACAAGCGATTCTGCTTTACTCTCTTTACACACGATTTTACTATGGCTCCATCGATAGCAATCGCTTTTGATATCATTTCTGGTGTCTTAATTCTTATTTTTTTCTTTTTTGGACATTTAAATTAAATTTTTATCCGAATAATTTCACGACTTCTTGTTAAGAGCAAACAATAACATTCTCTCCCCTACGCCTTTCTATTTTGTAAATGTGAATCAACAGTTCTCGGAAAGTGAAATGTTCCAGTTTGTATTTCTTTTTTTAGGAGAGATTTTTTTTTTTTTAAGATATCGCGGTCAATGAGATTAAATGTACATTCAACCATTTTGTATTGGTCAAATTTCATAATTTTTAATTTTTTTTTTTTTTTTTGTATAAGTGATAAGCCATTTTGAGCAACAGGAATATCGGATTAAAGTCTAATAAATAAGATCTGCCTCGCAAGACATTAAAAAGAAACAAGATACCAATAAAAACAATAATCCATTAAAGTTTGGTTGATGAAATAATAAATTCAATTTTCTTTAAATTACTTTAAGGGTTATTTTATTAAACATTTTTTGAACACGTAATTAACTTACACATTATAATAAAAGCAGCCAACGTGACCAGACATTTTTTTGCAATTAACCAGCTACTCTGTAATTTCATGTAGATGTTCGTTATGCAGGCAATTCATATCGATGGAGGACCTTATATCGATTATATTAATGCTATAACTCGAGATTAACTTTGGTTTTGTAATAATGAATCCCGACTATCGCGTGTTAACGGGATCTGGCCGTACAAATTTGGAGGGAAAAAACCCTTGATTCGTGGATTTTTGAATTGCATCACCAACTAGCAAAAGTTCTTTTCTTCAGAGGTCAATCCTCCCTTACAGAAAACTGTTCATTAGAAACAATGCTCTTTATTCACCTTTTGCATCCTGACCTTTATTTGACGCTTTGAATAAACTATGCGGTTTACGAAGATGAGTCAGCAGAATTTCCCAAAGAATTTTTTTTTTATTTCGATCGTGATAGGTTATCTTTAACCAGAGGCAATTTCAATTAAATTTTTTCGGATTCTGGTCACTCTGTCTTGTGTTATACGTTGTTAAAGGCATTGAAAAAAAACCTTCCAATTTTGTTCAGTGATCAGCTAAAAACATCTTGATTAAAACACGCAGTAAGAAAACTTAAAACAAGGACTTGACATGGCTATCTTGAACGACACCAGTTAAAGTGTATTAATGACAAACCGGGCGGGATGACACCCCGATAGCCTAGAGCTCATAAAGGCGGATCCGAAGCTGGTGTTGTTCCATGGAGCGGTGAATTGCAGTTCTGATACCACTAAAGATCAGCCGGGTAGCAGGAATGCTTCGAATTAATTCTATCGGGATTCAAATCCTCCTTTTGATATTGTGTGATAGTTTAGAGAGAGAAGTGCCAGGGCAGGTGCCATCCTTATCACTAGACCGATGTTCAAAAGAAATGAGGTCCGTTTCCGACAGCATTGGTGTCGCTTCAAAGTGCAACTTTGATTAGCAACACAATCAAACCCGACGGGAAGTCCTTTTGCCTTAGTTGTTAAGAGCATAAAAAAGATTAAACAAGTTTCCTCCGTACCTAATGATCGAGGGATTGAATCGCTGCCCGTACTCACTCCTTCCACGAAAAAAGTCCCTCAAAAAGGGCGAAAAACATTTTAGGTGATCCTGGCTTTGAACACTAGATGGCAGCATTAAATCCATGTAACCCCGTAGTAAAAACTTGCCTCTGTGTCCAATTTAAACACCACTCCCTCACACAAAACACGATTAGTGATAATCCGGTTTCGGCCTATGCATCAAATAGACCCACTAACTAACTAGAGACAGCCAATGACGTCAAAGAAAACTATCAAACGAAATTTAATGCAACAGGATGTATATCAATTGTGCAGTAATGGCTGGAAAAAAGAAGTAAAACACGAAAGCTATTGGCGACGGATCTGGTAATTTTCAGCCACGGTTAAATGACGAGGACGAGACATGAGCTGGGTCCCTTATTCAAAACTTTGGAAACGTTACAACAGAGAAATGACTTTTAAGTGAAATTAGATTTTCTGTTTAATACTATAATTATGTTCCCCAAACATTTTTTTTTTTCACAAATCTTTCTCATTTCACTTTTCTTTTATTAAAAAATGTTCGACCGAAAGAGAGCGGGAAACACTTCTGCGAAAGAAAAAAAAAAAGCAACTATAAAAATTTCAAAACGCAAGTACTATTTTTGAAATTATTTTCTTTTCTAAAGAAACGAGTTTTTTCCGACTCCCATCGCCAAACTTGGCGAGAAAAGTAATCGCCACTGTTCTCACCCGTTAACAACTAATTTAAACGGATTAGACACTGAAGTAGGGGGGAAAAAGATAAAGAATCATCAAGAAAGGGCTTTCAAAAAACTAGCCCCACCAAGCGGGTAGAAAGGAGGGGGTTGTTGACACCTGAAAAATTAATGCCTCACACCTAAAAGAAGATGCATTCATTAGAAAAGTTTGCGAGAGAAAATGAGGTGTTTACTTCCTGCTTTTCACACCTTTCTTTTCACGTCAACCGTGGAATCATCGGAGTTATATAAAAAAGGGGAGGGGGATCTGCATCTGAATTAACTGGTTCACATCTCAAGGCTAGATGTTCAGTGCGATACTCGCCGCGGATGCGTAGAACGTGACACTCATTTGTTTGAATACTCATTTACCGTTACTCATTTGGTGATCTTTTGAGGTGAACCGATTAGAATCGCTACGATGAAAGAGATCTATTACAATGGACATCGCTGACTGAGAACACGGGATTGATTCCAGTGCACTTCCTTTGTGAAGAAAGTGTGTTGTATAAAATGCTAAGCTCCGTTTAAAGAATTGGGTTGGAAAGAAGAGCAATATGTTGCTTGTTTTCTTTTCTTCTGATTATTTTTACCCATCATTCGAGGGACCGGAAATATGCTTCCTTTATCACTCGCTTTATGTAAAAAAAAAATCACTGCAAGGTCAATGTGCTTCGACATGAGACTAAAAAAAGTGAAAAAACTTTTTCATAATTTTTTGAAATGTATTCTTTTAACCCTCAATTTTATAATAAAAACGCTTCGAAAATTGCGTATTTGTTTACTACATATTTGAAACCTGCATACATTTGGGAATTTGAATGTGTGGCAGAAGCGTACCCAGAAAATAATTGTTTTTTCAGGGCGGACGGGAATGAATATCGTCATTGTCTTGACAGAAGCAGTATTTCGGTTTGGAATTACCACTTGATAAAAAGTAAATACACTATATCAATCTTATTTCGCCTATTTAAAACTGTTCAAGTATTGATACAATTTTATCGGGTTATAAAAATTTAAAAAGTAAAGATGATTTGAGAAAAATAATTAAGAAACCACGAGAATGAAATTTGTATTTTTTAGGGGGGTGCCGTATTTCAGTGATGCCCCCACCCTCTTCTTCATATATAAATATTGAACCAAAGACACTATTTCAGAGACAATAAGAATTTTTCTATTCTTCTCCCAGGAATCGGTTCAGTTGAAATCCCTTTTTCTCTTCCTGATGAAAAAAAAATTAAGCATGAAGAGAAAAAAAAAAAATTTATGAAAAAATTTCAAACAACAGTATGATAAAATTATTATCCTGAAATATTTCAATTTCGAGAAAAAATCTTGGGGGAGGGTGAATATGCCCCTTTTCGTCCCCCTTAGTACGTCACAGATGAGTAGATTATTTTGTTTCCAAGATTTTCTTAAAATATTGATTTAGATTTTTTAGAAAAATTAATATTAATGAAATCATATAAAGACAAATTTCTGAAATTAAATTGCGATTAAGGAAACGAGACAAGAGCCGGCGGATTTTTTTTTTTTTTTCATACTTATTTTGCGCCATTGTCGAACATTTTGAATGGTTGGTAAGTAGTCTCGGATTTTTCACTGTCTAGAGAAGAATCCGAAAAATAACAATTGCTATCGCTGTTATTTTCTTTTAAAAAAAAATCTCACTTTCAAGGTCCGATATTTCATCAGAAACATACGGAACGCTTTCTGCTAGTCATATCTCATAACGATACGGGTAACTCTCCTAAAACATGGTAGACAAGTTTCTAAGAAATGCCACGTTGTGTGAAACCGTGTTATATGAGTTTAGTTTAGTTTATATTAACGTCGCACTAGAAGCAACACGAGGGCTATTGGCGACGGACCTCGTAATTTTGAACCACGGTCAAGTGACGAGGACGACACCTGAGCTGGCACCCCCCTCTCCTAACATCCACACCACACCAACGGGAGGACTTTGGGCCCCGAACAGATTTAACGTGCATCAGCCCCGGCTACACGGCGGGTCTTTGGCGGCCAAGGATCGAACCCGCAACTGAACGAAAACCGCCGGTCGCTAGTCCACGACCTTGACCACTAGGCTACCGCGGCCCCCGTGTTATATGAGACTCAGAACTAATACAAAAAGGCGGGGGGAGATTGCTTTCCGAAAATGGCCGCTGTAGCCTAGTTGCCACGATCGCGTACTTGTAGGGTGCGTTGTTTCCATCGAATCGTGGGTTCCAGCCCTGATACCACCAAAGACTCGCCGAGTAGCAGGGTTAATGTACGTTGAATCTGGTCGAAGTTCCAAGTTCTTCCGTTAGAGTAGTTTTGAAGTTTGGAGAGGATGGCGACAGCTCAGGTGTCGTCCTTGTCATGTGACCCGGGTTAAAACTACGAGGTCCGCCACCATAACCTCAGTGCGACATTAATAAACAATCACATCACGCTCCGAAAACTTATTAAAAACTGACAAAAAACATTAAATAATTCCATGCAAGAAAATTAATTTTTACTAAAAATATAAATATATGTACAACACAAAATGAAAAGAAGCAAAATCTTTTCTTTTAAAACAATAGTACTTTTGAAGGTACTACAGTATGAAGGACACCTTTATTCAAGGGAGAATTAATTCTGCTGGTCTCTTTGAAACGTATATGTATTTATCTCTTATTTAGGAACAAAAGTTTGGTTAGGTGGGAACCCTAGTAGGAAGGTACTACTATATGTTTTTTAAAGATATTTTGATACGCTTGATTCGTTTCAAACACATTAAAACAGACTTCGCAGGATGTATTCTGTGACAGCCTCAATAGTTCATGATGTTTTCATGTCATTATTTTAAGATAATCGAGTTCATAAATGCTTCAAACAAAAATCGTGTACTGGTGTAGAAAAACCACTGTTGCACAAAAAGTTTCCACGAAAATTCTTATCGTGTTAGAAAGAAACCCTGTCGTACTGTCCAGAGTAGGGAACCTTCAAGTGAAATTTCTTCTAATTCAGACAATTCAACACAGAAACTCATGATGTTCTTTTAAAATGATATGGTGATGATTGTTTATCACGCAGTAAGGTTTTTGAGTCGTTCAAACGATTCGAAGAAGACTGAAAAAAAGATGACTCACGTCCAGAACTACCTACCACGTGGACGACGAACAAAAACAATGAAGAAATCAGTGTTTTGATCCGAAAAGACCGTCGGTTGAGCATTCACACAGTTACTGAAACCATAGAAAACGGTAAAGGATTTGTCAAGCAGATTTTGCACAAATGTGGGAAAACAAGTCATAGATTCTTTATCAGGACAACGCCCCGGTCCATACTGCTTTGTCTGTTTAGATGTTTTTTGGGGCAAGCATAAAATCCCTACGTTGGAACATCCACTCTATTCACTCGACCTTACCCAGTGAGACTTTTTTCTATTCCCTTAGGACTGAAAGAAACGAGACTTGAGACAGTTCATGCTGCAATAGAAAAAAAGGCGTAGTCCATGAACAAATTTTCAGGAAATGACTTCCAACACTGCTTTGTCCAATGGAATACTCACACGGAGCAGCATAGTGATCGTAAAGGGAAGTATATTGATGGGGATAATGCTAGAATTGTGACGAATGAAAAATACTTGTAATAACCCGGCATTTTTAGCCACACCTTGTAATTACATACAGGAGGTAATTCAAAATACATTTCTTATATGATACGTAATAGGTCGAAAAAAACTATATAGAACATGGTGGTTTAAGTTCCTCGTCACTTTCCATGCTTGACTATTCAGTGGTTTCAAGAAACGATTGATCTTTTGTTCTCTTCCATTGGAGTGGATCAATTAATTGACGCAGGTGTCTCAAATTATCGTAATATCTGGATATGGTTTCGGTGCTGCTGTCTTCCACGTGCTTTATCTCAAAATTCAAATGGTCTTTAATTTTACTAAGTTTTGGTTTCCTTTTAAGCGCCATTATCCAAATAGAATAAAATGAATTCCATAAAATGGGAATTAGGACGTAACAGCCACTAGTCATGTTATAAAACTGCGAAGCTTCCAGTCTCGCGCTACTAACTCAGATCTTTCTTTGCATTTATGAATTGTGATATTTTTTAAATGATTGTTCGGATTAACCGACACTCGATTGAAGGGAATCCAAGTTAATGAGGGCTTACTGCGCTAGCAAAGTTGAATTCCAAAACTACGACACTTTTTTGTTGATACAAGGATATTTACGTGAATGCTGTGATTGATTGATTGGTTCTAGTGGTCGCGAGCGCTCAATTATTTTTGTATAGTTTATTAAACTGCGATTGGCAACGCCACTCGATTTCGGAGAAAGTAAACAAAACTTGAGAACATGGTGATGCTGTGAATGCGTCGAATTCGAAATGCTGTCTAGAGCGATAATTGCCTCCCCCCTTCTGATTCGAACTATTTGTCTATATGTGTGTGTGTATCCGTCCAAATCATCAATAAACAGTTGAAAAATCTTGAAACTCTCCCAATCCTTCTAAGATGAAAACCTTTTAGACATAACACTATTAACGTTGCACTGAGAAGCAACACGAGGGCAATAGACAACGAACACTTTCCAGTTTTGAGTCGCGTTCAAGTGATGGGGAAAACATCCGAGCTGGCACTTCTCTCTCCAAACTTCCACACCTCAACAATGTGAAGACTCGGGTTAGTCGGTTGTTTTTGTTAACGTTGCACCAGAAGCAACATGGGGGGCTAGTGGCGGCGAACCTCGTAATTTTGAACATCGGTCAACTAACGTGGACGACACCTAAGCTGGCACTTCCCTCTCCTAACTTCCACACCACGCCATCGGGAGGATTTTGAGCCTCGACAGATTTAACGTGCATCAGCACAGGCTATGCGGCGGGGTTTTAGTGGCACCAAGACTCGAACTTTCGACTCGACGAAAACTGTCCGCGACCAAGACCACTAGGCTATTGTGGCTACTACGTAATATCTTAGTTGTATGGGTCAATCTCTTCCGAAAGGTCAGAGTCACACTAATTTTTTTTTTAAAAAAAAAAAAAATTAATCAAATTTAAGGTCATTACACTCAAAAACTGCTCGTCGCTCATCTCGCTCAAAAACAACACAAATAATTAACATATTTAAGTTTTAAAAAAATGTCAAAGAACTTCATGAGTTTATAGACGGTCTAATTAAAAAAAATTACACCCTTATTCTCGCGTAATCTATAATTAGGCCATACGACACAATCTGCACCAATTTATAAATTGCTATTTAAAAGATCGAAGCTTAACATTCAGAATAATGAAGGGGGAGTTTCGGAAGGCCATTTATTTCTCGGAAAGGACATAAACTTTTTCCCGTAACTTTCCCAGTGTCAGAATGCATAAATAAGAAGCACGCATTCCAAAGACATCGAGCAAGTTCACTTTTTTTTTTCACACAGCCGTCGAAGAAACAACAAATAAACAAAGAAAAATCAGGTTTCCCACGACTGAGATCGGTATATTTATTCACTTAAGATATCATTAATCATCCCCTGGTCTTCTGAGGGAAGTTTGATAATTGCTTGACCTTGACAGAGTCAATCCCACAACTGATTCGCGGGTTAGTAGACTCGGTGTGAATATTTTAAGCGAGCCTCCTCTCTGTCCTCTGGGTTAATGGGGTTTTCATCTCGGAGTCACCACTTTTCATTGCGGAGTTTTTCTTTTTAAGGAGTCAATCGATTCAAATTCATGCAATTCGTTTGAATGAAATTCTTCCCGGAGGCACAAGGAGATGAAATATTAGTCCGTTTTAAAATCATTCAAGGAGGAAGAAGAGATACATTTTAAACTTTCTTTCTATTTGCAGTTTTCGTATTAACGATAAGATGGTTACATATAAGTATTTTTTTTAACAAAATAAATTTTGATTAACCTGCGATAGATGAATTGAAATGGATCAAAGTGAGAAAAAAAAAAATTGTAAACACTGCCTTTTGTACCATAATATTAGTAGCAGATGATAAATTTAATTTATTCCATAAATAATAATAGTTTGAGAGAAAGATTCTCAGGAGTTTTCTCGGCGTCCTCAAAGAAAATGGTTTTCGGCGAAGTTTTAATTCTGAATATATAGAATTTTTAACGTGTCTGATATCACATTTAAGTGAAACGAATGAACTGGGCTGGAATGGATGAAAAAATCCAATAAAGAAAAGTTGTGACTTTGGGCTATTTGCGATTTTCTCTTCACTAACCTTGGGGACTTTAATTGAGACTGAATGCATAAAATTGCAATTTCTTCCCAACCAAAATGAAACGTGATTATGCAAATTAGAGGCAGGTAGAAATAAAGTGAAATGAGCTAGATAGGACGGTATATAAGGAAAAGGAAATTTTGACGATAGAGGCCGAGTGTATGCTTTATAAGCGGTAGATGATATCAAGAGTTATTATGGACGATAGCAGCAGCAAAGGATTCGAGAAATCAAGCCAGCTTCAACTGGAGAGATTTTTTGGTAAGATAGTATTAGCTCGATATTAGTTGAATAGGTGAATCAATCTAAGGGATTACCAAGGAGAGCAAATATCCCTCAGACATTACAGTACAAAGCTGGCAAATAAAGGATTGTGTGATACTTGACTAATGTGTCCTTTTGTGGGTTATTGATTTTTAGAGTTAGTTGTATTTGACTGAGTTATGACACAAGAGTCGGGTAGAAGTGCATCGCCACAAAGTTTGGTTGCAAAACCCTCTAGTCGGAACAGAGGAAGACCCAAACTACGGGGCCTGATTCTGTTGAATCTGATTTTAAGGCGATTGGGGAGAGGAAGGACTAAAGCAAAAAGCAAGTTATCTTGTAGGAACCTTCAAAAGAAGGTCTTGGCCCCACCTGGGCTGTTGAATCAAATATGATGATGATATAATAATAATAGTAGACGTAGAAAATAAATAAAGAACACAGCATTTATTATCAAAAATCTAGATTAAATCAAACAATAAATTTAAAATATTGCTTCTACTTGACCGACGTTCGAAATTACGAGATCCACCGCCACACCCCTCGTGTTGCTTCTCGGTACTGCTTTAATAAAACCAATTAATCCTAATTTTTATTTTGAATATTCAAATAACTTCGGAATTTTTCAATAATTTCGTTCCTTCATTAAAGTCCATAAACTTTCCATCAGGAAGAACTTCTGACAGACAAAACTCTACGCCATCTTTCACATTCTTTTACGTAAGAAATTGTTTTATGGTGCTTGATATATTCCTTCCCCCCCCCAAAAAAAAAAAAAAAAAAAAAAAAACGTAATCGTAAAAAATCGATTTGGGTATTTCAGTAACATGAGCTGTTGATCTTACTAGTGCCTCACCTGCTAAAAGCAATATGTCTAAGTTTTTCTTCATAATCTTTTGCATTAACGTCCACAATTTTTATTTTTTTTAAAAAAAATAATCTACATTAACTTAAGACTCACCTTGACAACTATTTTTGAAAGCACGGTTCCAAATTCTTGATAAGGTCATTCTGTCGCACTTAAACTCCTTCACAGCTAATGTAATTGCGTTTTTTTATTTTCTTTCAATACACCAAGAACTGCAGAATCGCAATTCCCTCTTTGCTTAAAAACTCATTTTTTTTTTTTTATTTTTCATCTTACTTTCCCAATGGGCTGATATTCGATATAAATGAAGGAACTGATTTCTATCAGAGGCTAAAATTCGAAAAACAGTTATAGTACTTATTAATTAGATTAATCTAAAAATTAAAAGATGTCTCAAAGCAAATGAGACAGATGTCATGAAATGTTGATTTTGATTGTTTGCTTCGAAATTTTGCATTACAACATAAGTTACATCAGCATTCGTTTAAATATTCACTTACCACTATTATTATGGGACAAAGGTAGTATATATGTAATTCAAATTTTATATTAGCAAAATACGAAAAAAAATTTCGTTTTGTTTCCCATAATGAGTATTGAGAAAGAATATGATAATATAAATAACATCATTGCAATTTACGTTGGATCATCAACTTTGGCTCGAATTTGGCTCGGCGATATCACTTGATCATATTATGCCAAATATTTAGAATGCAAGAACTTGATTTTTTTTAACAAATAATGAGTGCTTTTGCACACGGAAATTTTGGATTAAATACTCTCGTCTCTCTAATGTTTTGTTATTTAATAGTCCAATGTGTTCTTTCACTATTCCGCAACTGTAATGAGTTGTAATGTCCACAGTAGAAATGACGATGTGTAAGAAAACTCGCGCTTTATGCTTTCCATTGCAGCGCCATCTAATGCTTCGCCGCTTGCTCTCCGACTATGCATTGTGTGGGGAAAATCAGTTGTTTATATATTTTCTATCACCTCTCAAATTTTTTCCAATGATATTCCGTATAGTTGCGGCAAACAGAATTCATTTCTTGATAACTGTTTGTTCACACTAGACCGCATAGCTTATCTACAACCGCCGGTTCACTTTCACGGTGGTTAGCGTGCAAGGGTCACAAGACGTCACACATAAAAACTCAGAAAGGTTATTTCTAAGCTGAATATATACTAATGACATTTTGTATATTTACGTAAAAAACGTAGTCTAAAAGGTAGATTCTGTATACTTACTGTGCTCCACAAACAGAAAAATATGAATTATCTATTCAAATAAAAAAATAAAAAGAAGAAGAAGAAGAAAATTCTAGATATCCTTCTTCGATCCCTTTTCACCGCATATTTTCCAGAATTCCTATTGTCCTTTGAGAACTATGCACTGTTACTCTAGTCGCTGAAGATGTGAAAATTTATGGAGCACCTTCCCTGATA
This sequence comes from Nephila pilipes, assembly GCA_019974015.1. Classification (NCBI taxonomy): domain Eukaryota; kingdom Metazoa; phylum Arthropoda; class Arachnida; order Araneae; family Nephilidae; genus Nephila; species Nephila pilipes. The sequence goes on along the minus strand of BMAW01070657.1, from coordinate 204,908 downwards.
AAAAAAGAATACCTCCTCATCGTTAATATTGTGTTTTAAAAACTTAGATACAGAGCTCCAAATTGAAAAAGACGAGAAACGAATTTGAGGAAGGAGGGAGAAGAGGGGGACGATTTTGCAACCCTACAGATCTCGGCTGCTTACGTACGAAGCAATCGACGTTCGTCGAACTCAAGTCGTTATCATTTTCGACATTGGACAGAGGGCGCTGCAGGAGTATTTTTAATATCTTGTTCGGAATTTTAATCTAAATAAACTTTTATAATCTAATTCTTTCCTTACCCTTCTTGCGAAAAATACAAAAGATTCTGCTACAATTTCAAGAAAAACACATCTTTTTTATAGAAAGATAATGGATTTAAAGTTCAAGTTTTGGGTCTTTTCACTATTACCAGAAATCAATCAGATAAATAAACGCTCTTCACTAAAAAATGCCTTTTACTCGAGTATTTGATCACTCGAGGAAGAATAAAAATACACGTTCTCTTCGATAAAAGTTATTTTTGACATTCTGAGTGAATGAACAAGGGGAGGCGAGGAAAAAGACATATACGAAAATATGATGGGAAAGAATTGAAATAATGCTAGTATAATTTGAAAGGTGACACGTGTGGGTGTACTCGAGCTGTCACGTATTCATATTACTTCATTTTAAACGACATACAATAAATAAATAAATAAAATAAATAAGATAAAAGATGGAAAATTAAATAATACATTCCCCTTCTTATTTAAAAAACCGCAAAATTTTTTCGCAAACAACCACATCAGAAAATATTCTTTCAATTTATATCAACAATGAAGCCTACAGCTTCTGACGTGCCAATCACTTCAAACACACACACATAATATATAGTTACCTGTCAAAATTCTTATGCACTTTTCTAAACGGATATATTTTTAAACATAATATTGTTGCATTCAATTCGAATTCTTAGTTCATTAACCTCTTGCGGTAAAATGACGAGTTTAATTTCCACATTGGATTTGTATGTCATACCGTATAATGACGAGCTAATTCCATGTCAAATGTCACTAAAGTCATTGTTTAATACGACCCAAATAACTGTCGGATTTCATTCCTGTAAAGATCAGTGTGATCATTGGAAAACATATGATTTTTAGTAAAGCAAAAACGTATTGTGAAATAATCACCATATTGGTGGGTAAGAGAGGTGCAGAATTTGAAAATCAAGATAATATTGGAACGATTATTGAAAATTTTTGGTCATTTTTGATATAGCACCTCGAATTACAAGTTATTCAAGTCAATAATATAGCTTTAATTAACAATGTGTACGAGTTATAAAATGAAATATGTTTTTTTACAAATAATTAAATGGTTATTTCATGCAAAAAATTTTCAATATTAAATCGTACAGGAAGGAATTAAATGTCATTAGTTCAGAAAGGATATTAGTAAATTTACAAATATTCTAATATTTTACATTTCGGTCCGAAAATATATCGTAAAATTCTTTCTAATTTACATAAATTAGCTACAAAATTTAATGGAGATAGCTTTTCCATCTAAAACGGCCAATACTATTATATGATTTACTTCAAAAACAAATGCCTCCAGGCATGTTTAACTTTTCATTACATGATTCACTCAGGTCACCTTTTAGTGTAATTATTAGTTATCAGAGATGTTAGGCGTACCAAAAACTTTCACGCGCTCGCGCGAACACTTTATTTTCCCAAGCAGTATCTTAGAATCTCTAGCTAGATTGTACATACATAAGGTGATCAATTTTTTTACAACGAAAAAATTTAAGAAAAAAGTACGGCACAAATAAATGAAACATTTTATTAATTCAAACAAAAATACACTACTTATGCTTACGCCCCTTTTAATTACTTAATTAAACGGAAAAAAATTCCATTAAATGAATATTTTTTTTTGTCAATATATCATTTTCTAACAATATACCGGAAATTTTGGAGCAAGAAATATCGTTCATATTGCATTTTACGGCAAGTGCTGCAGCTAGAGCATCAACAATCAATCTTCATTTCTCACTTGTCCAAAAGTCATTACCAATGGAAGAAAAATCTTTCAACTGCGGCATTAGTTCCAGGGCAGCACAACGTAAATTCAACGAGAATAATTAAATTTCAAGGGGAATTTGTTTATTTTTGAAACGGCTAAATATTTCTACCCATCTGTTATCCATTTCAATATGTTGATATTCCCATTGTTATAGTATGCATTCAGTCTTCTAATTTCTTCAAACAGACAATTGTCATCGATTTTAATATCCAGCATTTCTTTCGATAACAACTCAACACAATTTTTAATACCTGCCCAATTTACTTGCGATCCAGTCAAAAAAAAAAAAAAAAAAAAAATACCATTGAAAAATGTTATTTCCTGCGATATTTGTTTCAGACTCATCTTCGACATATTGAAAAAATGTTAGGTAAAAACTCTGCACTTTCTACAAACAGACAATTTTTATCGATTTTAATATGAGGCATATCTTTCGATAAAAAATCAACGCAATTTTCGATATCTGCCCAATTTACCAGCGATGAAAGCAAAAAACACCGTTGGAAACTGTTGTTTCCTGTGACATTTGTTTCAGACCAATATTCGACATATTGGAAACGTGTCTGGTAAAAATTCTGCACTTCTTTGGTACACTTTTCCATTGTGCCCGGATTTGATTCTTCTAAATTTGACAATTTTCTTTTACAGAACCTACAAATCTACAAAACCTACAAAAGGAGGACGATTGGGTCACCTATATATATATATAACACATCGATCAATAACTCCCGAGACTAACCCAGAGATGGCGCTCGTAGTAAACCAGTAACCAAGTCTTTCTAGAGTACTAACCTTTGCTTGAAACGTGTCAAAATTTTAAGTCGATCGGACCAGGAAAAAGGTTTTTTCCAAGTGGGTGCCGCGATTGCTTTCGATGGAACAAAAACAGCAACGAGTCGATGATTCAGAAAGCTGTTTACCGCTATTTACTCGCAACAAAAAATATTTTTTGCGAAAAAAAAAAAAAAAAAA
>BMAW01070657.1:156809-194249 GCA_019974015.1 Nephila pilipes | reverse complement strand
ATTGAAAAGATGTTTGGTAAAAATTCTGCACTTCTTTGGTACACTTTCCCATTGTGCCCGGATTTGATTACTCTACGTTTGACATTTTTTTTTTTTTATTATTAAAAGAATAAATTTTTCTTCAGATCGTGATTTACAACGGACAAAATCTTTCAAAATAAGACAACTTCTGTAGCTAAATTTGCTCCCCTTCAATCTCTTGAATCGTTTTGTGGAAAATAGATGCCTAATTATATACAAAATGCATTAATATCTCCGATAATTCATAATTGAAAAAAGATTCCAGAATTTTTGGATATTTGTTTAAACTTAAAAAAAAACATGACCGGAGAGGTTCAAGTAATTGTGAAGCAGGTGTTAAAGGAAGCGTTTTAGAGCGAGACTTTTGACTATCCTAAAAGTTTTTTGTATTCAACATTTGCGTAACAGTTTGGCGCAGCATCTCTGAATAGAGAAATTAACAGATTGGTTTCAAAATATTCCAGAAATAGATAGATTTATGAGGGCTATTTTTTTCAAGGTTCAATCGGTCGCGAAATTGAAACCATAGTGAAAATCAAAACCGTTTTATTTGGCACATTTATATATACCTTCAAGCTACTTCTCTACATAGTCGACGCTCCAATGGAGACTCTATAAATTAATTAAATTCAACCCACCCCTACCTAGTCAAATTAAAAAATTCATACCTAAAAAATAGACCTTTCGGTCTCTATTAAAGGAACTTATTCAAATCCTAGATACATTGAAGCCGGAGTCCCGCAAGGCGGAATTTTGTCTCCTACTTTATTCAATTTTTACGTGAACGACATACCATTACACCCCAACACAACTCTTTGAATGCATTCAGATGACACTGTGATACTAGAACGACAAAGTAGCCCAAAGGATATAAGCCACGCACTAAACAGACACCTCACGGAACTAGAAGAATGGTACTCAACTCCGAAAATTGTCCTGAACTTTTCCAAGACAGAAGACGTCTTCTTTTCCAGAAACAATAATTAGATAGAGCCAGATACTTATCTGGCAAATAGCAAACTCCCCTGGTCCATAAAATACCTAGGTGTAACGTTGGATAAGAAACTCACTTTTAAACAACATATTACACAAATAATAATAAAAAAAACAGTATAAATATGTAGTACATGATATGTTTCCCCTTATCTCGTGTAATTCTACATTTAGACGTAATAAACTGCTTATCTATACTCTGATAATTAGATCTCTGACTTATGCTTGACCAGTCTGGTCTCACTGTGCCGATACAACCCTCGATCTTCTAGAAAAATCCCAAACTGTAGCCCTGCGTACAATAGTAAAAGTCAACTGGTACATGCAAAACACTGATATCAGAAGATCGATAAAATACCCCTCCCTTAAAACCTTCATCAAGAAGCTATCAATTTTTTTTCACAATATTGATATATCCACTAGCAGAACTCTTTAAGCCATAGAAAAATACACCCCCTTCAGAAATAACCAGGAACTTCATATACCTCGTGAAAATTTACTTGATCAACTCCCCCGCTCATAATAAATCTCAATTTCATCAAGTTCTAACCAAAAATCACAGAAACTACAAAATCCCACCCATCACAGATAACAGCCATCCATACTGACCAATAGGAATTCACCCTCTCGACAGCACGAGATAATCTTCTGATCTTTACAAACCTACCAGACTGGACGAACAAGCAGGACATTTCTACGAACGCAACCTCTAAATTTAATAACCTACTAAATAAATAATTTCATTTATTAATTTATCCTTTAAAAGATTTTTTCACGAAACTAAATATAGTTCATTTCTTATTTCGAGACTATACAAACCAGTATTTTTCCCAAGATAACAAAAAATATTTTCGATCACTTGAAATCACAATTTCTAAATACCATTTTTAATAATCAATCTTAAAATTTTATTAAATGGTCAAATAAATTTGACTCCTTAAGAAATCTCATTAAATATTAATTTTTGTCAATATTGCTCGTGAACCTTTATGTGAAACCTTCTTATATTATACACTTAAAAATTTTTCTTAACTCCTGGGCAAGCGTAATGACCTTAGTTCTGGCTCAACTAAAATAATTGGAAATTCTGGGGATTAAGGCCCGTGAGGGTTATGCATCTCAATAACTTGAAATCCACATCTCCAATTGAGACATTTGTCTCAGTGTGGTACCAACTTTCTAATACCCTCGTCACCGAAGGCATTCAGTCAATTCTCGAAGCCAGTCTGCAGCTGGTTATCTGTTCCAACTTCTGCCTTCCCAGCCAGCGTTTCATGTGAGTAAAGGGAAGGAAATCTGAGATAAGCAAGATTAATACAATCCTTATTAAATATATGTAAGTATTAGTACAGCTTTATTTTCTATTGCTTTTCGACTAGAACTTAAACTAGTCGCAGTTTGTGCGTATTTTCCAGTGTGTACACAGTGTGTGTATTTTCCGCACAACAAAGTTTATATTTACAGGTTTGGACAAGGTCGCAACAAAATTAAGGCTCCCGCCGATACGCCACCTGGACTTTCCCATACGTAATGTTAATCTTACGTTTGTTTCCTACTTTTCTTCTCAAAGTCAGTTACTGATTTTGATCGCATAGAATTAAAAAAAAATGTTTCTCCGAGATGAATTTCTTTTTCTGACTTTCCGAAACATTTTTTTAAATGTTTATTAAAAATCTGAAAACTCGGAAACTATTGCTTACTTTAAAACAGAAATGTTTTTGCACCAGCAGGATAGAATACTCCCCATGGTAGGCTAAGAAATTTAGGAACCAACGAGTTAGAATAAAATCGTGTCGAAGAATAGGTGCAGGGGACATGTGCATTGGAATTAAACAAACAGATCATCAAAGCGATAACAATTAAAGATAACTGTATTCTTCATCAGTACAATAGTTAGATTTGTCACCGTTATCCAAATCACTTGGACATATTCCCCCTTCTCGAAGCGAGGAGATATCCGTGAGAGAAGGAGGGAGATATGTCCGAGAAGAATGCGAGAGGCGGACACTCTGACCCCAAAGGAATCCAGATCGGTGACCTCCGTCTTGACATCCTCCCTCCAGGCGACACGAGCAGCGTCCATTTCCACTACTCTAGCAGAAACTCGAATCGATGACAACACACATCTCTTCGTTCTATCACAGGGTGGCACAGAAGGAGGAAATTTGCATTTTGCTTGATACTGAGAGTGTGTGTGTATACACACATATTACCGATTAACGACCTATGCGATTTACGATCATCCACTCCAACGACAACAACAACGACAAAAATAAATAATCAAATAAAAACAGTAAATATAACATTGTTTACAGTATATATACAATAATGCATGAGGGGTTAACAGCAAATTTTAGTTATTACTGTAAGAAATAACCGATATATCTTGATAAAATTTATTCTGCATATGAGCTTATCTTTATGAATATAATGCTAGTTATAAGTAACAATTTTTCGTATTGATATGTTTGATTTCAGGAAGGCGTACATTAAAATAACCCGTGGTGTTGAGAAGATAAAGCGTTCGGTCTGTTGAGTTCAACATTGACGGCCTTCGAAAAGTTAAGAAACGTTGGGAGAAATGTATAACTCCGGATGGTGACTAAGTAGAGAAATCTTAAGAATAATAAATAAAAATGAAACTTCTAACTCTAATACTTTAATGACAAAATTTTACGACACCCAGGGATAATAATTAAAAGTTTAGGATTCTGGGTTTTTTATCTGAATATGCGACTTCCCGCTACCAAACAAATCAACATTATTAGCTGTAATTAAAAACATTATGTACAGACGGATCAATTAATCGGCAGAATAAAATTTTATGAATCGTTATCAATTTTATTTAATTAAAAATTTAGGATATTCCTCTTACGTATTTTTCGCCTGATGTGAAATCTTTATAATCCGCTCGAAAGAAAGTATTGTTCAAAAATATAAATCGACCTTTCGACCTTATTCGTACGGAACATTATAATATATACGAGAGTGGTTCAATTTTTTTCTCCTTCTATTTACAGATTGCGTTGTTACCACACATTATGCGCTACCATCTGTTAATATGTGCCAAAACAAAGGTGACACTGATTCACAGGTTAGTTCTGATTGATGCCGCGTTGGGTCACCGTCAATGAGACATGAATTCATTATAAGACACCGGAAGCCAAGCAACAATCAAAACAATGGGTTTCTTCCGGTGAATACATTCCAAAAGCGGTGAAATCAGTATCATCGGCTCGCGAATTTCACAGAAAAAGGGGCGGCCGTGGTAGCCTAGTGGTTGAGGCATCGGATTCATGACCGGCAATTTTCGTTCAGTCGCGGGTTCGATCCTTGGCTTCCAAAGAACCGCCGTGTAGCCGGGGCTGATGCACGTTAAATCTGTCGGGGCCCAAAGTCCTCCCTTTGGCGTGTTGTGGAAGTTAGGAGAGGGGGGTGCCAGTTCAGGTGTCGTCCTCGTCACTTGACCGTGGTTCAAAATTACGAGGTCCGTCGCTAATAGCCCTCGTGTTGCTTTTAGTGTGACCAAACCGTATAATAGAAAAAGGGGAAATGATCCACGAGCTGTTAGTTACACCTTTCCTATTTTCCTTCCTAACACGGGTACTTTTTGAACTATCCTCGCATACGCAGAAAAAAAATACCAGAAAGGAACGGATAATCCAGGAAATTAATTCATAGCACTTTTATCATTGTTCAGTTGATGAAACTCGTACACAATATAAAATTACTGATACTGTGACTCCAAACCACAACATCTCCTCTTTAACAACATTAAATTTAATGAATTACAAGTGTGAGCAATATGCAACTTTTTATGATGACGTATAACTGCCCAGCAAGTACACATAAGAAATATTGGAATAAAATACTATCAATTACGAAGCTTTAGAAAATAATTTGACAATTTTTAGAAAGAAAAATTGAGAATATATTCTAGAATTTGTGTTAGACTAGAGTAATTTTTTTTAAAAAACTGCAATATGAAGATAAATTCTTACAAGCATAGTGATAAACTGCTATCAAACAGCTAATATATATCCTATTTCTAATATTTTAATCTAAAATTCTTAAGGTAATATGGCATCTAGATGAAAAGTCAGTATTAACACGGGTGAAAGTTGTCGCGTTAAGATTATGAAAGAAACGTAAATCTCATCGTGAAAACGCAAAAATTTAGGACAAAGTAATACGTAGATATTTCCCTGTTGAAGCTTCGGTGTCGCCAAATTAAGAGTATGGTCCTCGACGATGAATCATCAGGCGAAAAAAATATATCGCCAAAGTGAGTTGTAAGTTCAAATGTTTTCAGCGCAAAAGAAACACGCCTCAGGAGCCAAGTGGTCCTGGTCGTGAACAAAAAGGATAACTGTCCATTGATCTTTTTTCTAAGGAGTTTCAGAATATGACACCCTTCCAATCCCCCCAAAAATTGTTCCCATAACTTTACCAGACGATGAGTGAGTGAGTGATTGGGAGGTTTTATGGCGCAAGAGCCAAGGTAGGCTATGCTGCGCCAAACATTTGTTAAAATAAACTAAAATATATAGTTTTTTTAAACAGGTAACACAAAGAAAGTAGTAATACAGGTTAAAAGTTAAAAATTAAAATTTGGTGTAAAAGGCCAATATGTTTTAAAAAAGGAAATAAGTTATAATTGAGGGATTCCCCCACCAAGTCAGAAAGGTTTAAAACTGATGATTGAAAAAAAATACGACGATGATGATTAAAATCAGGACACATAATTAAAATGTGATGAATCGTGTAAGGGATGTGGCAGGAAGGACACTCGGGAGCACCCTCCCCAAATAAAAGATGTTTGTGAGTAAATCGAGTGTGTCCAATGCGAAGGCGGGACCAGACGATGAGACCGTTTTTGGAGCAGTTTCAACTCATTTTTTAATTTTTGCTTGATTTTCGTGTTTAATGATGAATCCTTGTCTTATCAATTAGAACGAAAATTTTTATTCAAGCATATATTTTGAAACTCAGGACAAATCCCAACCATAAAAAAAATATCCAATTGGACAAAAAGCAGAAGATAGAAAGTACTAAGCACTCGAATCATCAGCAAAATGAATATAATTCCAAGGATTTTGCACAAATTCAATTTCATTGATAATGCTTGTACTTGCACTGAAGTATTTGTAACTGTATCAACGATTTGGAACAGAAACTTCTGACTTGTAGTAAATCCACATAGAAATTACCTCTGGCTTATATTCAAGATTGACCCACGGCGCAATATTACTTTAAAATAGTTTATGGAAAATGCAGTAACTAATAAAATTTGTTTAGAACATCGTTGGAAAAGACGAAATAATTTGATATCTATTGAATTAACATTCTTTGGAACGAACAGGCGCACACTCGAACATTGTTTTGGAATGAAAAGGAGTACAGTCTCGCAAAATCGGTAATGGAATCCAATGTATACATCGACTGGATTGTTCTAGGAAACATCATTAGCAATATTTCGATAATCAGAAGGAAAAACATCAAAGAAAACTTTTATTCAAAGAAATATATTTAGAAATATTAGAGAAATTCCCAACTTGTAAATATAACAAGTCAATTGAAAAGTCCCCGACCCGACTCATAGATGGCACTACTAGAATTAAATCCATATGTTTTTTAGTTAGCCCTAACCCTCAAAAGATGCGTGTATAAATTTGACAGCTGTCGGATCATTAGTTTGTGAATTATAGCATTTTGAGTGAAGCAACTTTTGTTATTGTGAAAAAAATGAATAAAAAGGAATTTCGCTTGTTGATAAAATATTGCTTTTTGAAGGGAAAAAATACAGTTGAAGCAAAAACTTGGCTTGATGCCGAGTTTCCGGACACTGCCCCAGGAAAATCAAACCTCAAGGATTGGTATGCTAAGTTTAGACGTGGTGAAATGAGCACCGAAGACGGTGGACGCCCGAAAGAGGTCGTTACCGACGATAACATTAAAAAAATCCACAAAATGATTTTGAATTGAAATTGAATGAAATAGCAGACACTCTAAAGATATCAACTGAACGTGTACATGATATCATTCACGAATATTTGGGTAGGAGAAAGCTCTGTGCAAAAGTGGGAGCCGCGCGAGCTCACTTTTGACCAAAAACAACGACGAGTTGATGATTCGGAGCAGTGTTTGAAGATGATCAAGCGTAATAAACCCGAGTTTTTGCGTCGATATGTGACAATGGATGAAACATGGCTCCATCATTTCACTCCGAAGTCCAACGCAACAGTCGGCTGGCAAGGTTATGGCGTCTATATTTTGGGATGCGCATGGAATAATTTTCATTGACTACCTTGAAAAAGGAAGGACCATCAACAGTGACTATTACATAGCGTTATTGGACCGTTTGAAGGACGAAATCGCCGAAAAAAGGCCGCATTTGAAGAAAATAAAAGCGCTGCTTCACCAAGACAATGCACCATGTCACAAGTCAGTAAAAACGATGGCAAAAATCCATGAATTGGGCTTCGAATTGCTTCCACATCCACCGTATTCTCCAGATCTGGCCCCCAGCGACTATTTCCTGTTCTCAGATCTCAAAAGAAAGGCTCGCTGGGAAGAAATTTTCGTCGAATGAAGAGGTGATCGCCGAAACTGAGGCCTATTTTGAAGCAAAGGACAAATCGTACGACAAAAATGGTATCGAAAAGTTGGAGGATCGCTATAATCAGTGAATCACCCTTGAAGGAAATTATGTTGAATAAAAAAAAACTAATTTTGCCAAAAAAATGTGTTTTACTATAGTAGGCCGGGGACTTTTCAGTTGACCTGTTATTATCCCATTGGGCAAAAAGCAGATCAGAAGAAATTCTAATCACTCGAATAATCAGCAAAATGATCATAACTCCCGGATTTTTGAACAAATTCAATTTAAATACTAATTGCAAATTGTAGTATCTATAGCTGATCAACAATTTGGAACATATTCTTTTGACCTGTAATAAAAACGAGTCAATCACCCCAGGAATAAACTCAAGATAGACCCCCTAAGCAATATAAGTACATTTAAAGAACTTTTGGAAAAAACATTACCTAATAAGCAAGTATTTGGAATATTCTTGCAGAAGATGAAATATTTTGATATCAATGGAATCAAAAGAATTTTTTAAAAGGCCTTTGTTGCTCTATATCCTGTAAAACCATTCAATCTCATTGATGGAGACAACTCAACGCTAAATGTGGAAGACTACTTGACACAGCCATCTAAACTTAACAGTGAATAAAGGCGTCAAATAACGGTAACATCAACTTACCTTTGCAACGCCATCTGTTGTAAAAAACAGATATTTTTTGAGCCACTTTCGTATATTTTTAAATGAACACTTACACATAGTTATAAGGTTCAAAAGAAAATAATTACTCCACTCGAGTTTAATTACAAAAATCATTAGTTACAGAACAGCTTACGTAGTTGCGGTTTCTGGTCGATGAATGTCTGTTTTCGCAAGAAAATACTTATCAATAAATCATTAGACAATATGATTCAATATTCGGAATTGTGGTCGTGAAAAACCCAAGCTCGTGTAAGAGTGCAAAGATCAAGAGAAGGGTGAAATTCGTTTGCGTTATCATCAATGTTAGCTAATGCGGGTTCTTGAAAAAAAGTTTCTTTCACAACAACTGTTCTAGTTGTAACGACGCATTAGTGACATACCAAACAATCTGGTGGCAATAATAAAGAAACGGAACCAGACAACAATGGTTTTGTAGAAAGAAAATAATAGAAGAATCTTTTCATTACATTATCTTACATCGAATTCCACTGGCCGTTTAGGCAACACAGAGGAAAACTATTCAGCGAAAGAAGGATAAAAAAAAAGAATTCCACGCAGTTTTATTTGAAAGGACACATTCCACGAGATCCGGTAATGAATCTGAAAGGAAGAGATAAAATGTTTCGTAAAAATAACCTGCACGCTGAGTCCAAACAGGAATAAAAAATAAAAAAAACTACGAATTCGAATAAAGCTAAATTCCGAACAAAATAGCGCAGAAGAAAGGAGCCCGCAATAAAAATAAATTTAAAAAATCAACTTTCCTCCTCCTACATAAAGGAAAAAAAGAAAAGAAAGAAAGAAAACGAACGGTACGCTTCGGGATTTATACCTGTGTGTCCACGTGCAAAAAAGGAAAGAACGTGTGAACCTCAAGGTCAGCGAGATGTGCTGTAACAAAGTAGAACATTCCGAAAGAACTACCTCAAAAATACAGCATTTCCGTTTTATTAGCGGAGGTTCTATGGCCGCCGTCGGTCGTAACTCACTCCTAATGGCATTGTGTATGAAAGAGAGCAGAGGGGGTGGATTAAATCGAGAATTTTAAGTTGCTGAAAAATTTGGCGCTTCTTGAAACCAGAGTTTGTGACCCGTCTTTAGAACACTAAAGTTCAGCCGATAATTTTTCAGTTCATCCCGATGATATTTTGAGAGGAAAGAAACGAATGATATGTATTCCATGGGGAGGAAATGCCTGTTGTATCGGAAGTGATTAGAAACGAGAAGGTGATGCACACTACGGATTAGTTAGATCAAAGGGTCACCAGTCAAATAATAGTTTATCGAGTTTCTGTTCTTGAGCCCTTGATAAGTAACTTAAATCAGGGTTGTTCTGAAACAAATCGTTTGACTCGCAGACTACGATTTCAAAAGCATACGAGGTGTGGCAGTTAAATAACGAGATGACGCTGTAAAAACATTTCATTTTGATGTCATACATAATTACTTATTATCACCTTCAATATACACCTCTCCTCTATCCCTACAGAGCTCCATGCGAATCTTACATAGTTCGAAATAGCGCAGAGTTTTCTTCTGTCTGCGTTTTCAGGACGTGTCGTGCCGCTTTCTCTTTCCAGCTTCAACGGACTCGAATCTAGTTCCTTTTAATGCAGATATCACCTTAAAAAACACATGGAAGTCGCATGACGCAAGATCCAGCGAATGAGGCGCAAAATACGGCGAATAAGGCGCATGCTCTAACACTGGAATGTTGTGCTTGGCTGGGAACCTCTTGACAGACAATGTGGAATGAGCTGGCGCATTTTCTTAGTGGGAATTTCTTTCGTGCGGATTCTCTTTGTCAATTCCTATCGTCTCAGCAATCGTACGAATGCTTAACCGAATATCGAACCAGATTACCAATTTTTTCCAATATTGTCATTCTTTTTATGACGTGGGTCCGTGATCAGGACGTGAATCATCTTCAACGTCTTCTTGGCCATCTCGAAAACGCTTACACCACTCAAAAACATTTGCACACGATAAACATTCATTGTCATTCACTTCTTGCAATAAATTATAAATTTCAGCTGCTGTTTTTCCAAGTTTCATGCGAAATTTCACAACAATGCGTTGCTCACTTATCATTTTTAAAAAATACCTCTGATGCGAAAGGAAGCTACGGGTATACAGATTTGTTTACAGAAATGAGAGGAATTGCATTTGAAAGAGAAGAATCCACGTTAAGCAGCTGTCAGTCGCTGGCTTTTGGCGCATGCGTACTTCTGCTGTAGCAGCATCAGTCTCGTTCTTTAATAGCCACATCTCGTATTTTTGTAATTCCTTTATTTATTTCATACAAATAAGCGTAACTTTCGATAAGTATTGGAAAATTTCAATTAAACATATAGAAAAGTCGTATAAAGAAGTGTTTGCATCCTTGACACGATGTTAAAAACGTGCTCTCTACACATCACCTTGTGGCAATAGCTCCATACGTACTTTGTCTTTCTGCTTTAAAAATTGGCGTTTGTTTGCCGCTGATTTAGTAGTTTCTTCACTTTTCGCAAACTTTGGCACGTTATCACATACGCGTGCGATTTTTAGACGATGGTTACAGTAAATCTGGAAAAGCGACAAGTGTACAGTGGTATTCAGGGCCAGCCATCTAGGGAGTGTGGCGCATGCTAAGCATCGGGGCCCTGCGATTCAGGGGAGGTGGCCAACATGGTGAAGAACTAAAATAATGTACTCTTGCACGTGAAAACTTGACAATATTCCTATCGCTGTCCGTATGACGTAGAGCTCATTTTATTGTAAGCATTATTACAGTAGATCTATGAGTTTCGACAATTTTCTCAAAGTAATTCTTGATGATGCGAATAGTTAATTTTCGTTAATTGTGATTCGGGGAATTCCCGAGTATTCTCACCTAAACTGAACTTTTTAGTCAAACACGTGTGCAGAACGCTTAAATGCAAAAGCTGTATTAAGCATCGTAAAAGAAGTTGAAAAAAAAATTGTAATTTTTCTGAAGTAATCAATGTATTAGCCAATCCAAAATCAAGCATTAAATAAACATGTATTAGTAATGTATGTTCGTGTTAGTAATTTTTTTTTTACTTTAAAAACATTAAAGGCCCCCAAATGGAAATTGCACCCAAGCCCCCTTATAGAGATGGTTGACTCTAATGGTGCTTATCACTTTCGGATAACTAATTGTACTAGTTATGAAGGTGCTGTGAGTGAAATGGTAAAAATTTAAAAATTGCACATTTTTGAAAATTCAAATTTTTACTCATATATGAAAACTAATACAATTATAAAAAAAAATCGTTATTTTAACAACAACAATCTACAAGTGACAATCGATCTAGAAATATAAAAGCAATCTACAAGTGACTTCACTTTGAATGGCTTTATATTTGCAACTGATAGGCAAAAAACGATTGATGTCAAATTATTCAGAATAATACAAACTACATGAAAATACTATTTTCGAAAAATCGATTTTTTGAAAGTTTTAAGGCTCTTGACTCTTAAAGAAACATAACCCTACAAGAATGAATTATAAAAAACTCATTCCAGGAAGAAAAAAAATAAATGGCAAGAAGGAAATTTTTTTAAAATTGGTACCAAGGATAAGTGGGAGATACTGAATATAAAAGAACATAAATAACTAAATTCCCGCCCGAAGTCTTTTGATTAATCTTTAAATTCAATGAATTTTATCGTATTAGAACCAACACTCATACAGTTCGCAATACTAACTTCAAAAAGTTCTAAGCAAAGTTTTGCGAAAAATAGCTTTTTTATAACTATTTTTAAGTTACTCAATTAAATATAAGAATTAAACGATAAAATATCGAGATATGGACATTGGAAAACTTTTCCGATATTAAAATTGAAGGAAATGATAAGTTATTGAATTGAATATATTTAAGCTAAATGTAATTAAAATTGAAGCAAACGATAAATTGTTGAATGTTATACCAGCTACATGTAATTAAAATTGAAGCAAACGATAAAAAATATAAATGTGATCTGGTACGCCCAAAGTGATCTGGTAAAAACAATAGCCCTTTGGGTGGCTAATAAATAAATAAATAAAACACCCAAACTAACCAGCAGAGTTAAACAAAAAGTGTAACATAACTAAGGGATTTATCGAAATGTAGCTTTAGTTTTCAACGCTCGCGATCAACTGAAGTTTTTGCGCCCGAAACTACGCCGGAAAAAGAAAAGAAAATCGTTTGAAATATATTTAAATAATAATATTATTATAAGGGGAAAAAATGTATACTTTTTATTTTAAATAGTTTTAAATACTTTAATTTTAAGAGCACTTTTATGCGTATATCTTAAAGGCTTCGCGAAAATTTAACGTCGTAATAACTCAACTATGCCTATGGGTGTGAGTAGAAGAATGGAGGAATAAATTACATCCGTTGCGTATACAGAATTAGTTCGTACTTCGTAAATTAGAAAGAGACAAAAAATCATTGGAAAAAGATATCCTAATACTGATGGAGTGAGTATGCGAGTGTTTTTTTTTTTTTTTTTAATTTTTTTATTTACTTTTCAATATATTTCAAAATGGAAAACATTTAATTCTAAATTTTCGTAACCTCAGTTTGGCACCCCCTGGGCCCGGGAATCCCCCTACCTACGCCACTGACAGAGAGAGGCGACTGTTTTTCTCCATCCTCCACAGATGTCGCAAAACCCTATAATTTCCACTCTCGTTACATATGAAATTCCAATCTCTGCAATTAAATCTCTTTCCTGCAATATCCCCTCGCAACAGCGACGCCCACCAAGAAATGCATAAACATTCCCTTTCCCCCTGCCCACTACAAAACGAGCAAACCTGAGACGAACAACACCGATTTTACTTGATTTAGAATCAAATTATGCAAGCAGTCATTCTTCCCCCCCCCTCCCCAAATGAACCCAGTCCCGAGGAAAAACATCCCATGTAATTACCAATAATGCGTAGGCCCCTACGGATTTAAAGAGTACTTAATGGGAACTTTTTTTTCTTTAAATCGCCAACCCACCAGTTACGCGGTGCCCCCCAGGAACGGGACCGAGAAGAAATAAAAGAGAATTCAAAAAATTAAAGCACCTACCGAGCTATGTAGTAATGATTGTGGTCAGGTAACTGTATCGCAGTCCATCCGTCATGATCAGAGAGTGATGGACGCACTCGTTTCTAGGAATCGAGAGGAAGATTTCAGGCTCAACGATGTGTAATGATGGCGATTAGATCAGGCTACCACAGAAGGCAAAGTTCCATTTGGAATAGTAATCCCTTTCATTTTGGCACTCTCACCTTCTGTCTGAATGGAAATTCGCTTCTGGTATTGAGTTGAAGGCAATCCGTTTTCAATAAGAACATGCAAATCATTGGCGTACGCTTACAAGTGTTCGTATTTTTTACTTTACCTTTCGTTTGAAAAGTGGAGTTATTATTATTAAAAAAAAAAAAAAAAAAAACATCATCCCCATTTTCATAAATTTTGCTTATGATTTTACTTCGCTGAAATTTAAAATAATATACTGAAGCAATGTGGATTTTTTTTTAATTCATAAATTTTTTTCAATAATAAAACACAGTCTCGTTGTCACTAAATTTATTAGACTGTTTGTAGATATAACATACTTAATTAGTATTAAGAGAGGCCCTCTAATGTTTATTACGGTAAGTATTTTTTGCAGCGGCCAACCAGTCGGTCCTTTGGTTTTAAAGCCAGCCCCCTGTATGTCTTTCATTAATATATGTGTTAATAACAATTGTTAATCATACTGGACAGCTGAATTATTAGGTCTACTAGAAAGTTCTATCCGTTTGTGAAGTGAAAGAAAATAATACATTTTTCATATGTTTAATAATATTGATTGTACAATATATTTTCCGTTGTTACTTAAGTATTATTGCCAATGTGAGGGTGATTTGTAAATACCGTTTTTGAAAAATGTCCTGTCTTTCGAGGCGAGGAGCTCAAGTAGAGCTAAGTTGACGTGTCCTTCATGTTAGAATTTTTTTTTCTTTCAAAAAAATTTTGCAGAGAGATAAACAAGTGATAGTTAGAAGGTGCTAGGTCTGAGGAGTAGGGTGGATGCGACAGAAGTTCCCATCCTGGCACTGTGATTTTTTGACAAATCGCCAAAGCAGCGTGTGGTTTGGCATTATCTTGATACAATATAATGTGCTTCGTATGGAACATAGCCGGCCCCTTTTCTTTCAGTGTTTTGATCAAATTATCCATTTGCTAATAGCATCTCCCCAAATTGAGATTTTTGACAGGTTTCAAAAGCTCTAAATGTTTTGGTTCCTGGACGCCCCACCCTATGGACAGCGTTATCTTATTCAGGCCCGATCTCGATTCAGAGGGGGAGGGGACACATAGTCCATGCTGCAAGTATGCTCTTTTCCTTACGATGTATTCGAAAATAATCCATTTTTCATCACCAATTATCATCCGGACCCAAAAGGGTTTGTTTTCGTTCCGAGCAAATAGAGATCACGTGCGATGATTCGATTAAGCAAATTTTTTCGCTTAATTCACGAGCCCCCCCCCCCCCTCTGGAATGTTTGTAGACCGATCCTAGTAGCGACGGAAATGCTATTGTTCAACAAATATTATTAAATGTATTATTTTCTTTCATTTTACAAACGGACAGAGCTTCCCGGTTGACCTAATATTTCCTTTAAATTTTATAAAAAAAAAATTATAATGAACACAGATTTCTTTCTTACATTTAATTCAAAATCCAGAAAAACAGTCTCTCTTTCCGGGAGATGCCCCGTTCTTCTTGTTTCTTTTAAAAAAAAAAATATTTGAGCTTTTCACTTTGTCTGGTAGTGGTGATAGCCAAGTCAAAAGTCAAAATCGCGAGCTCATGGACGGCGTTGTATCCGTCGCATCGAGGGTGTCGTCTTCGTCACTTGACCGAGGTCAGAATTACGAAGTCCACCTTCGATAGACCTCGTACTGCTTCTAAATACGAAGTTAATTAAAATAAAGCAATCGATCAATCAATCCACCGAATCGTCGATTCTACTAAAGATCCACAGAGAAGCAGGGTTGATACACGTTAAATCTGTCTGGGCTTTAAGTCCTCCCTTGGCATAGTGTAGAAGTTTTGAGAGTTGGTTTTAGTTCGGGTGTCATTCTATTATTTGACTAAGACTCAAAACTACGAGGCCTGTTGCCAATACCCCTCGTGTTGCTTCCAAGTGCGACGTTAATAAGCAATCAAATACCTTTTACATGATAGTCTACGAAAGAGTTTTAATTCTCATTTAAATGCTTTCACCTAAGTTCTCCTTACAACAAAAATAAAGATGAAACACAGCTTGTTTTTGATTCAATTTCTCAGCAATAATATATATTTCTAACGTATTTCCATTTCTTTAATGGATCACGAGTTTTACAATAATTTATCCAAAACCAAAACTTCTCTAGGAGAATCACTCCATCCAACAAGCATGCATATAGAGAAAAATATTCAACAATTTAATTTTAATTCAATTCTAAGTGTTATTTAAAATCTGTCTTTTTTTTTTTTTTTTTTTATCATATCCAACAAAGTGTCTTAAAGAGCCGTTTGTAACAATCGAGTTCAGGGTGCCTTTTTGTCAAATTTCAAAGCACCGTATTTAAGAACGCGAAAAATACGGTTTCTCCTTCGTAAATGATTAATCAACCATCCAGATCATTGACGGAAATTCCATCCTCTTCTAAGTACAAATGACATCAATTTTTTATGGCCTTTCAAAATTTTAAAACCTCTTTCACGGGGAAAGCTACGGCGTTTAAGTTTCTTGGTTCACAGTGCCGTAATTCTCCGATTTTAAAATTTAATTTATGCTTAAAATAAATATTAACTAGACAAATTACAATGCACGATGAAATTTGGCAGCTTGGAAGAAAAAAATTTTCCAAGCAAGCTGATAAACATTTTAATGCATTCCGTGAAGTATAGTGTAGGTTTAGTATATATTTCACTGGAAAATATTTGAATTTCTTAAACATCAAATGTACTTCGTTGCTTAGGTACATATATATATATATATATATATATATATATATATAAGTACCCTTTATACTTAAGTAATTATAAATTATAACCATTAGAACAAAATTATTGAAACTAAAAAACGACAAATACTACAGAATTAATTGAAAAAATCTGTAAAATACCAAAATAACCCAAACAATCAAGTTAAATGATTATAATGAAATAAAAAGCTATTTATTTTACTGAAACACAAATAATTTTTAATAATTTTAATTTTATCAAATACAAAGCCATTAATTAAAAATTACAACCAAATTAAAAATGTTAGAAATATTTAAATTGAATACCGCCAGGAGACGCCGTGTTTCGTCTAAAATGAGAGCGCATGGGATCATGGGTAAAATTTCATGTTACATTCAGATCTTGTCCGCAAAAGGGGAGGGGGTTCCATGTTTTGGATGAAATTCGAGCTCCTGACTGCTCTAGTGGGACAATGAATGTAAGGCTGTTCCGTGGATCTTATATCGTTGTAAATAATGTAAATAGTAATTTTCGTATGTAATTGGCGTGTAAAGATTGCAATAAACGTGAGAGAGATACCGATCACCAATAGAAAAAATTGTTTTTTAAAATGCATCTACAAAATGATAAGTTTTTGACACTTTTTGAGCGAATTTAGATAGAAAAGAAAAAGTTGAAAGTTTATACCGGCTTTACTGTAGTTTAGTTGTAATAATATTGTGTAATTGCTTTTAAAATTTTTGAATACCCTAACAGATTGCTTTTGTTTAATAACATTTCCTTAGGCATTCAAAACAATACAATTAATTATATCAAGAAAGATACACAATATAAAATAGGTTTCTAAAAGTTTAATAGACGTGTTGCGACGCAATTTTTTTTTTTTTTTTTTTTTTTTTTTCATTTTGTGCATATTTCACGGTGAAATTTTATTAATTATTAAAGAAGTGAACGAAAAGGTATTAAGGCTCCCGTCTACCGGCGATTTTGATTTCGTGGACGTAATGTTAATCCTATGGAATTGCTACTTCTGCTCTCGAATCTTTACTATTTGATCTATTTGAATGCAATAAAGTGCATCGGAAAGAGCAAAATATAATGAATGCTTCTGAGGAATTAAATTTTTTCTCCAATTCTTAAAAATATTTTAACCCTTATTTTAATGAATCGTTAGTGAGATTTCCTGTCTTTCAAAAATATTTTTAAGAATCAGAGGGAAAAAGTAATTCAGCAGAAGCATTCATTATTTTTGGGTTTTTCAGATGCTTTTTATTGCATTCAAATAGATATAGTAGTAAAGAGTTGAGAGCAAAAGTGGAAATTCCATATGTCTAATATAACGCTGACGAAATCAAATTGGCCGACAGACGGGAACCTTAAGGTGATAAGACATCAGGGTTTATACTAATAGTTTGTTCCAAATTTTAGGCAACTAAAATGGAATGAAAATTTAACATCCCCTCCCCTAAAAAGTGGAGGGGTGACTCCATGACCATTAGACATCACGGCCTTGTTTCATTAAAAGAAATAGTACATAATAACAATTCACTAATTGTTAAATTACTAGATTACGAAAATTTTCAGATAAGAATAACTACTGTGGTACGTGTCAGCATTTTTTAATCTTTTCGAATCAAATCCTGAGAGATGTAAGTCAATACGAAATGTTTCAGCCAACAAGATGCGGAAAATTAGATACAATGTAAACAGCAGTAACAAATGTGATACTTGCGTGATATATGATAACATGTTATCTTTAACAACGTAGTCGGCAATTTTACAACAACCGGGCGAAATAAAGAGTTTAAATAATGACTATCGCAGTCATCCGCATTGTTTCTGGACGCCAAACGATACTTATCGCGCCTCACATCGAGCACATGCCTTCGCATTCTTGCGTTGCCAGAATACAAATTCGAAAAGAGAGTTTTTGTTGTGATTAATCTCAGTAAGGACGAAATAAATCGCTTGTAAAAGTTAACGCAAACGTAAAAACCATGACAGTCATGTGATGAGTGCTGGATAGAATATTTGTGTTATGTCACAATATAGAAAAGTGTTTTACTTATAAACCCTATGTTTCTATGGTAATTTTTTTATTAAAATAATATTTTTTCTTTTTCAATTAAAATAATTTTTTAATCCAGTTTCACATTTTTTGCTCTGTAAACAAGTATATAATATAAACTAAGACGGGTGTACCCAAGAGGCATGCAAATGGACATAGGCACCCCCAAAGATTTTTTTCTCGATATTCGAATATTTCAAGTTAAGTCTTTTATGATACTATTATAGATATTTTAAATTTTAAGAATGAGAACTTTTTTTTCTAGACATACTTAAATTCTTTTTTTTTTTTCATCAAGAAGAGAAAAAAATCCAACCCAGCGGATTCCTGAGAAAAAAAATAGAGAAGTGTTTTTCGCTGTCTCTGAAAGAGTACCTGTGGTTCAGTGTTTAGAGACGAAAAGAGAGATGCACACCTTAAAAAAACTGCACCCCCCCCCAAAAAAAAAAAAAAAAAAAAATTCACATTTTTTTCTTACGGTATTTTAATTATATTTCTTAAATGATCTTCACTTTTTAAATTTTTACAACTTCATAAAATTATATCAGTACTTGAACAGTTTTAAATAGGCGGAATAAAATTGATAGCATATTATTAACTTTTTACTATGAGTAGTAAAATTCTAAACTAACAAATTACTTCTAACACGGCAATGACTATATGCTTCTACCAAAATTATTCTTTGGGTACGTCTCCGAAACTATCAAATTTGACTTCGAAGTTATTCCATAAAACGAACATTGAACACAATTCTAATTAATTTTTTAATCTATTCCAAATTCTTATGACATTTTTTTTAATAACCTTCTTTGTAATTCTTTAACATGGCGAAGAAATTTTGCCTATTCTATTTTTGTTTGTGCTGTTGACGGAAGAATATAACGATTGATTGCTTTTGTTAACGTCGCACTAGAAACAACACGAGGACTACTGACGACGGACCTCGTAATAGTGAACCCCGCTCAAGTGACGAGGACGACACTTGAGCTGGCACTTGCCTCTTCTAACTTCCACACAACATCATTTGGAGGACTTGGGGGAATGTACAAATTTAAGGTACATCAGCCTGGTCTACAGGGCGGCTCTTTTTTGGCATCAGGGCTCAAATCCACGACTCGTCGAAAACCGCCGGCAGCCAGTTCGATGGACCGTCGCCAATAGCAACACTGTTGTTTCTGAGCACGACGTTACGAAAACAATGATCCAGTCTTTCACTTCGTGGATAGATTTCAATCGTTGACATTTTGTTGATAATTAAGATAGTTAATTTTGTTATTTTTATATTAATTTTCCACATCTTAAATGCATTCATGAAATTCGTCTTTATTTGAATTATTTTTCATAATATAGGCAATTATTTCATTTAAAATACAAGCCTTATAATATTTTACTTTGGTGAGATTACGGTATAATGACTCTAGAGGTTTCTGCTAGATATACTATGTTTACGACTCCCGTCTACCCGCCATTTTGATTTCATGGACGTAATGTTAATCCTATGGAAATTCGACTTTAATTCTCACATCTTTACTATTCTACCTATTTGAATGCAATAAAGTGCATCTGAAAGAGCAAAAAATAATGAATACTTCTGTGGAATTACTTTTTTCCTCCGATTTTTAAAAATATTTTTATTCTTATTTTAATTATTCGTTTTTGAGTTTTCCGGTCTTTAAAGAATATTTTCAAATATTTTTAAAAATCGGAGGAAAGAAGTAATTCCACAGAAGCATTCATTATTTTTTGCTCTTTCAGATGCACTTTATTGCATTCAAATAGGTAGAATAGTAAAGATGTGAGAATTAAAGTCGAATTTCCATAGGATTAACATTACGTCCATGAAATCAAAATGGCGGGTAGACGGGAGCCTTAAGAAGCTTTTCGTGTCGGAAATCTATGCTTCGTTTATGGTAAAAGGTAAAAATAGGGACTTCTCAACATTTTTTAAATTATTTTGTGCTTTCATTTGTTACTTTGATAACTTGATGTAACTGAAACTTTAAAATGCTTCGAATTTTACAATTTTTCCTTTATCTTGTGGTTAAAAATATCTAATGAGAATTTGATAAACAGAAAACAGTAGAATATTTAATTTTAAAACGGCAAACAAATGTATCAATCCATGGAGAAAAATCTCTGCATTTGCGCTTTTCTCAAAATGTGATTTTATAATATAAATTCCCTTAAAATCTTCTTTATCCGTAGTCCTGGTATTTTCTACATTATAAAACGAGACTATTTCCCGTACAGTGAATGTCATTCCCCCCCACCAATAGATACTCACAAATTTTCGGTATTGCACTGCATTTGTAAAAAAAAAAAATGGTGAAAATCTATAGAATCTAAACTTTTGTAAAATTTAAATTTTATAATAAATAAATTTCGAAATTATAATTATGTTCAGTGTAAAAAATTTTATGTTTATAAGTACTTTGCATATTTTTAAAGTTATAAATGCATTGGATTTTATATAAGATGTACCTAAAAGTACTTTAGGTTTGGTTTTATTAACATCACACTAAAAGCAACACGAGGGCTATTGGCGACGGAATTTTAAACCTCTGTCCAGTAACGCGGACGACACCTGAGCTGGCACCTCCCTCTCCTAACTTCCCCATCACGCTAAAGGGAGGACTTTGGGCTTCGACTAGATTTAACGTGCATCAGCCTCGCAACACGATGGATTTTTAGGGGCATCAAGGGCCGAACCTACGACTCGACGAAAACCGGACTAGGCTACAGTGGACTACTTTTATTCAGAGAAGTAAAAATTTCTTTAGGAAAGTTAAGAATAAATTTCAAATCGTGTTGGCCACGATAGCTTAGTGATTGTGAACTTGCGGACGGCAGTTTTCGTTGATTTGAGGATACGAGCCCTGATGCCACTAAAGACCCGCAATGTAGTCGGGGCTGATGCACGTTAAATCTGTTGAGGCTCAACTTCCTCCCGTTGGCGTGGTGTAAAAGATAGGAGAGGGCGGTTCCAGCTCAGATGCTGTCCTCATCACTTGACTGATGCTCAAAATTACGAGGTCCGTCGTAAATAAGCCTTGTGTTGCTTCTCCTGCGATGTTAATTCAATCAATCAATCTCAAATCGTGTCTGACAGTTTGGAATGCTTTTATAATCTAATTTCTTAATGGTATTTTAATTCATTCATCTTCGTTGCCATCATCATCTGTGGGTTTATTTTGATCAAAGCAGTCATCCCCATGTGTTGTGATCTGAGCGATAATTACCGATAGTTTAGTTTTCGCCAGCGTGTAAAATTTGCTTAAGATCGGAAATTGTTCGAAACATAAATCGTTTGTTGAGTACACAGAAATTGTTTTAATAAAGAAAATTCTTAAGTCTTGAAAAAGGAAATTGCATATATAGAGATTTTCGATACATAGAAGTTCTAAATATAGAGGTCTACTGCATACAGGGTCTTTCGGAACTCATGGCCAAAAATTTATGGGGTGATGGAAAACATCTAAACAAGCCATTTTCACCACGCAATGCATAGGCGGAAAGCAAGCGATGAACCTCCAGACGGTGCGCTGCAATGAAAGCATAACGCCAAAGTTTCGTCATTTCTATCGTGAACACACACACACACACACACACAGAGAGAGAGAATATAGAATTTTACCTTGCCTTCGAATTTATACAAAGGGATTTCTTTAGATCCTGTGTTAATCACAGAGTATAAGAAGCAGGGATTCTGAGGAACTTTGATGACGTCGACAAGTCTGGTGGGAACTATTACTTACAGGTTTGCGACCTTGTGAAATGCTGATTCAGCAGATTTTATGAGCGCGTTATTGCATAAATTAAAGGATAATTTGGAATTGTATCAGAAATTAAGAATGAAGTCTTTACTTTTTGAGTAAGAAAATGAGAAAAACTGGGAAATTAAATTATTTTTTCCCCAAATTGATTCACATAAATTATTATATATATATATATACGTCTGTATGTATACATATAACGCGCCCGTCGGAATAAAATGGTTTTCCAGAACAGCCCGCAAAATTCTTTTGGTTTGAACAGGCCTGGCCTGAATGGAAAATAAAATACAACTTTAAGCGCAATTCTGTTGTTCACAAAACAGGCGTCTTTTTTTGTAACTATCGCACGTATTTTGTATCATTCTAGATTTGTTCATTACAAAGATGATTTTCTGTAAGTGTGCTTTATTTAATTTTTTCATGTAAAAGCTTTTGGGGGATATACATAGCATTTGAAGATTCTTTCTGTTACTTTATTTTAATCGTAACCAATGTGAATCACACGCCTTAATCACATTTTGGAACAAAATTCCGCAATTTGTGCCGCATCCCTCTATTCCTAAAAGGTCTT
This sequence comes from Nephila pilipes, assembly GCA_019974015.1. Classification (NCBI taxonomy): domain Eukaryota; kingdom Metazoa; phylum Arthropoda; class Arachnida; order Araneae; family Nephilidae; genus Nephila; species Nephila pilipes. Next base: position 171,542 of record BMAW01070657.1, on the reverse strand, counting down.
TCCTGGAGAGGAAAACTCCCGAAGGTCCAATACGTATCATCATCAGGACGGACCAGTAATGGTAGGGTGCGAAAAGCGGTTGTGGGAACTGCTCATTTCTTTCTTTTTGTTTTCTTTTTACTGTTTTATTATTTCGCAACAACCCCTCCACCTTTCCCTACCCTTCAGACGAAAGTCAGAGGCCTGCGTACGTGCGCCGTAAGTAGGTTTTGCCTTCCCCCCCTCTCTATCTCTCTTTTAATAACATTTTTATTCGCTCGCTTATTATTGGTATTTTTTCGTTTGTTTGTTTGATGGATAAAATACTCTGCGGGCTAAAAGGGAGGGGGGGCTCTTTTCTCAAAGGGTGTTGTCCTTTGGAACGAAGAGGATTTCAACACGTGAAGGAGGGGGGAGGAGAGAACCGGATGCCTCTTTCGCGCGCGGGAATGCAGCCAATCGAACACCTATGTCACGCTCAGGAAGACAATATCGAACTCTCGCACCCCTTCCTTCCACAGAGGTTTTTTTCCCTCTCTCTCTCACTTTCTAGAATAGTTTGGTAACAATCGAGATAGTTATCTATGTTCCACTGGCTTACAAACTACGTGTGATTATTGTGAGAATGAAACAAATATAAAAGTTCGCGGGTAATTTTTAAAATTTATTTTATTTTTTTTCATTTGAGAAAGAAAAATGCCTCAGAACGTACAACACGAGGCTCGGAAAAGCAACTTGCGTTTGTCACAATAATTATACAGTACAAGAGTCTAGATTGCTTTATTAATGTCGCAATTAGAATAATTCGATATAAAAACCAACGTTTTTATATGGTGGCAAAGTTTATTAGAGAAAATTATTGAAATATTAGTTAAAACTGTTAGTTATTTTTAACTTTAAAATTCACTTAAAAAAGAGACATTTGTGAGCGTATTAAAAAATTCATAATACTCATAAAATCAAAACATGCATTTGAAAGTTTGTAAGTCATTCTATTAAAAAAAAAATGGGAACCAGAATTCAGAAAAAATTATTGTGATAAGACATGACGCCAAATATTAGAAACTTTCTTTCTTGCGAATGATTACTGACTAAAAGTCAGCAACCCTTACTATCTCGGAGATAGTAAAAGGGAGATAGTATCTCCCCTTTGTGAGTACAAAAGGTTTACGATACCTCATGCGTGGGGAGTGCCCGGTGCTCCCAGAGGGGGAAAGAAATTTTTTCCTCAATCCTAAAAGCGCCGAGAGGAAAGAATATTTTGACTTATTAAAATTATTGAAATATTAGTTAAAACTTGTCGCAAACGTCTAAATATTGCATTGTTAGGCGAGTAAGAACGATTCCCGAAATTTCAAAGCTCTAGCTTGATGGGAAGTTGGTTAAATTAACGATCGAAAATTTGATGACACACACACACACCAAGTGAAATTCAGAAAAACGTTGTAAAAACACGAGGGCTACTGGCAGCGGATCTCGTCATTTTTGAGCCTTGGTTCCAGTCACGAGGATGTCACCTTCTCCAAACTAAAACACCAGACCAACGGGCTCCCTTGGAGTCTCGGTATATTTAACGAGCATCAAATCCACAACAAGGAGGTCTATTTTTGTTCAGGGCTCGCGCCACGACGGACACAAGACCGGCCGGAAATTCACACCCACGATGACTGGGCTATTGTGGTCATGCCACTACAAGTAGCCAAAAAAAAAAAAAAAGGATAAACGAAATAAAAAGAAGAGGGGAAAAAAGCTAAAGCAAGAAACAAAGTACAGTAATGACAAATACGAAGAAAATAAAACTGTTAAGAAAAATTAAAGCACAATGGTGAAATAATGAAAACGATTCAACAGTTTGGAGAGTTTTTAATGTTATTGCTCACTTGTTCGCGAATTAATTTTTTTTTTTTATCAAAGACCATCCCATACGGCATAATTTATGTTAAATTTACGTTAATTGTAACGGAACTTCGAAATGCTTTCATATCGAAATGAGAAAAATTACAGAGCCTCGGTTCTCTAGCTAGAAAAACGCGACTCCACCAGCGACCGCGGTAGTCGAGTGGTCATGATATGGTTGCGAACTCATGAACGGCGTTGTTTTCCTTCCGAGTCGTGGATTCGAGTACTCGTGTCACTTAAATCCCATCGTAAAGCCTGATTCAAGAACGTAAAGTCAGTTGAGGCTCCAAGTCTTGCCGCTGACGTGGTGTGGAAGTTTGGTGAGGGGGATGCTGTAGCTCAGGTACCGTCCGCGTCATTTGACCGAGGTTTAAGAATTTCGAGGTCCGTCACCAATCGCCGTCGTTTTGTTTCTCAGTACGATGTTAATAAATAATCACAATTTTATGGAACAAATTAGAATTTGGCTATTTTTAGTTCTATTGTTCGTTGTAATTCTTGTTCCTATAGAGTTTCTAGTAAAAAAAATCCACAAACAAAAGACTATTTTCCTGAGTTTGGCGTCTCGTAATAAAATATTCCCGAGCAAAAGAATACCAACCTACTAAGAAAAATTGCAGAAGAAGAATTAACTGACCTTTTAATAAACGTTCTTTCGACAATTAAAAACCCTTTTAAAGTATGTAATTTCTTCTCTCCACGGGTGAGTTTTTTTAAATGAGTAAATTGTGGTAAAAGCAAAGACAGACCATGCGGTCATGAGCGTATGTGTGACGTAATCTGTACCAGAACTATCCGTAAAGAACCGGTTGGATTTGGTTTGGTTTTATTAACGTCGCACTAGAAGCAACACGAGGGCTGTTAGCGACGGACCTCGACATTTTGAACATTAGGTCAAGTGATGAGGACGACACCTGAGTCGGCACTTCCCTCTCCTAACTTCCACACCACGCCATGGGAGGATTTTAGGCCTCGACAGATTTAACGTGTATCAGCCCCGGCTACACGGCCGGTGTCTTAGTGGATTCAAGGCGGCTCGAACCCACGACTCGACTAAAACCGCCAGTCTGAGACCATGATCACTAGGCTACCGCGGCCACACAGAGAACCGATAATTTTCCATAGCGGAGAGGGGAAATTAAAAGTAAGTCAAAACCTTGTTCGATGAGTGTTTAGTTAAAAATTAATATAAAATCTATTTATTGATATTTTACCCTGTGTTTTTGAAGTTATAACATCTTTAAGTGCACCAGGAGATTAAAGGAATTGTGGAATGGCATATCTAAAACTAATTACTTTTGTGATATAATATCTTTTCAAATTATTCACCGAGTTTAAAATTTTTAGTGTGCCTAACAATGATATTTTAATCATTCTATAGAAATATAAAAGTAATTTTTTTGGTCAGAATTTTTTTTTTAGCTTTGAATTGAATAGGGACACGATTTGTGAGACATGTTTTCATTTAGATGACATTTATAAGAAAACTATTACGCAATGTGCTTCCAAATTTTTTTTATGCTTCTATAACGAGTATAATTATACATGTACTAAACCACAAAGATATTTTTTCTCCAAACAATACCTAAGTCTTAAGAAATAATTTTTTGCGTGAAAAAAAAAGCGAAAAAAATTAAAATTTCCAAAACTGCGAAGTTCTAATAATTTTATACTTAAAGATACTTTTATATTTAAATAAAATGATTGAAATATCATTATTGAGAGCGCACAAAAATCCTAAGCTTTACAAATAATTTTACAACATAAATGTCACAAAAAAATAGAGTCTTAAATTCGATATTTTATTTTCCCTCTCATATCCTCTTATATATAAGGCACTCTTAACATTTTTGGGGGGGATTCGTCAAGGGTGTTGATTTATATAAAGAAATAACGAACCTACATATATATTACTCAGATTTGGCCTTCAAGAAAGACTAATAGAGATCGTTATTCTTAAAACGATTTAAAAAAAAAAAAAAACATTGGAATATTCATCTTTTGAGTAGAAATTGTTTGGAGGAAATATTTCAATTGGAAAAATTTTGAAAAATGATTTAAAAAAAAAAGTCGGGGCCAAAAAACATTATCTAAAAAAAGAATACTAGCGAAGTAAAAAAAAAAAATTGGGGGGAGGGCGTGATTGTGCTCACGTCTTTTTCCACATATCAGCGAAGCATCCTAAAAAATGGAGTTTAGTTTAGTTTTTATTAACGTCGTACTAGAAGCAACACGAGGGCTATTGGCGACGGACCTCGTAATTTTGAACCATGGTCAAGTGACAAGGACGACACCTGAACTGGCACCCTCCCTCTCCTAACTTCCACATCACGCCAACCCTAAAAAATTGAATGATACGATTGAAGGTTTGGATTTGTATAATGGGGCAGACGAACAAAAAGATTTTAAATTTACATATTATATAAATACAAATAAAAATGATCAATATTTTAAGGATTAAAAAAATGAATCGAAATCCATCATCACTTTTTTTTTCTATTGCATTATGTGTAATGAAAAAAGAATCTGCAACCTCTCAACCTAAATACTTCCTTGTGGCTACAATAAAAACGACATTCTACACAGAATTAAAATTTTTCTTAAGGGAATGACACTAAAATAACTCGCATTATCCATAAAAGATGCATCGCCTCTGCTTTATGGGTTCGTCCATGAGATAAAAAAAAACAAACAACCAAATGCCAAATTTGTGTCATGGTCGTAAATTAGACACGGATTGATTAAAACAATAGATCTCTCTTTCTCATTCAAGGTAATGAGACACCTTTTTTTTTTTTTTTATTTAATTCATAAAATTATGCATAAATACTGCACTTCATAAAAAAAAAAAAAATTCAGCAATGAAAACGAAATATTTTAAAACAGGAAAATAATAATAATAATAGAATCGTGAAATGAAATAAGGAAGAACGAGTAGACAGCGAAATAAATATTGAAAAATGTAAATCTAGGCTTTTAATTTACAATTGTTATTAACCCGGCAGTGAGAAAGCATGAAATACCTGACGTCAGTGGAGGAACCTTGAGTTATATTGATTCTGTTATTATTTAGGTTAATTTAGAGTACTCTTGAATTACATAATTATTTTTTTCGTTTACTATAAATCGCAACCGAATATATCGGTATAAAAGCTGAGCATTTTCAGAACTTTTTCTAAACTAAATTACATGCAATAGGGTGTCGTAAAGTTTTAGTCATTAAAAAAAAATAACCCAGATATCTGGATAAAATTTACCCAGCATATTAATTGATCCTTATGTGCATAATGGTGTAAATTGCAGTATTCATGTGGATTTGTTTCGTTCCAGGAAATCGCAGATTGAGGTAACCCACAGTACGTAGAAGATAAGAGTTAAATCTGTTGAGTTCTACGACAACATCCTTTGAAAGGTCAAGTAACGCTGGGATAAGAGTGTGGCGACTTGTGATAGCTCACTTTTCAAGCTTTGTCACTCTACCACTGTGAGAATGAGCCGGCCCTTCTGGCAAAGCCAGCCAGCTGAAGTAACCCCCATCTTCAAGAGTGTATTTCTGGATGGCATCTATGTAAAGATGTGATTGTTTATTAACGTCGCACAGAGAAGCAACACAAGGACTATTGCCGATAGACCACATAATTTTCAGGTCAAGAGGCGACACGCGAGCTGGCATTTCACACCACGCCAGCGGTTATACACGTTAAATATAGGACCTCTACCGGATTTGACGTTCATCAATCCCACTAAACGGCGGCTCTTGATTATATAGAGAAGTGAAAAGAATAATAATTAAAAATTAAATTTCTATCTCGATTATTTTTCAGTAATAATTAAATCTTTACGATACTCCGGAATTAAAATTTTACAATACTTCCAAAAACCAAGCAAATCAACATTATATAAGGATGGATTCCTCTGCAGGATAACGTTTTTCGGGATACTTCGATTGCTCCTTAAATCTTTATGTATCCCCTCATACATATCCTCAAACAATCGACAAATATATAACACATTTCTTTAATTTATATACCTTAAGTATATGAGGAAAATAAATCTAACTGTAATGATTATTCTTTTATGAAAAAGATTTGTTTTACATGGGAATGGGGTCTGGTTGATCATTCTTTGGAAGTTTGTATTCCTTTAATAGTTATGCTATCAGGCACGTTTCGTTAACTAAATACTAATTGTTCGAATCATTAAGTTTTCTCCAGTTAATAATTTTCATTACCATAACAAAGGTTCTAGTCCTCTTTCTGCATCAATTCAGCTTCGTTAATTTCCTGTTTGGAATCTTTATTATGTAAGCATTCTATATCAAATTAACCCGTCGTGTAGCCGGGGCTGATGCACGTTAAATCTGTCGGGGCCCGAAGTCCTCCCGTTGGCGTGGTGTGGATGTTAGGAGAGGGGGGTGCCAGCACAGGTGTCGTCCTCGTCACTTGACCGTGGTTCAAAATTACGAGGTCCGTCGCCAATAGCCCTCTTGTTGCTTCTAGTGCGACGTTAATAAAACTAAACATAAAAATCTATATCAAATTATCATCGTTACTCGACGCAAACATTTATCATTTTCTACAAGCTTTCGTATTATTTCGATACCATTCGGACCAAATAAATTAATCCTTTTAAAATCAAACAGGTATTTGTCAAGATTAGTGTTTCCCACTGTCCTTGCTCTTTTTCTAGCGACCCCTTTATTAGTATCATACTTATCTACAAACTGACGCAGTTTATTCTCATTTTTTAATCGTCCACATAGTGAAGATTCAGGTAGATTAAGTTCTGTTTGTTTAGCGTCTTTTTGAATTCTGTCAATAATACTGAGTTATTCCTTGATAGAATAAGAACTTATTTTGTTTATTATTTTTACACTCTTTCGACATTATTTTTTTTAAAAAAAATTATTTCAGAAATCGCTTCTAATAGAAAAATTCTTCATAGCTACTAAAATTTGACCATTACAAAATAGTTGAACGTACAAATAGTCTCCATGACACCGCGTGACCTTCAAAAAATAATTCTCTCACACAAAAAAAAAAAAAAAAAAAAATCCGAACTAGAACGTGTCACTTTCCTAGAAATAGTGATTCACATAAAAAAATAATAAATTTAAAAAAAAAAAGTTTTTTTAAAAGTTATTAATTGCCCGGTCTTAATAGGAAATCGTGACGTCATTCGAACAAAAGAATACCAGCATTTCCCAAAAAGAAAAAAAAATTATTGCATCACAATATCTAGGAGTGATATCACAAGCGATTACTAATTGAAAGGACCGTAATAAAATCGTGTGTAAAGCAGATCGCGAATAATTGATCCACGTATTTCGATTGTAGTTTACGTGCAATTTCGAAGTATTTTATTCGAGAAAAACTTATTATTTTTGTAGTTTTATATCCACTCTTGAGATGGTAATTTTTTTTAAGAATACGATCGGAAAGAAACTCAGAGAAACAAATAGAGCAGTCCTTTTTGTGAAATACAAAATATTTTCAAACATTTTTTAGATCTTATGATTCACTAGTTGGCACCAATTGTTGCGGAGAATAACAATTAAACAAATTTTAATGTTTAGAAAATCGATAACAATTTTACATTATTAAAATTTAAAAAATATATCCCCGAAAAAGATTTCGATGCAAACAAGATAAAAAAATTGTTCCAAAATTAGACACTTTTGTGATCTGTTCAAATGACACAAATTCCAACTAACGAACGAAATCGCTTATATATTTACAGTGAAAGGATACAATGACTTTTTGAAAACGATAACAATTCGAAGGAGAAAAAAAAACCATTTCATAACATTCAATACATTTCCTTTTTACTTTGGAATTCGAATTCTTCCACGCGATCTTGACTCGCCTAGACAAAGAGGCAGTCCACCCTGAATGCAAATACCTGAAGGCGCGCCTTATTGACAACACACTCATACATTCAAAGTTCCCATAATTAATTTAGATTATTTTCAAAAAAAAAAAAAAATTCTGAGGTTTATAACCTTTTTCGTTTCATCGACCCTCTTTACTAGTATAATGACGGTCAGGGATCTTTTCTCAAATATGACCTTCCCCCTCTTATATTCTGCCTTCCACAACCCATATAAGTATTAATTATAACCCGTATAGTAAATATATATAGGTCGAATTGTAATAATTCGAAATTTTGGATGATTCGAATTTTTTACCCGGTTCCTAGAATTATGCGTTATAAATATATGACACGCCATATTGGGTACACAAGGTAATATTGCGTTATATTGGAATATTTTATGCAGAAAAAATTTGTTTTTAGATAAAAAATATAATTTTTTTTGTTCAGATAAATATTTTAAGTGTGTATTAATGTGTATAGATTATTTTTAAGTTTATGTTTATTTAGCTAGGTTTTAATGTATTTGTTTCCTTTTTCCATTTCTTTTTATTTGAATTTTTGTACATTTCTGGAATTTTGATCATTATTGGTCTACTCCACTGATGATTATGTAATTACTGAAATCCTGGTGGTCGGATCCGTGAAACTAGTTTAAACACATATTCCCCATTCCGAAGTACGGTACAGTATTTAAATTACATTTTCTCTAACATTTTTTCATTAATCCTATTCTTTTCTCTAAAGATTCAAGATGTGTTGGGGGTAGCCCTGTATTTAACTTGGTTGTAATTTTTAAGTAATGGTTTATATATATGTTTGAATTAGAATTAGTATTTATAATTTGTATTTCAGTAAATTTATGCATTTTTTTCATTGTAATATTTTGCATATTTTTAATTTTGGATATTAATTTTAACTTGATTGTTTTGGTAATTGACTGATTTTTTCAATTAATTTTAAAGTGCTAGTAAATTTTAGTTACAGTAAAAAAAAAAAAAAAAATTCTAATCTAAGTTTTGAGGTTATGATTTGTAATATATATATATGGGTGTGTGCGTGTGATGTAGCAATTTGGCTGAAGTTGGCACATTCACTAGACAGCACTATGAGCAAGAAGATGGTATTGGCGTGAAACAGAAACGCAGCAGGGAAGCGAGTGTGGACACAGAAAAGTCTGGGTGCGAGACGCGGATTGAGAAGCCACAAGGAATTGATGAATCTTTAAGGGAAGATTGGTGAGAGACATCGACGAAAGCGAGGAAATGTTTTAAGCGCAAGGACAGTACAGAATTTCGGGAGAGAGTTGGTTTCTCATGAGAATTAGATATATTGAGAGCGCAAGAGTTCTGTAAACATATTGCAGGATTGGAAAGTGTATTTGTAAAAATTAAACTGTCCTTTATGAATAATCTCGTTTTCATCATTTATACCCTAGAACACCTATCATAATTCATAAACCCCCTTATATATATATATATATATATATATATGGTTTAAAGACCAAAAGTATCTTCTCAGGACATCCACGCTATGAAATTATTATATATACATGTAATATTTTTTTTAAACTTTAATCAAGTTTTGTCCAAACCAACAGCAGCCGTGATTATATGTCTTCAAGCGAAGCGGCTTTAATTTTATGAAAATCAAACCTAATTAATTACCTCTTAAGAATTCGTCTTCGACAGATTGTCTAATATAATTCTAATTAAGTTAAATTTATTGGGGTTATGTTAGAAAACTCAACCTATTTCCACTGCTCAGTCAAATCAATTAAAAACAAAATAATGCCATCAAAAAATATATTTAATGTATTCCGAAAACAATAAGATGCAAAAAATTGGCTGAGAGATATAATATATTATATTCATTGCAATATTTTTAGAAATGGCAGCAAATAAAATAGTATTTGTTATCTTTAAATATTTGTTTTATGAAAATCCAATAGATTTATTTAAAAAAAAAAACAACTCTTGGAAGAATAAGAATTTGGAAGGATTTTCACGACGTGATAAATTACCACTACTAAGAAATAATTTATTACTAACAATGACTTAGGTACTTACCGGTGGCTGTTCTTCCAGCATTTAGATGAGAGAACGGTTGAAATAAACCCCACAGATCGCTGCTATTGGATATAGCAGTTTCCAGCATGGTGGCAGTAAACATGGTCGAGCCGTCCAAAGCCATGCACTGAAGAACAATCTCTTCTAGAAGGTTTTCGATAGCTGCTGTTAAGTATATAGCCGCATATTGGTGCACAAAAGAACCGATTCGAACGTCACACATCCATCGATGGAACCGCCCCACGGACAGCTGAAGTCCCGCCCTGGCACTTTTACTTAATTTCATTTGATCACCACTCACGGCGGAAATGGCGGCGGATCGATGGCACGCTTTGATGCAACTGTCCGCCAAAGCGGGCGACAGAACGATCTTCAAAGATCCACTCACTTCCTGTTTTGTACACATTCCGAGGGTCTTGGACAACCTCTGGGTTTCCCTCGCGATTCGAACGAGAGGTCTCTGGAGAAGATATGATAGACGAGGTACAGTTTCCATGGATATTTGTCCAAGGTGCTCGCGCAGCCTGCCTGTCTGCATGACCTTGAGGATATCGTGGTTGGACCAGGGCACCCGTTGTAGTTCCACCAAACGCGTGTGATTGTCCACCCACACAAACTCGTCGGCACTTGTAATATTTGTATTGATGGTCTCTAGGCTGGAATGCCTCATCAACCGTCTGACAGGTTCCGACTCACTGCCGCTCATCGAAGAGTAGGTGGATGTGGAGTAGCTCGTCCTCGATCCGTGAGTCCTCACAGAGAGTTGTTCTATGGCCTGCCGGATGTCCTCCAGCCCGCACGCTCCCTCCAATGGAGTCCGGTGGGGTTTCCGCGCGGGGGTGGCAGGTTTCCGGCAAGGTACTTTTGTAGAGGAGGATGAAGAGTGGTGGGAAGTCAAGAGCCTTTCATCTTCAGGAACTGATTTCAGCGGCGTTCCCCTGCCGAATCTGTATTCTGAAGAATCAATGACATCCGAATCGTCGGTTTTTCCAGATAATCTTCCGGACACTCTCGACAAAACACCATCCGTGGGAGATGAACTCAGGTAAGAGGACTGACCGTCACTCATGCTAGCATGTCCCGATGATCTGTGAAAAGTAAATGATCTCTCTTCATACAAAATAACAAGCACTTTGTGTATACAGTAATATATATGTAAGGGACACCTCCATTTAAGAGTCAATCTTGTTGGTCCCTAATGAAATAGTATATGTATTTATCTTTTACTAAGCGACACCTCTATTTAAGGGACAAAATGTTTGGTCTGGGGGTGTCCCTCATTGGGTGGTACTATTGTATACGTAATGTACTTCATTATTAAAAAATTGAATAATTATCAAAATTTTCTAAGGTAATTAGTCAGATCTTTTCATCAATTTCCAAATTGATTTGAACTTCCTTTACATACAAATAGTTTACATTATTAAAGACGTCACCTTTTAAAATTGTGTGAAGTGTGTAATGACTTTCACGTTAATGGAAGGAAATTTCCAGTGTTATTTGCATTTGAATTAAGAAATTTAAAAAAACAAAAAACAATATAATATAGAAAGACAAAATGAAGTAAATTTGATAAAATAAAAGATTTTTTTTAAAAAAAGGACAGATTACAAAAGAATTTTTTTTTAAAGTAACGTTACTCGTTTTTATTGGAGCTAGAACAGTAATATAAAGAAATTGATTCATTATTTCATAGGCAGATTCTTCTCTTATTCGTGAATTTTTCTTTAGAAAAAAGGGAATCTTAGATGAATTGAGTAAGTATTATTTGGAGATAATTTTCGATAAAGCTCCTCAATAAATTATTGACTAAAAACCATTCTTATTCGGATATTCTTCTCAGTGCTTGTTCCATATATTCTCAAATCAGAAAGAAAATCTGAAGAGCTCTTAGACTGAAAGAGAATACGAAAAACGCCATTTATTAGAAATATGGTATCTTTAGTTGTGTCATTAAAAGTGTGTAGTTATACTTACTCGTGCATTGGAGAGCGTTAATAACAAATGAAACTTACTTATTTTCATCACTGGAGGATCCCCCGTAACACTCATGTCGTCTCTGGATGAGTCTGGTTTCGTCCAGACCTAGAACCTGAGGGAAAGATAAGATGTTGCGACGCTTCGACTTGAGTCTCGTTGGCGGTCTTCGGCGACAAATGATGGGATCTCCATCCGAAGAGCTCTTGCTTAGAGATCCACAGTCCGTGTTAGACATAGAGTCCATGTAAGGAGACAAGTGTCCATCAGGGGAGAACTCTCCCTCATCCATCTCCTTTTGGTCCCAAGAGGTGCGAGAGTCGGTGAAGAGAGTAGGAGACATACGAGAGACGAGCCCAGGAGAGCTTTTCGCGTGGTGTTGCTGCTGTTGCTCCCGGAGTGATTTTTGGATGTCACCTGAATGTGAAAAACCGTGATCCTTGCAACTGGATCGGTGCAACTGGTTGGGGGTGGTCCGATTGTCCGGCACATTGCAGGACGAACCTCCCACAGCGGATTCTTTGGAGGAGGTTCGGCTGGCTTCTTTGCAGGACGATCTGCTCGTACTACGCAGCTGAGGGCCATTGTTATCCTTGGATGGAGTCCTCGAACTGTTTTGAAGAACAATGTTGCCAGATACTAGTTCTTTGCTGGGGGTTCGGCAACTGTGCTGCAGCGGAGACGCTTCTCTAAAATGAAGGAAGACAAGAAAATTAAGTAAAGGCGCTTATTTTCAAAATAATTAGTGGTAGTAAATTCAGAAGTGACAAATAAGAGAAAGAAAGAAATACAATATTAATACAATATAAGCTGTACTGCACTGAATATTTTAACAGTCATATTCGTGATTTCTGCAAAGCAGTCATTCAGATAAGGTTCCATAGGGTTGTAGATAAATTCCTGTAGGGATTAATAAAAGTGTGGGGCTATGCCAAGTTTATAAAGGTACGGTAAAATTGTTGGACAATTAGAAATCGGCTTTGGTGTAAATTAAGTATTCAAACAATTCCTACAAATTGACATGTTTTTTTATGTTGTCAGGGTGAATTTTCATGTCCTTGTAATGATTCGTTCCGAGTCTTTCTACTGTGGATGTTACTGGTCCGGAGAAGTTAGTGACTGAAATTAGGAGAGAAAGAAATTAAAACAGCAAAAAGAATCTGAAGATGAGACTAGATCTAATTTTTTTTTCTTTGTTTAACATAAAACGGTATTTGCATGGAAGAAATATTTCTTAAAATTTTTATTCCTATAAACTTTTTTTAAAATTTTATTTGAATGAATTAAACCGCTAGCATAAATGAGTAAACGATATTCGATAGCGTTACAAGACACTGAAACAACACATAAAATAATAAACCTTTTTAAATATAAAAATAATTTTGAACATGTGTAACTCCGAAAGAACACAAAAGCAGAGCCATTAAAGACTGGGTAGATATTACTTTGCTTCATCATTATACTTTAAATATTTCAAGAAAGACAATAAGAAAGAAATTTTCCTAAATTATATAGTATTGATTTCTGTGCATACGGTTAAATTAAACGGAAATCACCTGGAGTTGTGGGCCGACTTCTCTTTTCCCTTCGGGAAGGGTGCTTCCTTGCTTCCGTCGTCCCCTTCGTAGGGCCTGAGGGGACTGCCCCCGAAAACCCGCTCCCTGCTCGAGGTCCTCTGCTGGGGGCTGCTCATGTCTCCTAGGCGACGGGGCTTGGGCCTGATGATGTCATTGTTGAGGAGGGGCTGCCAGTACTGGTGTGCTTCTCGGAACTCGGGGACCGGCGAAGACATGGTCACACCGAAGACGGCTCATCAGAAAGGTGGAGAGGGAACCCACCCTACAACAAGAAGGGGGAAATTTTGTTTCAAGTGGTAAAATCAACTTTCCATAAAAACTGTGTGACAAAATTCTTGTGAGATTCTTAATTTTTATGTACCTCTGCTGACAACTGGCACGTTCATTTCTACTGCCAGTGACGTCATTACGATGGGTGTCACCTGATGCGGTAGTTACGAGCATCAACCCTATGCTGCGTTTTCCTTTCAAATTACGTAATATGTAATTTTTACTTACTTTTCCTACCACAATTAGATAGGTATCTAACGACGGTATTTGAAAACGTCGAACAATTATGAAAATAGATAATTTAAGCAATCAATAAATTGTTTCAAAGGTTCAAAACATGATCTGAAAATGAAATCAAATCCCAATTTTGTTTATATCAATTTTTCCCATGCTTCGCTACAGAGTGGAATCAGTTTTTTAAAAGTTTTCAGAGGGGGATGAGAAATATCTGGACACGCCCTTTAGAAACACTCTAGCTCTCAAGTGCTATTTTCAATCGCAGTTAAGAGTATGTGATATGTTGTGTGCGATGTTTATATATTTATAAAAAATTAATAAAACATCATTTTTGTAAATTAGCACAAAATAGAAACTTCAAATATTTCAAAGCTCCATGAGCTTATTAATAAAATACTAGAGAGAGGCAAGTATATCGTAATAAATTACATTATGAAATTTTGAGGACGTCATATGTGTCGTTTCGCTTTCGTGACTTAAGCGGAAGAGAGCGAAATTTTCCCTGCTTGGAATTTATATGCAAGGATCTCTCTCGGTAAAGATGTGAGAATGCAAGGATCAAGGAATATGAGCCCACTGCACTGACGTACAACACAAACTAAAACTGTACACCACCCCAAAATATTTTTCCGAGCAGTCCTATGGCTGACAATAAAGGTGTCCGTAACTGTGCTGATGTGCACAGTCTTGGTCACGTTCCGTACACAGTGGAGAAATGTTACACGGTCCAAAAACAATGGTCCGATCTGGCGAAGAGATCTCCAAATGAGGCAATCCAGTCACGAAGGAAGGGAGGGTGTGGACGACGGTCACGTGGTTCGACCGAGTGAACCCGACTACTAAAAAGCAAACTT
>BMAW01070657.1:103435-147834 GCA_019974015.1 Nephila pilipes | reverse complement strand
CTAGTTATAAATAATAACACTAAGATACTTCAACTAGTTATAAATAATAACACTAAGATACTTCAACTAGTTATAAAAATAACACAAAGCGAAAAATTTAAATACTTTTTTAAAAGTACATAATGTGTAGGAAATGATATTCCATAGGATAAGCAACATTATAATTAATTATTTCTGTTTTGCCCAACAATTTCTAATATTCTTTTTACAGATGAAAGTAAAGAGACAATGAAATACCTTTCTATGTATACACACCTGAATTGTTTTCGAAATTTCATAAAGGAATAAAGTTACGTAAAAATAATTTTTTTTTGGAATTTTATTTCAAATAATCGCATTTTCCATCTTTCAGGATTCAAAAACAGACAACTGGTAAACTTTTGCAAATGAGTCCCGATCATCTTTACCAATATCCTTTCACACATTTCATTTATTTTTATTAATATATATAATGAGTAAAATTATTTAGCTAAATCTTTCAAAGAGCGCAATGGGTTCATCTTTAAGTGTTCTTAGCTTCCAAAATGTTACAAATTGTGAAAGAATGCAACCCATTGTTTAATTTTTAACATTCCTGGTGCTATATCAGTAGTTTTAAGGTATGTGTCTGCCCAAAAATCCCCGGATTCATGAAACTTTTCGAAAGTTTTTTTATTATTTTTTATTAAAGCCCACTTATTTACGATTTCAAAAATGGTTTGCATTTGTTTCTAGGATAGTTAATTATGCCTTAATATGTGCATATAATAATTTTTTTTAAGAAATATTAAAATCTTTATTTGCATTTTTTTTTTTTGGAAAACGGCAGGTTTATTTATTATTATTATTTTTTTTCCATTATGAAAAACTTTATTTCTTAAAAAGTATTTCATGTATTCAAATGATGTTTCACCACAATGTTCTGCACATCTTTAGGTATGTTGTGAACTTCAATCATAGCTTTTAAGTATATAACTATTTATTTTGGAACTATTTTTATTTAAAAATGTGACTTTTTTTATTTATTTTTTTGTAAAATCATGTTATGTTTATACGTTTTGGCATAATTCAGTAAGTTTAAGATATAACTGCATTTTATTTCTGCTTCACCACACAGATATATGTTTATTAAATATATTGTTTAAACAGAAAGAGGAAATATATTAATTAGAACTGGTTACATGAACTTTAGCGTTAATGTCAATTTTTACTAAATTTTAAACAAATATGGCCAAAAGATGAAAAAAAAAAAGTTCATTAAAATGACTTTTAAATTCGCAATTTTATAGATCATTGTTACCAAAAACATAAATGTTTCACAAAAATTTCGATTTTTTTTTTCGAAAAAAAAATGTGCACCGAAGGTAAGTTTATACCCTGAAGTTATTAAGTTGGGAGAGATTTTAAGAATGCACATTTTATTTGGAGCGTAGTTTCGGAATTCTGCGAGCACTGAATGGTTCTAGTGGTTCTTGTGAGTTTCTTTACAGCATTCTCTTAACCTTGGAACAGAAAATATTCAAATGCTGTAATAAAACCACGAAAAATATTTTCTTTTCCTCTTGAAGAAAACTTGAAAATCTTCCGGCCATACTAAGGAGAGACTTAGTACAGCAATGTTGAGCTCACAGCTTCTTCATAACGATGGGTTCACAAATTATGACCTAGAAACAGCAACAACGGGCAGGTGTTCTTTAGAAGGCAATTTGCTTGGTTATGAACTAACACTGCTTTTAGAATCGGGGGAATGTTAAAAACTAATTTCCTGAGACATTTTTACTCAGTACAATTCAGGAGAACCGTAAGTCATCGTGACAGATTAACTCTTTCAATTTACCTCCGAAGCACGATGACTGTTTATATGTGATTTGCATCATAGTACCTTTAAATATTACTCTTTTCGGTCATACAAATTGTTTTTCTGCATGAGACATACACAATTTAGTGAAACTCTAAGCCGGAGTTTTTTAATCTGGGTTCACTTTGACAGGGGTTCAGCAAGTGATAACTATTTGCTTAATCAAAGCGCCAAAATATCAGCTAAATTTAAATATTTATAAAAGTTCGAATTCTTAAAGGCAGTTTGCTTGTTAAAAATAAATATAAATATTTTATCGATAAAATAAAATTTTAAATATCGTTATAGTCCCGTGCTTCAAATACATTAATCGAGACACATTAAATCACTTATTAGTTTCCGTTCTTTGGCTCAGTCGATATATCTCAAATTAATATATAGGCCGACACTCAGTAGAAACTAAAATTTAGTCAGGTTGAAATTATGCATTTTTGGATTGAACATAAGAAAATATCCTGAAATTGCCAAAAGAGTTGTGAAACATCTGATGCCATTTGTTTCGACCTATGTATGCGAAAAATCTTTCCATGTATACTGCGACAAAATACAGAAACAAATTGGATGCCGAAGAGGACATTAGGTTGGAGATTACAGCAATTATTCTAGACGTAAAAGTATTATGCAATAAAAAACAATCACAGCCAAGTAATTAAGAAAATTCGCAATTTTATATAAAAGTAGATCGTTTATTAACAATAAAGTAACAGTAAATTATGAGTGCGATAATTTAACATTAATTACTTAGGTCTTAGTCAAGATATTTTACCTAATCAAACCCCAAAAGCAATATGAAGCTACTGACGTTGAGATATTTGCCGTAGCGGGCAATCAGTTTGAAAAGACTATTCCGGTTAATACTCGATGCCCAGCGATGCAAGGAATTGTCGCACAGCCTGCTTTATCTCAATATTGTATTGGATGGACCTGAGCACGACCAATACGCAGTGCGGAAGCCACATCTGACACCGTTATGTGCCTATCAACTGACACCATGTCCTGTACTCTAGCAGCGTTGTTTTCATTCGTGGAGGAACGTCCTTTTCGATCTTCGTCCTCCACTCTCTGCCATCCTTCATTGAACAAGCAACACCAGCGTCCAACCATTTGACGAGACATGACACGTTCACCATACTGTCTGTTGGCGTCAATGGATGAGAAATTCCACATGCTTATTCATACTGGATAACAACACTCACTTTCTTTGCCAATCGCGTTGTCAGTCACGTCTCGTGCAATCTGGTGTGCTGCTACTCTCTTTTCTTCGTCGCTCTGCGCATGCGTCAATCCTCCTCTGCTGGCGCTACTTCCGTCTTTAAACCATCAAAGGATGTGGATTCTTATGGTGGTTGTTTGTTTCATCTGGTGTACCACGTGCTCATTAAAAAAAAATGATGAAACTTACTTTTGGACCATCCCTCTTATAATAACAAAATGGTTATCGAAATAAAAGCAAATACGGTATTATTCAATTAAAAACCCAGGGTTATTGTGAACAATTTTCGTTTGTTTAGTAACCACCGATAGAAATGTAAATAATGCCAATTTCACAAGAAGGTTCCATTGGCATCTATCTACGAACAACTTGCAAGATATTTCCTGTAATATATTTCGGGTACGTAGAGATACCAACCGTCATTAATAATGTTATTGGTCGTCTCCAAGACATTATACTATAAGACGTCATCTTGCGAAAAACTTATTTGATAAAATGTCGATAAATTAGTATGTGACCTGAAAAGGGCACACAGAAGATTAAAAAAATTTCCCATTTTTTTTAATTTTTATGATTTCTGTTGTTATGAATTCGCAACAATTATTGATATTCAAGAGCATAGTTGTAAGACTCAGTTTCGAATGGTAACGCATCTGTCATCTAGTGGGTACTTAAATAATGAAGTCTACTTTTGAGTTTAGCTATACTACCTAACGTACTAATTGTAAATGATTCGTAACCTTTGAAAGTACAAAGCAGTATCCGAGTTCAGGGTAATTTCAGTCGAGTTATGGGTTCTGATTCCACATAAAACATATAAGGGCATATTCAATCCGTAGGGTAAAGACAATTGAGAGATGTGTCTTCGACAAGGAAAAAAATAAATCTTATTTAAAGTCAAGTTTAAATAATCCCCGTTTCAAAATTAGAAGGGATGCAAGACATGTTTTAGCATTGAGATATCTGTATAAAGGGTTTTTCGAAACTCATGGGCAAAAATTTAAGGGGTGATAGAAAACATCTAACGAGCAATTTTCACCTCACGATGCATAGTCAAAGAGCAAGCGGTGAACCGCTAGACGGCGCTCTAATGGAAAGCATAAAGCGCGAGTTTTCTTACACATCGTCATTTCTACTGTGGATTTCAGGAGGCATGGAAATATAAAGCGCAAGTTTTCTTACGCATCATCATTTCTGCCATTAATTTCGGGAGGCATTGCGACATACAGTAATAAGGAAAAGTCCATGCCTCCTGAAATCCACGGTAGAAATAACGAGGCGTAAGAAAATTGGGTACCTGTCTATTAAAGCGGCGCCCGCCAAATTAAGAATACGCTAATGTCGCCAAGCTGGTTAAAAGCGCCAAGTACGCGGAGCGCGAAATTGAAATGTAGGAAAACTAATAACACACCTATAAATAATACAAAACTTTTTTAAATAATATTTTTATTTAATAATCTTTTATATGTTATGTTAAGTGATAAATCTCACCCCAATAAGTACTATAAAAATTTAGATATTTAGTATTAATATTTACATAACTCTTAGAACATCAATCAACATAAAAGGCCATATTTCCGAAATTGCGTTCACTATTTTATAGAAAGCATTTTTTTTTTCGCTACATATTCCCTCCACATAAATTCTACCAGATACGATTCTAGATGATGCCGAGCCGTGCCGTTTCTTGCTGCACCACTTTGCGGAACCCCACATTCTTTTTTAACTTTTTGCGTGTGAACTCCCGTTGACGGATCTACAAAATTGTACTTATGGTTCTCCGTGAAATGTGTAAAACCAGCATCTATTTCGCAGTTTGGTAAATTGAAAATTGTTAACGACAATTTCAAAGGCAACAAAATAGGTATTTAAAAAAAAAAAAAAATACGAAATCAGTAACGTTAACAGGCAAGCGATATTTTACTAAAATGATGAAGTGTTGTTTCTTTAGGACTGCAACTCTAGGAGTTTACAACCAAACATGGCGATAAATCATACTGCTTGGCAATTTTCTGTCTTCATCCGAAATCGTAATTTGGCGGGCGCCGCTATAATGGACAAGTACCGAAAATTCTTTTCATTACAGCGCCTTCCAGCGGCTCACTGCTTGTACTCCGCCCGTGCATTGTAGGAAGAAAATTGCTTGTTTAAATATTTTCTTTCATCCCTTAAATTTTTGCCCACGAGTTTCGAATCACCCAGTATATACGAATCTGTTTATGTAAAGAAAATCACAAGTGTATATATTAACAAATGTATATGAGCAACTAAGGAACAGCTGTATTTACATTCGTAAGTGATGCATTTACCTTTTTGTACATCTAGCATGAAATCCAAAGTATTTGTAACTTTAAAAACTTGCAAAGTATTTATAAACAAAACATTCGGTACGCTGAATACAATAATAATTTCGAAATTTAAATTCCAAAACTTTAAAAATTCGTAAAATTTAAATTTCACAAAAATTTAGATTTCATAAATTATCTTTAATTTTTGTATAAAAATAGAGCAATAACAAAAATTTGTATTTGCCGAAAAAAAAAATAATAATAACATTCACTGAATAGGGAAAAAAAAAATCTCGTTTCATAAGGTAGAAAATACCAAAATAGCGAACAAAGAAGATTTTGAGGGAAGTTTAACTTTTTATAAAAAATCACATTTTAAGAAAAGAACAAAAGGTAGAGATTTTTCCCAATGAATTGACACATTTGTTTGCCATTTTAAAATTAAATCTTCTAGCGTTCTCTGTTTATGAAATTCTCATAAATAATACATCCGCGTACATAAGCGTAGCGCCCTCTGTATTTTAGCAGCAAAATCAAAAATTGCAAAATTTGAAGCATTTTAAAGTGTCAGTCATCTAAAACGATCCATGTAACAACTGAAGGCAAAAAATGATTAAAAAATGTTGAGAAATCTCTAATTTTACTATGAACTACCAAACTTTAAGATTTATAAAAAATTCACACACCATAAACGAAGCATAATTTTCCATACGTATAAATCATGCAGAAAACCTGGGGTTATTTAACCGTATTGTCATTAAAGTAAAATTATATAAGGCTTGTATTTGAAATTAAAAGTTTGGCTTCTTAAGTTGTGAAAAATATTTAAAATTAAAAAGCATCTCATAAATTAATTTAAGAAGGGAAAAATTAATATAAAAATAACAAAAAAAAATTAATGATGTTAATTATCATAAAATATCATCCATTAAAATCCATCCACAAAGTTCACGAGTGTTTCACTAACGCCGCACTTGTGCTATTGTCGACGGACCTCGTAATTTTAAACATCAGTCAAGTAATGAAGCCGACACATGAGTTAGCACTTCCCTCTCCAAACTTCCATACCACGCCAACGACGAAGCGCATTGAATTGCAAGAAATGCGTTTTTGTAAACATCATTAATTCTTGCACATTGAAAAATATTTGCGACAGAGTGATTTTTCACGAAATTAAACTTCACATTATTATTAATAATAATATGTATGCATATATTATACATATTTTTCATTTTTAAATAACTCAAATATATGAAAAGGAAATGTGATTGCTTACTAACGTCGCAGTGAGAAGCAATACGAGAGCTTTTGGAGATGGACCTCGTAATTTTGAATCGCGGTTGAGTGACGAGGACGATACCTGAGGTCACCTCCCACTCTAAACTTCCACACCACACTTCGGGAGGACTTGAAATTGATTTATTGGTTTCATGAACATCGTACTAGAGGCAACACGAGGGCTATTGGCGATTGATCACGTCATTTTGAACTTCGGTCAAGTGACGTGGACGACATCTGAGCTGGCATCTCCCTCTCCTAACTTCCACACCCCGCTAACGGTAATACTTTGAGCCTCGGCAAATTTAACGTGCATCAAGGCTCGAACCCACGAACCTCAAGGGAACCTCCCACTGGCTCCTAATCGAACCAGGAAAATCCCGTCCATACATAAGAAATCTTACACAGATTGAGCTATTACATTCCGATTGGAAAACCGACAATTTTCCTGTATTCCCCTACCCGTTCATCGGGGAAAAATAGCTACCACTCACAGAAGTTTATACTCCATTTTTAACTTTTTTTTAAAAATAAACTTTCAACATCCAGACATTTAAACTTTTTCACAACGCTTTTTCAGTTTGAAATATTGCATCCTATTCATTGTACTGGGAACTCGGAAGATCAAATTGAAGCCTCAGACGAGAGTTTGAAGCCCGAACTGGGCTAGGTACTCTAAATACACCTTGATCACGAACCCACGACTCGTCGAAAACCAGTGGCTGCGAGTCTGTGATCATGACCACTAGGCTACAGCGCCCAAAAGGAGGACTTTGAACCTCGACAGATTTATAGTGCATCAGCCCCACTACACAGTGGGTCATTAGTGGCATCAGGGCTCGAACCCACGACTCGTCGAAAACCAGCGGCCGCGAGTCTGCGACCGGCTAAAGCGGTCATTTATGGAAAGTAAAAGAAACAAAATAAAAACGGTAAAACGGAAGGTGATCTGGACTGAAGTATATGCGAGCAATACAAATAATTAAAATAATGCAAACAAATGCGTAGTATATAGTAAGCGCTCTTTAATCCGTCACGATCATCGAGGTGCGATACAGTTCTAACGGAATTACCGAAGATAAATCATTCTAGATTTTAAAAAAAAGTAAACGATTGGGACATGTATTTAAAGCACCTTCTCAGCCTGTGTAGATGATATAAATATCCGATAATGTGTTTTTTGTCATTCTATCAGCTACAAAATTAAATTCAAAACACTGAACATTACTCTATTGAATATTCTAGTAATGATCAAAAACACTGTAATCTTTTAACACAGTACAGTGATATTTAATATAAGTTGTGACGAAGTAGTCACCAGCTTTGGCATTTTTTTTTTTTTTTTTGAACGGCTTAGAAAACATTTAACTCTACAGTTAAAATCAAGCTGTTGCGTGTATACAGATTTATTGTTGATCAAACGTGATGTGTAACCTGCTAGAAAACAAGAAACGCTGCGTTGAAATGAAAACCGAGAGTTGCGAGAAACACTGAGATAAAAACTGAAAGTTGCGAGAAAATGCGAGCAGCGCTGTGTCGCTTCCTGGTTATCAAAATCAGAAAATTTCTCGATTCCCCTCTTCAAGACCTGAAAGCAAACGGTTCGATTCGTGCCACGTTATAGAATGTGCGGAACCATCGAATGCAGAATGAAAAAGCAATTATAGCATTAAAACAAAATCTGAATGAAATAATTAATTCAAATTTCATTCTCAATTCGTTTAAAGTAAATTAAAGTCGAACGAACTTAATATAATTTAACATAAGTCGAAAGAAATTCATTCACTTACGAGTATATTGCGTTTAAGGGACTGCTTTGTTTACATTTTGAAAAAATTCAATCATTCGGCTGTTAAGATGCCACCTCTAAACCAAAATGTTTTTACTTCCAATTTATCTCAAAAGCAAGATTTTTAAATTTTTTAACTTTTAATGAAAACATTAGCATTAGAAATTGCCCAAATGTCACACCGAACGGTAAGATCTCAGTTCAAAAAAAAAAAAAAAAATATTAATACAGATTTCTATTTTTAAAATTATTATTATTATTTATCATACATACTTGTGTCGTGTTCGTTTTCAAATTTTAAAACCAAAGCAGGGCTCAAAAAATAACTTCGATAAATTTTCAGAAAAGACTGTAATTATAATTTTCTTAAACTTTTAGTTTTCCTGAAATATTTTCCTAAGATATAATTAAGTTCTGCGCGTACCGATACTTTTCCCGTTTAGTTCCACTGCTAGTTTCGTTCGCTAGAGGCGCCTAGCACTCCAATACACACTACAAAAGTGTTAAAAATTACATCTCGCCCCCGGGTGGGCTCGAACCACCAACCTTTCGGTTAACAGCCGAACGCGCTAGCCAATTGCGCCACGGAGGCTCGTGTGTTGCAGGAACTTCACACACTTTTCAAAAAAGGAAAAACGCTTTTTCCGTTGGCATTGGAAATAGGGAGGATGAAAAAGCGATAGCATTTCCATTCGCGATTGTTCGTTCCAAATCACGGAACATGATAAGTTGTTTAAATTTTGTAAAATTAGAGAGGGGTGGGGGAAACAAGATTTTTCAAGTGCTGTTAAGTCCTACTATCATAAGCTTAATTCAAAATTTCTTTTTTTCCCTTTTAAATGCATTTTTAATTCACCAGATGTTCACGCCAGTGTAAATATTTATTTTCTTTCTTTCTTTTTATTTCATGGGAATAAAAAAAAATTTTCTTATGATATACTCCATTCAATACTTTGTTTTAATTTCACTATCTGATCAGAATATATTATCGATGGCTCTCAATAATTTATTCTCGATTTAAATAACTTGACACGCTCACAAATTTTTTTTTAAAAAAAGCGACAAATAATTTGTTCTCTTCTATTAGCGTTAATTTCTTGATCAATTAATCGACGAAGATGCCTCAAGTGCTCGTAATACCCAGATAAGGTTCCTTTGCTGCCGTCTTCCGCTTGCTATATCTCAAAATTCAAATGGTCTTTAATTTCACTTAATTACAACGTTTTTCTGAATTTCACTTGGTGTGTGTGTGTGTGTGTGTGAGTGTGTGTGTGTGTCATCAAATTTTCGATCGTTAATTTAACCAACTTCCCATCAAGCTAGAGCTTTGAAATTTTGGGAATCGTTCGTACTCGCCTAACAATGCAATATTTAGACGTTTGCGATAAGTTTTAATTAATATTTTCTTTAATAATGCAGTTTAGCCCAATCACTTGGCGCGATTTCAAAAATTTGCTCCAAACTTGGCTGGTTTTTATTTATTTATTATTATTATTTTATTTTTTGTTTAACTTAAGTCCGTAAAACGGAACAGGGTAGCCACATTTAGCAAAATATCGCTAAGTAATTCTTGTCGCCAAGGGTGGTTGGGTAAAAATGCATTCCATTCATTTAATTTACCGGATGAATTAATTAATTTTAGTTAGTTTTAACGTTTTTATGTATTTCACTTGGTGTGTATCTGTCTGTGTGTGTATCACTGTGTCATCAAGTTTTCTATCGTTAATTTAACCAACTTCCCAGCAAGCTAGAGCTCTGAAATTTTGGGAACTGTTCTTACTTGCCTAACAATGCAATATTTAGATATTTGCATCCAGTTTTAACTAATATTTCAATAATTTTTTAATAAACTTTGCCGCCATATAAAAACGTTGTTTTTAAAAACGTTGGTTTTTAATTCGAATTATTTTGACTTCCTTTCAAGTACTATGAAATGAAAAATGGGAACGTCACAGCCACAAGTCGTATTACAAAACTGCGTAGCTTACAATCTTGCGCTTCTAACTCATATCTTTGTATGCGTTTTATGAATTGTGTGTTTTTTTTAAATGATTGTTCGGATTAACCGACATTCGGTTTAATGAGGTTAATATATATTAAATTAAAGTTTCGTATATTATGTTTATATTTCTGAATACATTATCACAAACACGTTTACGTATCAAAAATATGCACAACATTCCTGAGTGAACATTTCTTTCTACTTGTTAAAACAAATGATAACGATTTAACACTCACCGATAGAAGGACATCGTGCAACTCATACTTCAACGAATCCTAAAAGAAGGAAAATTCAGTATTCCACGTCCCACTGAAGCAAATGATTGTCCAGTTTCCAAATGATCGTTCTAAAATCTCGCCACTCATGACGCCATAATGACCAACGCGCGCCACTTTCGGGAAACAAAACCCTTTGGAACACTTGCCACAGACGGCATTCCACCTCTTAATAATTTCCCTTTCCGAACCATTTCCTCGTGCTTTGAAAGAGACTCATCCCCTTTATTCTGACCTTGAATTTTTTTTTATTGCCAAATGTCGCCCACCCTCCCGCTCTTCTGTCAGACGATATTTGCCTTTTCCCTCGCCGTTCCTTACTCTTCATTGTTTCCTTCTGTTTGTTTTACTTCACTTTCTTCTCGTTCCGCGGCGCTGCTTCTTAATCCGTTACGCAATCGCACGCCAACAGTTTTCGGTCATTAGAGTAACACCTCCGCCGTTTGTGGGCCGATACATTTTTTACAGCCATTATTCCACGGCAGACGATAAACGATTCTTGTTAGAATATTTTTATTTATTATTATCGATGCAATTTTTTCATTTCTCTCCCCCACCCCCCTACCTCCTTCCCTCCACAATTATTGTTTGTTCCAACGTTCGTAGCTGGAGTGAAGACATTTGGAATTCGAGACTGGAAATGTATAAAATTTGGAGGAGAATATTCATAAAAGGTCATTATTTCACGTTTGACGATAAACGATTCTTGTTTGAACATTTTCATCTATTATTATTATTCCTGTTATTTGCATTTCCCCACACCTAGTCTCTTCCTTCCACAGTCCTGTTTGGGCCGCGGCAGCCTAGTGGTCAAGGTCGTGGTCTAACGGTTGGCGGTTTTCGTTCAGTCGCGGGTTCGAGCCTTGGCCACTAAAGACCCGCCGCGTAGCCCGGGCTAATGCACATTAAATTTGTCGTGGCCCAATGTCCTCCCGTAGACGTGGTGTGAAAGTTAGGAGAGAGGGTTGCCAGCTCAGGTGTCGTCCTCGTCACTTGGCCGTGGTTCAAAATTACCAGGCCCGTCTCCAATAGCCATCGTGTTGCTTCTAGTGCGTCGTTAATAAAAACTAAAATCCTTCCACAGTCATTGTTTGTTCGAATGTTCATATCTGGACTTAAATCGGGACTGAAAATGTGAACATTTTATGGAGTATATTCCTA
The DNA here is from genome assembly GCA_019974015.1 of Nephila pilipes. Taxonomy (NCBI): domain Eukaryota; kingdom Metazoa; phylum Arthropoda; class Arachnida; order Araneae; family Nephilidae; genus Nephila; species Nephila pilipes. Next base: position 135,991 of record BMAW01070657.1, on the reverse strand, counting down.
AAAGTTCATCATTTCAAGGGTAACGATAAACGATTATTTGAACATTGTTATTAGCCACCCAAGGGGCTATTTTTTTAGGTGGATCACTTTGGGGATACCAAATGTTTCTGAATGCGACGTTAATGAGCAATCAATCAATCAAAGTAATCTAGAATTCATAAAGAAAATTCATTCCTTTTTTTTAAATTAAACACACACACACATGAAGCTCTCGACTGGAGAAGGGAAAAAAAAAAAAAAAAAAAACCTCTGTCTTTGGAGAACAATAATTAACAAATGTGAGGTATAAAAGCAAGTCGTAACTAAAATAATTCACGGCTTGTTGATAATCCTTAAATCCACATATGTAACGAATTCCCATTTAATTCTGCAACAATAAGAGCAAGATCAATTAATCTCCTATTAATGGCTTAAATTCCTCGCATTTTTTCACTCGACTGAATCTGAGAAGACATATTATACAACACTAAACGACGGAACTGACTTCGAACTCTTGGAATAGTTTCATAAGACATTATAATTTTCGCTTCGTGAATTTTTTCCGAAGGAATGCGTTTCATTGCTAGTAAATAATTTTCTATGATTTTTCTTTCTTTCCCTCTCTCCTTGTTAAATAATATTCATTTTAATTCATTTTTACATATTTGGTATATACAGGGTATTCCGAAACTCATGGGCAAAAATTTAAGGGCTGATAGAAAACATCCAAACGAGTCATTTTCACCTTGCAATGCACAGCGAAGAGCAAACCGTGAACCGTTAGACGACGATATGATGGAAGAAGGAATAACCAATAAAATGGTTAAAAACCTTCCCCATCTCTGCATATTCCAACTCAAGAACATAATACAAAACATGCTAGATCTTGGTCACTCCTCGGATACCTGGAAGACCGCTGCAGTTATCCCGATACTCAAACCAGGAAAGATCCCACCAAGCCAGAAAATTACAGACCAATATCATTATTACCTATTATCAGCAAAATAGTTGAGAAAATCACACACAATAGACTTATGCATCATCTAAATAGTAATGACATAATAATCCATGAACAACATGACTTCATTCCAAACTTGTCCACACCGCACCAACTCCTCCGAGTGGTGGAATACATCAAAACAGGTTTCTACAAAGAACAAAACACTAGTGCGGTGTTTCTGGATATCCAGAAAGCCTTTGACCGAGTCTGGCATACAGGATTGAAATATAATTTAATTAAATTTTTAAAAAAACCCTACCTAATTAAAATTTTAAACTATTATTTAAAAATTAGAAATTTTTCAGTCACTGTGAATGAAATACATTCAATTTCAGGATATATTGATGCTAGAGTCTCGCAAGGAGGAATTTTGTCTCCGATGCTCTTCAATTATTGCGTGAACGACATTTCAATACACAACAAACTATTCTCTGCATGTACACAGATGATACTGAGATACTAGCACGACACTAGAACCCCACAACTATAGGCCACTCACTTAACACACATCTAAAGGAACTAGAAGAATGATACTCTTGTTGGAAAATTGCCCAGAACGTTTCTAAGACAGAGGCCATCTTCTTTTCCAGAATTTACAGAAAAATAGAACCAGACATTTATTTAGAAAATCCCCTGGTCCTGATCCACAAAATACCTTGGAGTAACGTTGGATAAAAAAAACCCTCACTTTTAAACAACACCGTAACACTGATTAAAGAGCAGTATAAAGCTGCAGTTAATATTTTATATCCCCTTATCTCGCGCAAATTTATATATTAAGTAGACGTAACGAACTGCTTATTTACACCCTGATAATAAGACCAATCCTGACCTATGCATGTCCAGTCCGGTTTCACTGTGCAAATACAACTTGAGATACGCTCGAAAAATCACAAAACGTAACCCTCAGAATGATAGTTAAAGTAAATTGGTATATGAGAAATACTGATATAAGAAATTCCATAAAATACCCATCACTCAAAACTTATTTCAAAAAATTATCCGAAAATTTCTTCCATAAAAATAATACCTCCACAAATAAAACCATCCAAGCAATAGAAAAACATACCCCAATACGAAATAACCAACTATTACATAGACCCAGAGAAATTTTAATAGCTTAACCTTTAAATTTTATTTTATTTTACCCTTTCACACCTCCCCAAAACGTCCGTCCTCAAAATAACCAACCTCTTCAACGACCAATCAGAAAACACCCTCTCAAATCCGAGAGAAAATCTTTAAACAACTCACAAGCAGGATAAAATACCCATTGCCCGAATTTATTAATATGTTTTAAAATTATCATAACATAGCTTTACATATGCAACACCACTACAATAAATAACTGAATTTGACTAGATGTTTAAATTAACTTTTCAGATAGTAAAAACTTAATTTTAAAGCATTTCTTTCAAAAATAGGATATTATTGCACACTTAAATGTAATACTCTTTATGTTTTAAATTTTAACTCTTAGGCAAGTGAAAAACCATAGTTCAGCAGCAACCTAAAAAAATATTAAATTCTGGGGATTAAAGCCCGTGAGGGTTATGCACCCCAATAAGTACTCCGCATTCGTTATGATGGAAGTCATAAAGCGCGTGTTTTCTTACACGTAGTCATTTCTACCGTGGATTTCACGTCGCCATAGCCTATTCCTGCTTACTGTAGAATATGTTACATAATTTTGTCCATTTATCAGAAATTGGTACAAAAATAAAACTAATCATCAAAACTAATTTTATATAAACAAAGGTATTGAAACAAAACTTATCGCGCAAGTATGGTTTCGCACATCAAACTTTATTTTACTATTATTCTTAATGAAATCATTTAGCAGCAATTACTTTTACATTTCGTTTGCAATTATTTCATAACCTATTTTTAAATAATTAATACTGAAAATTTCCCATTTTGTGTTTGGGAATGATTTTTTAGCTATTTTCTACGCGTCATCGAAGTAACCATAGTTCCATCTCATTGTTATCCTTTTAACACCCTAGCCTCCTTTACGAAACATACTCTAAACATAGACAACTCATTTACTTGAATCTCATCAAGAACCAATTTCAATCAATTAAATTGTTTATTTCATCATTTTTTTGAGGTTCGTTCGATTAACTTGATACCGATACGACTTTGTTAAAGGAACAAAAGAATTTCGATTTTATCAGTGGTTTCTTTGAATTAAAAAACCTAATTTTACTTATAAATGAGCCAGTACTTCCAAAGCAATCATCCCATTTTCTTAATTAAAATGGAAAGGCGCTTGAGGAAATTTCGGATAGGGGTGTCCAGAGTTAACGAGCACGCCACTGTTCCAGCGCTTTCGAAAAGTACTTAAATAGTTAAGAGATATTCACTCTCTGTAAAACGCATTGACTAGTTTTGTTTCTCCCTGATGTCACGATAAAGCGTTTTAGAATAACCACCGCGTTCCACTCTCCCTTTCGATGGAGCTGTTCCGGATAATGTTCTAGTCATCTGCATACTTCTCCCGTGATTAGAGAAGGTCCAAGGTCAAGCCGCATTCCTCTGCGGGCGTCCTTGAACACCCCCACCCCCACTCTCGGGGATGGAAGATCCCGGTTACGGCACGCACAAGACCTCCCCCTCTTTCTCAAGAATACAATAACTCGGTTTGGAAAGAACTCGAAGCTTCCTTCGCGTATTGTTTCAGAACATATATCCCAAACGTTTTGTTTGAAATTGAAATCATATAAAACAGTTCTCATGCACCGTACGTAGTCACACGGGGCTTACAGAAGCAAGTACACAAACATAAAACTGAATGAAAGACAAATTAGAAAAATGATAATAATGAAATGGGGGGGGGGGTGAAGCATGAACGAAGATATAAAAACAAATTAAAAGTTGAAAATCAAAACGATAAAGTCATAAAATCAAAAGTTTGGAGTTACAAAACCAAATAAACGAAGATACCTAGGGGATTTCTTAGATTCGGTGCAAGCCTTAAATTTGCCTCCCTCCCCCCCTAAATAAAATTAAATTACTTATAGTTGAATACGTTGAAACGAATAACTAATATTCTACGAGTATAAAACAGCGAAGTCAATGAAAAGTTTTAAAATGAACAAAACAAACACTTACCTTAACTCCAATAAATTCGAAGAATCGCATGAACCAAACAAACATGTCTTTTCAAAAACCAACACATTTAGATATTCGTAAAACTTTTAAAAAGTATGAAATAAACAATACAACAATACTAACGATGCACCGCTCTTCTAAATAACTAAAAATTAAATGTCCCCTCCTCTCGTTACGTCCATGAGTTTTTCGAGGATAATAAGAGAATAGTTCAAAACCAAAACGGACGCACAAATTGCATTTGTTACGTGGCAATAGCGGGTCGCCACTAGCCGCGTCTGTTTCCAAATTTAAAAAGTGAGGTTTATTTCCTTATTTTGGATGAAATATTTGATAAGCTTTTATTTAACTTCATATAATTGAAAGTATATTTGCTTGTATCGAATCTTGTAATTCTATTTTGAACCACTTCTAGTTCCGACGACAATAACATTATCTGATCTAATGACCGTGGCTTGATACTGCAGACGGAATTAGCCAGCTCGGTCCCAACTCGCTACCCCCACTTCTGGCACTTCCCCTTTGCTTCTCCCACGCTACGCCACTGAAATAACCAAAAAGAGCGAATGCTTGAGTAACTTTCTCAAGATAGCAAATTTGCTCCGATACAAATTTTACATTCTGATCTCGCAATCTTATGTGTCTTAGAGAAACAACATATTTATTATACTACTCCTTTCTGTCTCAGACAATCGTTTTTTCTGTTGTAATATAAATTCCATAATTCGCTTCTCCAATGGATTGGTTTTATTAACGTCGCACCAGAAACACCATGAGAGTTGTTGGCGACGGATCTCGTAATTTTGAACCTCGGTCAAGTAACGACGAAGACACATGAACAGGCACCCCCTCTCCTAACTTTCACACCACTCCAACAGGAGGGCTTCGAGCCTCGATTAACGCGCATCACTAGGGTGCCACGGACTATTTCATTTTGGATGGACTATTTCAATGGACTTGCGTCGACTCTCTTCTACACCAGCGTTAGAAGCTAAAACTCATTACAGCCAGAAAAGATGTCTTTTCAGCCTGGTTGGTAGGAGCGCATTCTTCGGACCCACTGGACCAGGGTTCGAAACAACGCTGCCGCATCAAAGTTATCATTTCTCTCCTTTTCCTCGGACTCGGAAAACCACCGAACGCCGAAGACTATTTCATTTCAGATTATAAAGGGGGAAATTGCGTAATATATATGTGTGTGTAAAATTATTAAATTTTACTGAGTAACATTTGAATTTTGAGGTATGTTTTAATTCAGTTTGGGCACAATGAAGAAACTTGGAAAATTTTGAATTAATAATTTATTCATGTACACCAAAGGGGGGGGGACGTATATTGGGAAAGCAACAAGCAATCAAGAACGAAGTGACGGAAAAAGTTACCTGTTTGGAAAACTAAAGCAAGGATTATTGATATCACGAGGTCCTAGATGTAGGGATCTGTAGGTATTTTGTATCGAGACGAAGTGTGTTGTAGGGATTTTATCTAATGCTCTGAAGCGTGAGAACGGCTGACTGAGGAGATTTCAAGAGCGCGCGATTACATAAATTAAAAGCTGAAATGGAATGGTATCAGGAAATAAAGATGAGCAACTTACTGTGATAGTTAAGATATAGGATTAATTGGAAAATTAAGTTAAATTTTCGCCGCGCTTCGAGAATTACCACACACGGTCTTCACATTAAGTTTTGTTAATTATTGTAAATAATTTTTTTTGCGTACTCTTATTTAATTTTAAAGTTTATTGGTGTTTTTGTCAATAGAACTTAGGAATAATTTCGATAGTACTTCTGAAAATTATTTCTCAGAGTAAGCACTTCTTTATATACAGTTTTCTGTAAATAAAAGGAAAAAGATTATTAAAAAGGCTAATTTTAAAACATATAACAGCTTAATTAATAATCTAAAATGTTACCAAAAATTATAACATTAGGACGAAAACTTTTTTCTGTGATTTCCCCACCCCCCTAAAGTTAGGTTTAGCTACGCTAAACCCCCGGTCCTTGCGACAGTTCCTTTCGATTCTCCTCCGTCCCTAGGGAACGTCTTACGACAAAGCGTGCCGTCCCGAAAGGGTTAAGAAAATACGGGCATCACGGCCCCGAGACACCCTGGAGATCCTTTTCTTTCCCATGGGGTTTATTGTCTAAGTTGAACACGGGTGACGCACCTCAGGGATACCTTAGCGATCCTTCTTTACATTAAACTCTTATTCTCGCTGTCAACCAATTTTACCTCTACTCCATTTTTTCAAACCTCTGACCACAGTGACATCTTGTTTTGCACAGTATAGCCATATCTAGCTCTTGCGCTATTAATCATCACCATCACATCACTTGAGGAAAAAAAATGAATTAAATTAAAAGAACAATCGAAATGGGCTTCTCTAATTTCATTTTAATATGTGCTAATGTTTTTTTTTTCCTGTTAAGTTCTCGAAAAAGTAAAATTATTCAAAATGAATATTAATTAGCATAAAGTAAGCGAACTTCCGAGCCCAGGCTCAATTACCATTGGGAAAGAAAATAGCTTCTACAAATTTTAATGTACTGTAAAATATTCTAGTTGCCAATACTAACAACTGAAAGAATAAAAATAAACGATTGCGCCGTAAAAATCAATCATTAAATTAAGTATCAAAATAAAAGCAAACGATAAAATCTTAATATAGTCAGCAACGTTCTGTTGGGATATTAAAATAAAAGTTCACGATAAAATATTTAATTAAATATATCTGTGCGTTATTAATATAATCTTAAGCGAACTAAATGTAGTTATTATAATCACATAATGTATGAAATGTCAATCTTCTGAACTTAATCCTTTATTTCCTGTCCACGCATTTTTTTGACGTTATTTTCTCAAAACAACAAAATGTTAGCATTTGTTGAAAATTAGTTGTTTAAGCTTAATCAACTAAATAAGTTAATTATTTATTAATTCTTAAGTTTAAATAATCAAACAAGTTAATAAAATTTAATGCTATTCATAATTATTTAAGTAATCGACTATTAATTACATTGTATAGAATAACAAATGTAGGCATTCATTTAAAATCAACAGAAGAAGGAAATGAGAAGTAAATACAAATTGCTGCTAAATTAATTCAAGAGTTAATGATCATTCCTAATCATATACAGACCCGACGCACAGAAAGAAAATCCGTGTCTTATATTTCAAACATACGGAAGTCATTTTGGAAACATAGACAACGAGTTTCGATCCAATATTAAAATCTTGTACATTAATTATATTTAAGGGAAACCTGCGGCAATCATAAAGCCTTTATTGAAACTTCCATTGTATTTTTGGAACTATTTAGTTTACACATCCTCACGTTTTCGATAGTAAATGGACTTTTTCTTGTAGTCATTTTGGTAAACGCATGCTTCACCAAGGGCAAGTTCCATTTATCACCAGCTAAAGGTTTGTCTCGTCCAAATATTATTTTTACCGAGTCTTTGTTTATTATTTTGTTGCTACAGAGGTGATCGCAATTGACTTCTGTCCATTTTATCTTATTTCCATTGACTTCACTTAACTACTTGTGGTGGTGCCCCACACGATCAAATGTTTTTGTCACAGCAAATGTTTGCGTCAGCAGGCAATTTTCACAGAAGTAAAATTGACATATTGTTTACCGGAGCACAGTCTATGATTGTCTATCTACTTAGAAAATGTTGCACTATTTGATTCGTATATTTTATTCTATAAAAAAATGGTGTAGCAAAAAGCAAGAAATATTCGAAGTTTCGATTTGATGTGGCAGAGCAAATTTTGCAAAGTGTAAAGATGTATGTTGGTAGCTCTCCGGATCGTTTGCAGACAAAGCAATGGGGACGTTTCCTCAGGAAAATTCTATACACAAACGCCTCGTTTTTTAAACTTTACTATATGGCAACGATAGTTTTGTTTACTTGTTTTCATAAGATTTTTCTTTTTAAACCCATTTCTTTTTTTTAAAAAATTGCTTTATTAAACTCATTTTTATATAGTAGTGTTCGGTACGTTTTGGCTGGCCGCAAATCTGCGCTGGGCGCGTGCCAAACTGTTCCCATTATATTCCCGACGGTCTTGGTACGCATATGCATTTTGGATTAGTGGCATGAGCGTGTGGTCTCTATAGTCGTTCCTTATGACTTGCAGTTGTGTGTATTAAACACACTTTACTAGCGGCGTGAATGTCACTCTCAACGAACTATTTCATATACCATTGTTATCATGCACATAGGTGATACTTGGCACCTATGTGCATGAATATAGTGACAATTAATCTGTATAGTAAATTTTATTATTGTTTCAAAAAGTCCACTCATTCATACACTATTTGACGTCTTCGCTGTCCCTCTAAGTAGGTAGCATCTTCCTCAATGGCTCTCCCTTCGCCGGTTCCTTCTCGGATTGGGTCACTCCTTAACAACTCACCGTTCCATCTTCATTATCCCGAAACGTCAAAAAGACGGATGGCCTGTTGGGAACCTCTCATTAAACCTCATTTCTAAACTCGACGCAAATTAATCTATATAGATTAAGCAAGGAAAAATAGTTCTGTTTCCTTTTCTTATTTCTTTATTTCAAAACAATGTTTCAAAATTCTGGTTCCATAAGTAAGTGGCGCCATTTCATATCCCACTATTCGAATCAATCGCATAAAATCTGCCCCCCCCCCCAGCAGTCATTCGCGAACTAGACAATTTTTATTCTTTTTTAATTGAAGATGGTATAGTTTTTTCGATGCAAGTATGTGACTTTCAAGCCGCATTCGACAAGGATTGTGTCACGTAGACTTTGAATACCAAAACAGTCTCACCCCGATAGCACATCGGATTCCGAGGTTATTTAACCGCAGGTTAAATGAACCTCGAGCTACAGTATTAATGTAAAGTAAACGAAAAATGATATATTCATGCGTTTCCCGCTGTTGTAGTTCTTTTTCTGACCATTTCTTAATGATTATTAACAAACTGACGAAGTTTATCCTCATATTTTAAGCATCCTCGTAATGTTGGCTCAAGTAGATTAAGTTATGAAGTTGAATCAAAAATTACTTGCATTAGAAAATAAATTGCATAGTTTAAGGTAAATTGATGTTACCATTGGTGCTGCCATTTGTTAAAAAAAAGCCGAAACAAATTTGATATTGATTCATGAGTTAGTTTTGATTTGGTCGTTATTTGCTGCCAAATCAAAATGTGATTGCCGCCGCGTCGAGTTGTCACCGTCGAGGAAACCTGGACTCATCGGAAACCCGGCAACAATCAAAACAACGGGTTGCTTCCTGTGAATCTGCTCCAAAGAAAGCGAAGATGATCTCATCGGTCCTGGAAAGTTATAACGAAGAATTTTCAAGGTGCGGAAGGCGTCACGATCAAGAATACGAGAAACCGAAATGCTTTGACTGTTTTCTAGTGAGTCGTGATGCTTACTAAAAACATTTTCTGCATAGTTACATTTTCGATGATACGAGCGCCATCTCTTCAGTATATATTATTTTAAAAAGTCAGAAAATACTTACTTTTTTCGAAATTTTTAAAAGTTTGAAATATTTTATTTCCTAAAAATATTTTTAAAATCTTTATTTCCTTAATATAATAGGTACACATTATAGAAGGTAAATTTGACTTTATAAATGAACTTCCTGCCTGGCCGCCGTAGCCTAGTGGTCATGGTCGCGGACTCTCGGCCAGCAGTTCCCCCAAGAGTTGTGGGTCTCTGTTGATGCCACTAAGGACCCACCGTACAGCCGGGGCTAATGCACGCTGAATATGTCGGGGCTCAAAGCATTCCGGTTGTCGTGGTGGGGAAATCAGGAGAGAGGGGTGCCAGCTAGGTGCCGGTTGAAACAAAGGTTCAAAATTACGAGGTCCGTCACCACTAGTCCTCGTTTGCTTATAGAGTGAAGTTAATAAAACCATTCATCTTACTGCAAATTATTTGAATTATTTTGAGCGGAGGGAAACATACTCAAATTTCCTAAAAGAAATGTTACACTCATGGGCTCATAATATAAAAAAAAAATGAATATATTTTAACTGTTTTAGAAATTCATTCCTTTATAAAGCCTGTTTAAAAGCATCAAAGTAATGAATTTTAATCTCGGGGAATTATAGCCATAGTCGAAAATTGTGTACGTTTTCAGCAGTCGATATAAATCCAACACCTCTGAGACTTTTAAATATTTTCTTTATTGACTATTTATTGGAGTCAATATGGTTCTTGTTAATGCTGAATCCTATTTGTTATAATATTTGATGTGGATGCAATAGTACTCCAGTTTTATAAATATTAAAATCTGTAAAACTGAGCACTAGGAGAAAATGTAACATAGAAATTCGGATAGTTTAGTTTAGTTTTTATTAACGTTGCACTAGAAGCAACACGAGGGCTATTGGCGACGGACCTCGTCATTTTGAACAACGGTCAAGTGACGAGGACGACACCTGAGTTGGCACCCCCTCTCCTATCATCCACACCATCGGAAGGACTTTGGGCCCCGAAGAGATTTAACGTGTATCAGCCCCAGCTACACGGCGGGTCTTTGGCGGCCAAGAATCGAACCCGCGACTGAGCGAAAACCGAGCGAACCGCGACTGAGCCGCTAGTCCACGCCCTTGACCACTAGGCTACCGCGGCCCTAAAAATTTGGATAACGCGATTAGTTAAATAAGAAATCGTCTGCCCATTTTTGTTGTTCATTAAAGTTCTTACGGTCCGTGAAATTACTATCCTAAACATATCTTAAGTATGGTGACCAATCATCCTCCTTTAGGGAGGACAGTCCTTCTTTTGTTGGTTTTATCAATCCTCGAAAAGCTTTCTCCTACCTGTCCTCCTTTTCGATATTTTAAAACTGTATTCAGAGATGTCGATTATGAAGCGCATGCGCAGGGCATAGAACTTCACGTGTCTCGTATTTGACTCCCACCATTGACTCTATATAATACTTCGTGTTTACTTCTAACGGAAATACGAAATTATTTCTTTCTCCGTGAATTTTATACTCAGGTAAGATTTAATTTCATTTAAGGGATAAAAAATTCAAGTAATACGAGTCGTAATGGGACAAATAGGACGAAGTTTGCTGGAATGCTTAATCCTGTTGGGCTTTGACTTCCAATCGGAATGGACTTCGTGAACGTTGGTTTCTACGTAGACTCACCGAACTTATTGATTAAACTTACGGCTAGGTTCAGTGAATTTTTTTTCCAATTTTCATCGGAATTTCATCACAGTTGGGGGAAAGGCCGAATTTTTATTGGCTCGCTGGAAAGTGAAGTGGGTGTTAAACCTAATAAGATATTTCTTGGTCTTCTGGTACGACGATTTGGAAAATATTTTTCAATTTTATTCAGGGTCTTATTATAAGAGTCATCAATATTATTAAAGAATTTTTTTGGAAATTTTCATGATGAATCGTTTTATAGAGGGGTAATATAGAGCAGCTAGAAATTCAACATTTCGCATATACCAGCTACAGCTGTTACACCCGTATGGTGACCGGTTGTGAAAGAATAACCTCACAGTAGATAAGGTCTGACCAACCCGCGGCCCACGGAGCTGTGTCATCTGAATAAATATTTAAACTTTCTATTGTACACAAGAGTATTAAACAACATTCCACCATGGGAACTACCATGGGAATATCTCACTACCTGACTCACCTTTTATCTCAATTTTTCTTTAATCTAGTTCAGAAGCAATTACAAAGCTCGTTTTAAAAAGCGCACTGACCATCTGGTGCGATTGGGCGAAACACATTGTATAACTAACAAGGAAACTTTCTGAAGAGCGCGTTTGTGCATTACTAGACGTAGGGAAGGAATGCGACACGCGGAACATGCAAAATAGCAGCAGCCAGTTTGTCTGCAGCAAGCCTAATATATTTGACACAGTAGCGTATTGTGCCACACTGACTGCCCGGTGTCGTTTGATCGCTAGCAATTTAGCGCCAGCGTTGAGTTGAACTGCATGCAGAACAGTTTTTTTAAATTGCATTTTGTGTAAATATATTTAATTCAATAAAATGTAATTCCCCTTAATTTATAGCAGAATGTTCTTGATTTATCTATTGAGGTTTGGGAGCATTAGTCGGAGGATTAGTTGTGCGAATTTGAATCGGCGTCGAATTATTCACACACACATTTATGACCCGCCGGAATAAAATGTGTTTCCAAAGTGGCCCATAGTTTTTTGGATAGTACAGGCCTGCTGTAGATTATGCATGTCGTAAGAGGCGACTAAAAGGGGTACCTAGTGTCTGGGGGTATAGCAGAGTCCCCTGCCCCTAGGGATTATATTAGAGGATCTCAGAGGCTTTCCTTCTTTTGCTAGGTACGGGCATCACGACACTGAAGCACCCTAGTGATCTTCTTTCCCATGGTGTTTATTGTCTGTGGTAAACACGGGTGACACGCCCCAGGGATACCCTAGCGATGTTTCTCGCGTTTCGGCCCTCCTCGTCAAATTTTTTTTTATGTTTTTTCCATTTCTTTTTCAAACATCTGAACCCCAGTTACACCTTGTTCGGCGCAGCATAGCCCAATCTGGCTCTTGCGTCAATGAACTTCACTTTCAGCTGCGCCGGTAATTTGTGCGATGATGGAATTTTGAGCTTTTTCAATTATATTTTTATTTGTTTTTGTTGCGAATAAGTACCATAACATCTTTTTAATCCAGCACACCCTGGACTTCGGTGATGCTGGATTAGTAATTTTGTCGGATTAGTGAGTGTTAATGAAATTTTAACGGGGGTATAAGAGATAAATCATTTAAATCAAAATTTAAGCGATTAAAGCGTATATTTAGCGTGTTTACGCACAGTCTGCGAAAATGTATAGTTGATATAAACATCCAATAAAGTGTTCCGTCATTCTAGCAGTTGCAAAATTAAATTGAATATTCATGTATTGATAAAAAATGCAGCACAGAAAAGAAAAATTAATTCAGAACAGTTGTGATAATTTAAACAAGTTGTGAGGAGCTACCCTTAGCACATACTTACACTTATTTATTTAATTAAAGCATAAGAACATTTACTGGGTTTGAAAGCTGAACTGATCAACATTAATAGCTGTAATTTACAATATTATCTACATAATTAATAGGCAGAATACATTTAATCCAGATACCTAGGTTATTTCTTAGTAATAATTAACCTTCTTTTACGATACCCCTTCGTACACACTCACACATACAATTCCAAAAAGTATTTCGAATGTTTTTTTTTAATTTCGACTGCAGAATTGAAATTGTTTCCCTTACTTTTTCTTCTTTATTTATAATTCAATTAAAAAAAAAGTCATGTATCGTTTTTTAAAAAAATTATGTTGACCTGTACAATTTTATGTTGTAATATGCCCAACAAGTAGTAGTTTTGTAAAAGCATAACTTATAAATTCAAGCAACAAGGGACAATTGAAATGTTTCTGTAAGAAACGAATTAAACGGTTTTAATACCGACTATTTTTCAAAATTATTATTATTATTAATTTTCTACACCTTCTCTTCTCGACTTTTAACTACCTTCATTAGGTGTTTTTTTTATTTACATTATGTAATTTCAGATTGCGATTTAGTTTATAGATGTAAAATTGAGTAAATTGTGTTTTATTCACATTATGTGCAAGATTTGGAATTCTGTGTGTCTTATGTGCAATTTTTACAATCCGTTTGAAAGAAAACAGTGCGGAAAATATACGCATTCGACTTCGACTTACGGCTTAGTTAGTCGGAACAGAACTCGGTCGAGGAGACTCAGTATTATTATTTGGACGCGGTATCCAGTGGTACTGATCGATTACTCTCCACCCGCGTTGCTTCGTCGAGTCTTGAGTTCGAGTCCGTACATCACTCAAGACCCACCGTGTAAGGCGACTGAGGCATGATGAATCTGATCGAGATCCCAAGTCTTCTCGTAGGGATGGAAGTTTGGAAAGGGAAGTGGCAGCACGAATGTCGTCATTTTACAGAAGCTTAATATTAAAAGGTCCGTCGCCAATAGCCCTAGTGTTCCTTCTAAGTGCGACATTAATAAGATGACCACACGCCTCGATTTTTAACAATTTATCCCGCGGGGTTTTAAGAAAGTCCCGATTTTGAGAAGAATGCACAAGCTAGGGAACGGCGGGAGAGCGGGAAGGGAAAATACGGTTTTCGGCTTCCATGTAGCTATTGCACCAGGATATGAACTGTATATTATTTTTGTAAATTTTATTTTGTTGAACTTTAATAATAAAAATAATTGTTGAGAATTGATTATCAAAGTTCGCCTCGATCAGTTGCTAGAATTCGACCACCATCGTTTGGACTTAATGAACAGAGGCATTTTTCGGCATCGGCAGCGATGAAAACATTTTGTAGCTGTAAAATGAAGGGAGAACACTTTGTACACTTCCACAGATTTTTTTCTTATGGCGACGTGTTCCGCTGGCGATCTAGCATCACTTGAAACATTGTTGCAAACGAATTACATTTTATACAAAAATTGGAAACGGAGGAAAATTTTAGTGAGGAGAAGGGTCAGGGTGTAAGGAGTTTGTTGGTCGTCCACGAAGTAACGCTTTCACATATTGAGTTTAGTAACTGTCTCTCATACTTTACACATCGTGCTGCGATCTAGTTAAACAAGTGATGTCAACAAATAAGCTATTCAAATTAATTAGGTTAGTAATTTATTTAGGTACCAAAGGTAGGTATTTTTTTTTAGGATAAACTTTTTAATTAAGACCCCCCCCTCCCGTCAATGGTGTCCCGCTTTTCGATTGTTAAAATCTGGTCACCTTAACATTAACGAACAATCAATCAACCGTATGCCATTTGTCATGGCGAAAAGAGGTGCAACTAAAGTTTTGTTGACTTTCCATCGAACCTTTGTTTTGCCCCTAGCCTTTCTATTGCACATCCGCAGCAGTTAGAAGACATCAGTAAAGAAAATTATTTTTACAAAATGCATGACTGAGACAAATATTTGTTACTACGAAAAAATTTGCAGATCGCTTCCCAAATTAAAAAAAAAAAAAAAAATGCTTCGTGCAGATCGATGGGTTTATTCGGAGATCTGAATAAAACAAGTCCATCTTATCGAGGTTCTACTGTTTGATATAAAGCAGAAACTATCTAAAAGAAACTTTAGAAACTATGATTCCGGTATTAATGATCAACAAAAGCTTAGAGATTTTACAAAATAACAAAAATTTAGATATTTTAACATCTCTTGCGTCCCGGAACAAAACGAAACCGATACGAGAAAAGTCCTGACAGTTGACATTCCCAAACATGCGCATATTCCACGTTCTGAAAAGGAAACAAAGCTCTTCGGAACTAAAAGAAGAAACTTGCGGCATCCGAAATGGTCACCTGTCACTGGCGGTTCCCGCCAGGCGTCGCTGTTCTGCCTATCCGTCTCCCTCCCCTTTAATAATACAGCCCAGAGGCTCTTTCTGGTCCTGCTCGTTTAGTTATTTTGTTTTTTTGAATCGCCTCGTACGATTTCGAGGCAAGACTCGTCACTCGGCCTCAGTGTGACATTTCCGCACAGGTGATCCAGAATCGATGGCGCCAACGGGGGATCCCGATGGGGGAATGTTTCGGTGCTAATCTCTGCTTCTCACCACTATCACAGCACTCTTCGTGAATCCAGTAAAAGAACGCTTTCTTTTAAGGCCACTGCACTTGATGTACCCTCCCAGCGGCGTAAAGAGGGCACCCCACACTTTTTGGGGAAAGATACACATTTATTCCATTTTTAAACTGATAAATCTAGGTAATATAAACAAAAGTTTTATATAAGCCTCGAAGTCTTATATAAGTCTCTCTTTCCTTTGGTTTCTTTAATAATTAAAAAAAAAAATTCATTGGGGAAATATGCCCAAAACGCAATGTCACGCATCACGGCCCGATTATCAAGTCTACCGGGCACTTTGATTTTGTGAACGTAATGTTAATCCTATGGAATTTGCACTACCGTTCTGAAATCTGTACTATTTAATATATTTGAATGCGATTAAGAAAGAGCAATAAATAATGAAGGTAGCCGCGGAATTAAATTTTCAGATTTTTAAAAATATATTTGTAAGACCGGAAAACCTACAAACGAATAATTGAAATGGGGGTGAAAATATTTTCAAAATATAATCGGAAGAAAAATGCTATTCAGTAAAAATCTTCATAATATTTTGCTTTTTCAGATGCACTTCATTGCATTCAAATAGATGAAATAGTAAATATTTGAGAAAGGCAGTCGAAATTCCACACGATTAACAAAACGTTCGCGAAGATGGGGGGCTTTAAGAGTCATTCGCCGCTATTAAACATTGCTGCAAATAGTGAAGACTCGAGTAGCATGCTATGAAGCACCCAGATGAAAACGAATTCTAGTTTGGTTTAGTTTTTAACAACGTCGCACTAGAAGCAATACGAGGGCTATTGGCGACGGAACTCGTAATATTGAATTTCGGTCAAGTGACGAGGACGACACCTGAGCTGGCACCCCCCTCTCCAATCATCCACACCACACCATCGGGAGAACTTTGGGCTCCTATATATTTAACGTGTATCAGTCCCGGGTGCACCGCGGGACTTTCGAGTCCAAGGCTCGAGCCCGTGACTCGACGAAAACCGCCAGCCACGAGTCCGAAACTGTGACCACTAGGATACCGCGGCCACGTGAAAACGAATACTACGCTGTTTTAAAACAGACAGGATTAAATATATGACTCTAAGGAACTGATTTTTAACATTTTACATCTTCCTTTCTTTAATATAATTAATTGCGTTGCTTTGAACACTGAATTAAACATTGTTGAGTACAAGCAATCTATGAACTTATTTCCCCCCTTAACAGATCAATTGAAAAGTCCCCGGCCTGACACATAGATGGCTCTACTAGAATTAAATCCATATGTTTTTTAGTTAGCCCTAACCCTCAAAAGATGCGTGTATAAATTTGACAGCTGTCGGATCATTAGTTTGTGAATTATAGCATTTTGAGAGAAGCAACTTTTGTTATTGTGAAAAAAATGGATAAAAAGGAATTTCGCGTGTTGATAAAATATTGCTTTTTGAAGGGAAAAAATACAGTTGAAGCAAAAACTTGGCTTTATGCCAAGTTTCCAGACACTGCTCCAGGAAAATCAACCATCAAGGATTGGTATGCTAAGTTAAGACGTGGTGAAATGAGCACCGAAGACGGTGAACGCAGTGGACGCCCAAAAGAGGTTGTTACCGACGAAAACATTAAAAAAATCCACAAAATGATTTTGAATGACCGTAAATTGAAATTGAATGAAATAGCAGACACTCTAAAGATATCAACTGAACGTGTACATCATACCATTCACGAATATTTGGGTATGAGAAAGCTCTGTGCAAAGTGGGTGCCGCGCGAGCTCACTTTTGACCAAAAACAACGACGAGTTGATGATTCGGAGCAGTGTTTGAAGATGATCAAGCGTAATAAACCCGAGTTTTTGCGTCGATATGTGACAATGGATGAAACATGGCTCCATCCTTTCACTCCGAAGTCCAATCGACAGTCATCCGAGTGGACTGCACACGATGAACCCGCTCCAAAGCGTGGGAAAATGCAACAGTCGGCTGGCAAGGTTAGGGCGTCTGTATTTTGGGATGCGCATGGAATAATTTTCATTGAAAAAGGAGGGACCATCAACAGCGACTATTACATAGCGTTATTGGACCGTTTGAAGGACGAAATCGCCGAAAAACGGCCGCATTTGAAGAAAAAGAAAGTGCTGCTTCACCAAGACAATGCACCGTGTCACAAGTCAGTGAAAACGATGGCAAAAATCCATGAATTGGGCTTCGAATTGCTTCCTCCTCCACCGTATTCTCCAGATCTGGCCCCCAGCGACTATTTCCTGTTCTCAGATCTCAAAAGAAGGCTCGCTGGGAAGAAATTTTCGTCGAATGAAGAGGTGATCGCCGAAACTGAGGCCTATTTTGAAGCAAAGGACAAATCGTACTACAAAAATGGTATCGAAAAGTTGGAGGATCGCTATAATCAGTGTATCACCCTTGAGGGGAATTTTGTTGAATAAAAAAAACTAATTTTGCCAAAAAAATGTTTTTTACTATGGTAGACCGGGGACTTTTCAATTGACCTGTTACATATTTTGCAGGTAATGGTGTTTAAAATAAATGCCTTGAGTTCTGTTGATCTTTGGCATATTACCGTTTTTTGGTGTATATTTTAAACCAGCCATTACTTTCTTTTAAATGAAATGATCATTTCTGATTTCTTGAAATGCCTCTATTTAATTGTAAATATGTGTAATATTATATAGGTGCTGAAAGTCACATTGTATACTATTAATAAAAAGTTTTTTTAAAAAATTATATATATATACACTAGTCTTCAAACCAAACCCCATTTAAGTCCGTAAAAATTATCAACTTTTACTTCTCTATCTGCATTCATTCAGAAAAAGTTAAAAATTTACCATTTTTTAGCTAAATTTTAAATTATGTGTGAGTGTGTGAGTCTAGTTCTCCCCCGTCTATTCCCTCCATTATTTGCCTATAAATGTTTCTCCTTCCCTACTTTTAATTTCCGTCACTGTACCCTCTGGACAGCACACAAATTCTCTGCGTGAAATAAATACTTATCATGATCTTAAAATTATTTAATCCTTTTCAATTTTAATGAAATGTATATTTATAATCTTCCCATTTTAATGTGAACACACCAAGGCTCAATTTAAATATCTAAAAAATATTTAACCGAACTAAAAATTCTAATGACGATACTGATAAAAATTCTCTCGCGTATAATAAATTCTTTTCTTAAGGCTCCCGTCTATCGGCCATTTTGATTTCGTGGATGTAATGTTAATCCTGTGGAATTTCGTCCTCAAATCTACATTATTTTTATCTATTTGAATACAATAAAGTGCATCCGCAAAAAAAACAATGATAGTTACAGAGAGAATAGTATATTGTGGTTGTGGTAGTCTAGAGGTTACGGAATCGAGGATGGTTTTGCCGAATCGGGGGTTCGAGACCTAATGCTACCAGCTGTGTTGCGAGGCACATTAAATAGGATCGAGATCCAACTTTTCCCGTGGGTGAAAGATTGGAGGGAGAGATTCCAACTCGGGTGTCGTTCCCATCACTTGACCGAGGCTCAAAAGTGCTAAGACCATCGCTAATAGTCCGTTTTGCTAAGTGCGACGTTTGCAAACAAACAATCAATCAACACTCAAAATTATAATGTCGCCTCTTGATACTTCATTAACTTAGTTCAGTCAAAAATTTAAGAATCCAAACGTTGTTATAAAAAGAGATTGATCGAAAAATACTCTCTCTCCTGTATGTATTTAAAAAATTAATTCACAAAATTCTCATGTTGAGAGGTTTTGACTGAAATAATTTTAATAAGTAACAGAAGTGGGGAACAAAGGTAAGTTGCTAGCAAGAGCGTACCAAGGAGGTAACTACCCCGGTCCTCTGATCGGAGAAGAGGGGCGGGATTCCGAAAATAAGAATTTTCGGGATCCCGCCCAGTTCCGTTGATTTCATACTCCACGGAAACTTTTGATTAGATAGAAGAAAATGAAATCGTTCTAAAAATTAAATGGTTCAGATATCACTCACAAAAGTTGAAAAGGACGAAGCTAAACAGTGGTCTGCAATGAAAATGTTAAGGTTTATTTTGGAAATGGACTTCCAAGTGAATCCGTTCTTAACTTATGTTTGGCTCTAAAGACATTTTTGACAGTGTGTGTTTAGTTGCTTCCTGCCACCGGAGCTTTTCAAAATTGAAGGTAATTAAAACTATATTTGAGCAGCAATAATCTAAATAAGATTTAACGGTTTTGAAATCATTTTCGTTCCTTTTAATTTTTGGTAGCCACAGTAGCCTAGTAGTAATGGTCGCTGACTCGCTGCCGGTGGATTTCGTCGTCACGAGTTCGAGCCTTAATGCCACTAAAGACCCGCCGTGTAGCCGGGGCTTATGCACGTTAAATAACATATGTCGAGGCTCGAAGTCCTCCCTAGAGCGAGTGTGGAAGTTAGGACAGGGAGGAGCCAATTGAGGTGTCGTCCTCGTCACTTGACCATTATTCAAAATTACGAGGTCCGTCACCAATAGCCCTAGCGTTGCTTCTAGTGGAACGTTAATCAAACCAAGCTTTTAATTTTTAATGAAGCTATAGAAACTTTTTCAGAAGTCAAAGCTCTAAAAAAATACAGTTTCTACTTTAATTTAGTGATAACAAGTTTAAAATGTCTTTAAAACATCAAAAATGGTAGTTAATAAGCTGTTTTAAATATTTGTTTATCTGTATATATATATATATATATATATATTTATGCATATAAAAGCTGTTTTTTTTTTCTTTAACTTTAAGATTTCTTTTGTTTTCCAAATTATTTTAATTATTCTAATTTTAATTAAATGTTAATTACATTTCTGAGTTGTCATTTTGAATGGTGATTATTCCATAAGGTGGGAGGGAGATGCATGGGAATTTCCGCCCCGAGCATCGATAGCTGCCTTGGTTGCAACTAAATTGAGATTATCCAGCTGACAATAACCCTAGATCCTGATTTATCCGTTTTAAATCCGTGTCGGCACTGTAAGATGTGAAACGCAATTGTATATCATTCACTGTGTACTTCTATCCTATTTCTCCTCTCCTTTACATCTAAGAATTGAGCTAAATTCAAAACGATCACGTGACAAATGCAGTCACGTGTTTTCCTCTAAAGTCAAAGCTCGTGTTTCTGATGTGTTTCATGATGAACTTGTAAATTCCATGCACGGTTCAAAATTTGATAATTTGGTAATGATGTGCAGGCATTACGATTCTCCCAATGTTCTATCAAAAAAAAAGGGGGGGGGGGTATATCATGTTTATAATTTTAAATGAAGCGCATTTTTTATTAATATATTTAAAAGTAAAGTAGTAAGTATAGTAAAGGAAGTTTCTGTATACACTGTTAGGTTCAAAAAATTGACATTATAATGTATTAGGATTGTAATAGTTACACTCAGTTTGCTTCAGGTATATTTACATTGTTAAGATATATTGAATTTAATATTTTATCGTCTGCTTTGATAATTTATCGTTTGCTCTTAATTTAATATTTATTTTAATAATTGATTTTTATAATTGATATCGTTTATTTTTATTTTGTTAACTCTGGCAGCGTTTTTGTAATTTAAAAATTCTTTTATGAAAATAAAAATGCATTAGGAATTTGGAGAAGGAATTTTCTTTTCTTGAAAACAATTGCTTCTGCGCAACCTGGGACTCGGAAGTACGCTTGCTTTAACGCTAATAAATATTCATTTCGAATAATTTTATTTTTTCGGCAACTCTACAGTCATTACTTTTTTCAAAGATTTCGGTGAAATTTTGGATTCCTCTAACATATACAAAAGCAAACAACAGAAGGATGCTTGAAATGATTGACTGATACAGCACGTGATTCTATCTGTCATGTGAGCATGACCTCACACTAATTGAGTCTACTGTCATGCGGAAAACTAGAAAACGCATCCCGACCCTGAAAATATGTGCATAAACAAGTTCGAGAAATGAACGTGGACTTGTTGGAACACGTAGAATTCAATGAACGAAATAAAATCATATTTATAAAGCAAAAGAGAGAGAGAATTTCAGAAAAATATAATAAAACATAAATTGCAGTTAGTGTCGCAAAAATATATTTGATACATAAGAAGCTAAGAGCAAAATTTCGTTTCTTCGAAGTATATTTGTTTATTTTTTTTAAAAAAATCATAGTTGTTTATTTTTAGAGATTAAAATAATTAAACTTCGCTGAGAAATTTTTAATGTCATGAATATATATAATACTGCTATACCGTATTGTAAAATGGACATTTAGGTAATTGGTAGGATGGAAACTAAATATAATGTAATTGAATTCGTTCTTGTGAACATCTCAGATAAATGTATATTTATCCTCATCCTAGCTCACCGACCCACTGATGCTTTTACTACAGGGAAAGCTTAAAATAATTTTGAATCTGTATGTCAATCAGAAATATTTAACATGTATAACGAAGAAGGCAGGAGTTCCACACATATAAGGAGAGTTAAAATATTTTAATTGAACATTTTGTTACATAATTTTGTAATAAAATGATACTTTTGAATTGATTGCTTATTAATGTTGCTCTGAGATGCAACACGAAGGCAATTGGTGGCTGACCTCTTCATTTTGAACCTGGGTCAAGTGACGAGAAAGACACCAGAACACTCTCCTGACTGCCACACCTCGCCAACCTGCGGACTTGGAGCTTTGTCACATTAATGTGCATCAGCCTCGCTACAATGCAGGTCTTCAGTGACGTTAGAACTCGAGCCAGTGACTCGACGAAAACAAAGCCAGAGGTAAGTACGCGACCAAGACTACTCGGTTACCGAGGCCACCAGCAAAGTTGTTAAGGAACTGTGGAATGAATCCAATAAAAGGGGTGACCAGATTTTAACATTCGAAAAGCGGGACACCGTTGACGACAAAAGGGGGAGGGGGCTTAAAAATTTGGGACCAAAAAAAAAATACCTACCTTTGGTACCTAAATAAATTACAAACATAAATCATCTGAATAGTTTATTTGTTGACATCACTTGTTTAACTAGCACTAGCACGCAGTACGATACGTATCGTGTGAGAGACAATTACAAAATATGCGAAGGCGTTACTACATGAACGACCAACAAACTCCTTACACCCTAACCCTTCTCCTCTCTAAAATTCCCCTCCATTTCCAATTTTTGTATAAGATGTAATTCCTTTACAACAATGTTCCAAGTGATGCTAGATCGCCATAAGAATAAAATCTGTGGAAGTGTACAAAGCGTTCTCTCTTCATTTTACAGCTACAAAGTGTTTTCGTCGCAGCCAATGCCGAAAAATGCCACTGTCCATCAAGTCCAAACAAAAGTGGTCGAATTCTAGCGACTGTTCGAGGTGTTCTTTGATAAACAGTTCCTGATAATCAGTTCACGGCAATTATTTTTATTAATAAAGTTTAACATTATAAAATTTACAAAAATAATATAAATCTCATATCCTGGTGAAATAGCTGCATGTAAGCCAAAAACCGTGTATTCCCTTCCCGTTCTCCCACCGTTCCCTAGCTTTCGTGCATTCTTTCTAAAAATCGGGACGTCTGGTCACCTTAATCTAATATCCTGCAACGGAACAGAAACTCGGAATCTATTTTCAAGGAGAAAAATATTACAATATTAAACCTGTCCGATGTGTGTAAATTATGATAATTTTATATGCAACATGTACATAAATTTATCGCAATGCGTCCTTATAATTTCCATCTTTTACTTTAACATGTAACGCTACCTACATATATATACTATATATATAGCGTGAAATGCATTTTGTTCTGGAAAATATGAACTGATAATAAGATAAATGAGTAGTATAACGACATATGCTATTATCTGCTGAACAATGAAGTGAGAATGTAATATTACAGTTTTCAGTTTGACAAGATGCGTCGAGTTCATATCCTGCATTGTCCTATCAACATAAAGCGAAGAGAGAGTCAAAATAGTGACCTTAACGACTTTAAACCTTAAAAAAAAAATATTCAATTTTTTGGAAAAAAAACTTTTTTTTTGAATACTTAACAAACCCTATGAAAATGTTCTAATTAATTCGCGAGATATGATAAAAAATATATTTGCCCACTTCTGATCAAGTTTATTGAACGGGCAATTTTAAATCTTAATTTCTCTCTCTCTGTCAAAAGAAAAAAAAAGTGTTTTTCCACCATTTCGTACGAGAAATCTTAAAAACTATTTAATATAATCTCATGCCGATTGTACAACAGTATTATAGTATCATTTTGCATAACTTGAACTAAAATTACGTTTAGTCCCTATTTTGATGTATTTTCAGAGTTAGGTGCATGTTAAAATAAGGAGAAAAATTATGCCAGTTATAAAAATTTTTTGAAAATTGAAGCCTTTTTAAATGTCGAATACCTTTTAGCCTAGGGGCCACGGTAGCCTAGGGGCCACGGTAGCAGACTCGCGGCCGGCAGTTTTCATCGAGTCGCGGATTCGAGCCTTGATGCCACTAAAGACCTGACGTGTAGCTAGGGCTGATGCTTGTTAAATCTGTCGAAGCTCAATGGCCACCCATAGAATGGTGTAGAAGTTAGGGGAGGGGAGTGCCAGGTCAGGTGTAGTTCTCGTCACTTGACCGAGGTTCAAAATGACGAGATCTGTCGCCAATAGCCCTAGTGTTGCTTCTAGACATCTATTACATTTAAAAAATCTATTACATTTAAAAATTTGCAACTTATAAATATGAGACTGAACAAAGTAATAAATAAATTCCCCATAAAATTCCCTTTTAAATTTTCCATATGTTTTATACAATACTATGTAATGCCTGGAATTTGAGAGTGTTTATTTAAAAAATTATATTAATTGCACGAAAAATAGCCTAATTTTATAATGCGCAAGACATTTGCAGTATGGATGACGTAGATTTAGTAGAAAATGTGCCCTATACCTCAAATATGCACTTTGAGAAAACCGCAAATAAAGATGTTTTCTCTCGTTTGTTTACAATTTTAAAATACAATTTCACTGACGTTTGATTTATCGAAATCTCAGAAATAATACGCCTACAGATTCCGCGAAGCATTATTTATTTTCAAAGAGGGGGAAGAAATTGAAGCATTTTACACGCCTCGAGTAACATTTAAGCAAAAATGGTCTTAATGCCAAATGTTTGTATTTTTTTTCTATACATGGTTTTCTTCAACTGTCTAAGATCGGGACAAAAATTAGAATGCATCCTAATATTATTGTAAACTCGTATAATTACGACATATATAATAGTTCATTATACTGTGCGCAACCTAAGTTTTAATACTCAGATTTTTATTCAAACACTAGCATTTCGCTTATTGTGGAACCTATTGCGCTTGTCTCTTCGACTAATGTTGTTTTGAATGGAGAAATCTCAGTGAACAGAATCGATGAGATGCATAAATAAGTAAAGAAACGTTTAAAACGTGTGCTTGACAGTAAAGATAATGAGCCGAAGCTATCCATGTGTGACATTTGTATCATACCTAGGAATAAGGAGTTATGAGAGCGAACTTAGAGAAGATTTACAAAGGGACAGCGAGTCGAACACTCATGATTGTAAATTACCTTGGTGTACTATAGAAGTAGCTGTTAGAATATTTGTGGAATAATATCAAAAGAAGAAAAAAGTAAATCAAATAATCGTACAAGCAAACCACAAGTTGAAGGGACAACAAAGGAATTCAAAAGTTGGCTGGTTCGCAAATACAGAGTCTCCTCTCAAGGACTTATCTACATTAATCAAATATGGGTATCAAGAACCCGAAGAACATTATTGATCTTTTTCCCATGGGGTTTACTGTCTATGGTAAACACGAGGGGCACGCCCATGGGATACACTAGCGATCCTTCTTTATTTCCGACCCTTCTTTTTGTCCATTAATTTTTACCTTTTAACTAGCCAAATTTGGTTCTTATTCCATTGAATTCGATCATGACCACCAGGTTACCCTTGGCCAAAAATTATCATTGGAAATACTTTTAAAATGTAAGGAAAGATGAAAGGTATTATTTAGTTACATTTTAAAAGAAACCTGTTAACACATATGCAATCTCTCTCTCTAAATTGTGCACTAGAATAAAAAAAAAGTAATTACAGTAGCCTTGGGGTTCTGTTAGTGGACTCGAGGTGGGCTTTGTTTCCGTCGAGTAGTGGGTTCGAGCCCAGATGCACCGAAAGACCAGCCGTGTAGCGGGTCTGAAGCATGTTTAATTTTATAGAGCCCTCCAGTGCTCTCATTGACGTGGTGTAGAAGTATAAAAACAGAAGTGCCAATTCAGGTGTCGTCCTCGTCACTTTACCGAGGTTCAAAATTATAAGGTCAATCGCCAATAGCCCTCGTGATGCTTCTCAGAGCAACGTTAATAAGCAATCACAAGCACATCACAGAATCAAAAAAGATGCTCGCTTTTATCTTTGTTTTAGATTCGTTTATGTGCTCGTAATATTACAAAATATTCGCATAGTTTAATAATTCGAATTCTCGACTTTTATTTCGCCAAAGGAAAAGACATGTCTTACGACTTATTTATGTATTTTTTATTATGTAAGTGTAAAATTCTTGCATTTCGAAATCATTCGAATGATTTTAACATGAGCACCTCTAAAAACATTCTCGACGCACTTCCAATTTATGTAACGTTATGCATCTGCATATACTAAGATACGAAAAAAAAAATATTTAAAAATAAGGGAAAGAGATCTTTTAAAAAATATTTCCTAAAAAAAAAAAAAGAGAAACAACAATCTCATTTTTTAGAAATGAGTGCAGTGATTCTCTTCAACAACAACACCAAAAGTTAAAACGCCTTACTAACTAGCCAGAGAGAGACGTCGTCTTTAGCTTAGTTAGTAAAGGCACAGCAAGAAGCGACCGGTCAAATTTTCTTCAGACCCACTGGACCAGGGTTCGTAACAACCGCTGCTGCCGACACTCTTAAGTTCACCAACTACTCTCTCCTCCTCCACGGGATCGAAAAACATATTACGACGAAGTGGTGACTCAGGATTTCCACACTAGATGGTAGCACAGCCTACAACTACTGATTGTATATGCCCCCGACGCATAAAAACACTTAGTTCTATATGTCTAAGTAAGACAACCACACATAACCGTGTTGCTTCTCATTGCGCCGTTAATAAACAATAACCTACGTGCTGCCGAAATAGAAGAAGGCTTTTAAGGCAAAACATTGAGTCAGACGCGTATAACCTGAAAAAAGTATTCAATATAGCAAATAAATGATAGTATTTTGAAACACGAAATATACACAAAAAAAGCTCATTTTTTTCCACACACTTCTCTTTCTTTTATTTTATTCGTGAGGAATACAAAAATCATGAAGGCCTTTTTCTAATTTATCAGCATATATAGTCTAAAAATCTGATACAGAACTTTAAAACACCTTAAGAATGTTTGCTTGTTCTTTCAACCAATTTCAAATTTCAATTTTCGAATTTAAGTTAACATATAGCTGGGAGAGGCTGTAAAAATTAATCGTGCTAATCCATAAACAGAACGCATTTTTAATAAATTTCATCAATAAGTTTCTAATTCATTTAATTTTGGATATTGTGTCAGGTTTTCAAGTTCACGGGCAGCTTTCAAAGGTGGAGGGCTCAACACCTGAATCACTTATATTTTACAGTTATACCTTCTATTGATAGCGAGATTCGTAAGTCGGAGTAGGTGCCTCTCTTTCCTAATTTCTAAAAGTAGCTGCCAGAAAAACTTTATGAATTTAGGGAGCAGAATCTCAAGGTAATCAAAAAGATTATTCGAACATTGAGAAAGAGTTTCGTCTCTTCTAAAGGTTTTTTGAAGACGTAGTAATACAAAGGGGAATGTTTCAGATCACAATATGTTAAATAAGTATTTAGGGAGCTTTGATCATTTTCGGTGAATTTTTAAATTAATATCATTCGCTTGAGAGAGACAATGGAAAGTGATTTTTTATGAATGTTTTACCTCAACCGTATGAACATTAAAGCCGAAAATGAAGGAGCATTAAAGACGAAAGGGAATTGAATGTATATTTATTGTTTTATTTCTAGAAAATGGAGTTTTAGGATTGATTGTTATTTAACATCGCACTTTGAAGCAATGTACAGATTACAGGCGACGGGTCAATCACATGATGAATCCGACACCTGATTGCTCAATGTGAGAACTCTCATTCCCTACAGATATGACATGTATTATTCCCTCTACATGCATTATCTTCGATGGTACTTGAAGTGGAATTAAGGCTGAAAACCACGTCTCAAGAGAAACGTCACCAGGCAGAATGGGTGGACGATGGCAGATTTCAGCGTCATGATGGTAGCAGTCGACCTAGGTTCACAGCAGATCCAGAGGACAGAGTCATTGTCAGATCAGCTGTCACAGCGCCTCATTCATCGTTATCAACAATCAGACGTGCGACCCGCACACGAGTGTCCACTATGACCATTCACAGACGGCTGATAGAGCGAAATCTACGCCGTACTGATCGCTACGCCACCTGCCACTTATGCCTGCACACTGTCGGGCCAGATTACAGTGGTGCTTGGCTCGATCAGGTTGGAATGATGCTGACTGTATAGTGTTTAGTGACGAATCCCGCTTTCAACTGCGTCCTGACGATCATCGAAGACGTGTCTGGAAACGCCCAGAGCAGAATGCCGATCCTGCTTTCACTATTGCACGCCACACAGGCCCTCAACCAGGAGTTATGGTCTGGGGTGCCATTTCCCTTGATAGCCGGACCCCTTTGGTCGTCATTAGAGGCGCACTTACAGCGCAGCGGTACGTCGACGACGTCCCGATACCTGTTTTGCTGCCTTTCCTTTTGTAGTACCATGAGGCTAGACCACATACGGTACGTGTTGCTATGACTTGTCTTACAGCTTGTCAAACACTTCCTTGACCAGCCAGATCTCTCTCCAATCGAGCAAGTCTGGGATATAATGGGAAGGCGACTGCATCTACCAGGGAATGTTCATGACCTAGCCCGACAATTGGAGCACATTTGGCAAGAAATACCACAGAAGACCATCAGGGAGCTTTATCACTCTATGCCACGTAATGCGGCAGCTTGCATCTTGACTAGAGGTAGGTCAACACCTTATTGATCTCGTGACTTTGTAACTATGTAACTTTGAAATAAATCATTAAATTTTTCCAAATTTTAATCATTTTCTATTCTGTACGTAGTTTTCCTATCCATTTTTTTTTTGTCAATTTTTGTCTCCATCGGACAACTCTTTCTTGGTGCATCGTTTTTTTTTTTATTATTATTATGGAGTGTATTTCCAATTCGGTAGCAATGTATAAGTTATAATAAAATCTAATATTTATTATTAATTATTGCTTTTAACTGTTAATTCCAATCTTACTTTGCATTGTATATCATCAAATTCTTGTTTTCTAAAAATGAAATGTCTCAATTGAAGGAATTAATTTTTCAGCACTTTCTGTATAAATATTTTTTAGACTTTTTCTTTCTCTCATCCATTTCGGATAAAGATATATTTTCTTATAAGAAATTATGTTTCTTTTGATTTGATTACATTGATAAATTACTCATATTAAATATTATGAAAAGTCTACCAATTTAGAAAGTACTGTCCTGTGGAACCACCAGTAGGTAGCCTTAACATCATGCCAGATATTAACTCTAGCTCTAGCATAAGGTAGAAATTCTATTTGACGTTCTATCTTCAGGTTTACCAAAGTTTTGCAGCATTTAGCAATCTTTTTCTCAATTTTTTCGAAACTTTCATGTTTCTTCGGGGTTGATGGTTTACAGAAAAAGTGTACTTTCAAGGTCTCTAGTCCATCAATGTTCTTAATAATAAAGCAACAAAGTTAATATACAATAATGTGTAAAACTTAAGCAACAGATGAAGTTTTCAACATACAACTATGAAATTGGTGAAAAATACTTTTTGCGACCAGAACAGCAAAAAGGCAGCTCAGTAGGAAGGTGATGCATTTGCAAATATCACCACTATAACGTCTGAGGGCACGTGATGGCCCGCAAATGCGTGTTATGTGCGCGATCATTGCCAAGGCAACTTAAACAGAAGCAGGCAGGATGCATTTTCGGACATCCCCTGCAAGTGAAAGTGACTCGTACGTTCATAATGGCTACAAGAAATTATCGGGATGCTTTTACACATGGTAGAAGCTTTTAGAGAGGCGCAGTTTGACGAATGTTGCACAAGCGTTTGGGATTGACATAAGTGTAGTTTCAAGAGCTTGGAAAGCCTTTCAAATGACAGGGGCAGCTATTAGAAAGGTGGGCAGTGACCGACCGAAGAAAACAGCAACAAGTGATGACCGGTATATTCGTTCAACAAACAAAAAAGTCCAGAACTAGACATCCAGTAACATTGCTCAGCAGCTGAGCACAACAACTGGACAACAGATATCACGGCTTACTGTAGCCAAACCACTGGAAAGATTTAGAAACCACGCCAAGGTGACACCCAACACTTGGTAACCAGAAGAAAAGGTAGCCTATTCACCCTTTATCCTGAACGCTGCATGCCATTAATATAAGGTGACCAGACGTCCCGCTTTTAGAGGGACAGTCCCGATTTTTAGGAAGAATGCACGACAAGGGAACGCCTTGAGAACTCTAAGGGGATATACGGTTTTCGGCTTCTATGTAGCTATTTCACCAGGATATGAGCTTTATATTATTTTTGTAAGTTTTATACTATTAAACTTCAATAATAAAAATAATTGTTGAGAACTGATTATCAGGAATTGTTTATCAAAGTTCGCCTCGATCAGTTGTTGAATACGACCACCATTGTTTGAACTTAATGAACAGTGGCATTTTTCGGCGTTGGCAGCGACGAAAACATTTTGTAGTTGTAAAATGATGAGAGAACACTTTGTACACTTCCACAGATTTTATTCTTTTGGCGGCGTGTTCCTCTAGCGATCTAGCATCACTTGGAACATAGTTGTAAAGAAATTACATCTTGTACAAAAATTGGAAACGGAGGGGAATTTTAGAGAGGAGAAAGGTCAGGGTGTAAGGAGTTTGTTGGTCGTCCACGAAGTAACCCCTTCGCATATTGAGTTTTGTAACTGTCTCTTGTACGATACACATCGTACTGCGTGCTAGTTAAACAAGTGATGTCAACAAATCAGCTAATCAGATGATTTAGGAAAGTAATTTATTTAGATACCAAATTTTTAATCAAGACCCCTTCCCCCTCTAATCAATGGTGTCCAACTTTACGAATATTAAAATCTGGTCACCGTACATTAATGGCAACCCAACGGCGGCACCGTTCAGAATGGTGTCAAAAATTTAGTTTTCTTACAATAATTAATAATATTAAGGTACCTAATATTTCTCCTGCAAGGAAAAATGAGCATATTTTACGCCAATTTTAAATAATCCTCATTTTTTCTTTTAATTAAAAGATATGGAAGTTATATTTCAACTTTGGAATATCGTTATTTTTGAACATTTTCCACAAAACCCTATGTAACCTAAAAAAATGTCACACTTTTACATCATTTATAACTTTGAAAATTTACGAATACTTATAAACATACCATTCTTTACACTGAATATAATAGTAATTTCAAAAATTAAATTTAGTAAAATTTAAAAAAAATTTAAAGTTATATGATTCACATTCTGAAAAATCGTAGTTTAGCGGGCTGCTTGGAAAGATTTGGAAATCATGCCAAGGTGGCACCAGACACTTGGTAATCAGGAGAAAAGTAACCATTTTGGCTATTCATTGCCCCCCCCCCCCTTTTTTTTTATCTTTGCCAAGAAGCAAGCTAAAATAAGTTCCAACCCAAATTTCCCATAGCTAAAATTAGTAGGTTTTTGTCTGAAAAATATTAAGTTCACTAGCCTCATTTCATAATGTGGAAAATATCTGCATAACAGATGAAATACATTTTCAGGAATCAGAATCCTAAAAAATCACATTCTGAGAACGAAACAAATACAAATATTTTTCGCTATGCCACGGCATGCGGGTGTGTACCTATAACGTAAAAATTCAATTTTCGAACACTCGAGATTTACTAAATTCTCATACATCGTACATCTCCAGAGTCAGGGAAGTATCCTTTATTTTTTTAGAGCAAAATAAAGAATATATATAACATCTGAAGCATTCCAGTTTAAAAAGCATTCTAGTTAAGAGCAAAATAAAAAAATATATATATAAAATTTGAAGCATTCCAGTTTAAAAAGCATTCTAGTTAAGATAAAAATAAAAAATATAAAATTTGAAGCATTCCAGTTTAAAAAGCATTCTAGTTAAGATCAAAATAAAAAATATATAACATTTGAAGCATTTCAGTTTAAAAAGCATTCTAGTTAAAAGCAAAATAAAAAAAACATTTATAAAATTTGAAGCATTCGACTTTAAAAAGCATTCTAGTTAAGAGTAAAATAAAAAATTTATAAAATTTGAAGCATTCCTTTTTAAAAAGCATTCTGGTTAAGAGCAAAATAAAAAAAAAAATATTTAAAATTTGAAGCATTCTAGTGCTGCAAATTTTCTTTAGTAGTTACCTAAAGAAAATTCGTAGCACTATACATCACCGTCACTTAAGCATTATAATGCTTGCAACTATTAGTAAATGAGATTAAACCTTCCCCTAGATCATTTTTGAGATGTTTCCGTGTTCTCGCCTGACAATGCAACTAAAGATGACGAAAAATCAACAGAGAAGAAAGCACCGATCGCAAAAGGTAGGAAAGACATCTCTTGGTGGCAATATCCTCTGCACCAATTAAACGAGCTGTTCCGTCTTGTTTACCGCATTCTTTTCCGATGTCAACTAATAAGAATGCCAAGCCAAGAAGGGGGGGGGG
>BMAW01070657.1:84150-103425 GCA_019974015.1 Nephila pilipes | reverse complement strand
TTTTTTTTTTTTTTTTTATCCTTTTGATAAATATTAATCGTAAAATTCACGAGAAAGCGATTAATGTCTCGAAGCGTACGACAAGCGAGTATGGAAAAGAAAAAAGTAATCTTTCCAATTAAGATTTCCGTCTACCAGTCATTTTAATTCCGTGAACGTAATGTTATTCCTATGCGATTTCAACTTCCGTCCTCAAATCGAGAGAATTTGATCAATTCGAATGCAATAAAGTGCATCCGAAAGAGAGAAAAATAACGACGAAGGTTTTTCTGCGGAATTACATTAGTATCCGATTTTCAAAAATATTTTTTAAATGTTTTTATAAGACCGAAGAACTCACGCACGAACCATTGAAGAAGGCGTAGAAATATTTTGAAAAATCGGACGAAAATTGCAATGTCGCAGAAACCTTCATTAATCACTGCTCTTTCAGGGAACACTTTATTGAATTCAAATAGAATAAAATAGTCTAGATTTGAGGATGGAAGTAATGAAATCAAAATGCCAATAGATGGGATGCATTAGATATTTATCGTTGTCGTCAATCTGCTTCACTTTCGAATCGGTAGTTTTCGAGGAAGGAGGAAATCAGCGAAATTCTGTTGAATATCTCGGAAAATTTCTCTTTGTATTGCTGGTAAATAAATGACTCAATAAAGTTAATATTCGATGGCCGCGGTAGCCTAGTGGTCATGGACGGCGCTATTTTCGTTCAGTCGTGGGTCAGAACCCAAATGCCTCTTAAGACCCGCAATGTAGTTGGACTGATGCAAGTAATATGTGGTCAAGGTTCCAAGTCCTCCCGTGGTGCGGTGTGAAAGTTTGGAGATGGAGATGCTAGCTCAAGTTTAAAATTACAAGGTCCGTCGCCAATAGCCCTCGTGTTGCTTCTCAATGTGATATTAATAAATAATAACTCTGTTACGGTATGCGAAACTACAAAAATCACCTAATTTGGAGGCATAATAATACCTGTAAGAAACGAGTTTTTTTAAACATGGTTTTCTTTCTAATTGAAACACTGGGCTACCACGGTCTGTCTAATATATGAAGGATGTTTATTTATTTATTTATTTTAAAAAGTCATCTAATGATGACACGGTCTTATTTTCTCAACGTCCTTTAAATATTGATTGATTGTTTATTAACGTAAGTCTATATTGGGGATGTACCTCAGAATTTTGAACCTTGGTCGAATGATGAGTAAAACACCTTAGCTGGTATCCCCTTAATATAATTAAACAAAAATATTTTAACATTTAATATAGATTTCAATATTTTAAGGTTTATTGAAAATTGGAGTGACAATTTTTCATATTTTAAGTAACTTGAAAAGATATCAAAATATATACGAAACAGAATGATTTTAATTCAAATGATGCAAACTAATATGATATTGATAAGGGCATAATTTTTCGTAATATTATCTTAAGTTGTTTTTTATGATACCTTGGATAAAAATGATAAAAAATTACGTTTTGACTGAATGAATCCAAATTGTTTCAGTACAGTAACGCTGCGCAACCAATAAAACGCTTTTAATCATTCTTCGGAAAGTAAATAGAATATTTTCAAGAAAATTGTTTTAAACGATACAGAAAAATTTCTATTTTAATATGTGATTTTTCAGAAAATTGAATTTTTTAAGGGATTGCAAGACCTCTAAATCCTTCTGTCTATCTCTATTTTTTCATTAAGCATACAAAAATAAATCTTCGACAATAGATCAAATGAAATTAAATCTTTTAGTATTACATAATTCCCAGGTGATATTGACGAATTCCAAGTAATAAATCTGCTGCATCTCGACACACACTGCGACTTTTCCAATTATACAACATAAACTGCCAAGGGATGACCTCGACAACACTTCTGGACACTTGGAAAAAAAATTACCCTTCCCCCCTAATTTACGATTCTGGCCCGTTAGAAAATTACTCATATTATTGCGCACCTTGTCAAAACTGTGTTTTTACCTATCCGTACTTACGTTAAGTGAGAAAAACGGACCCTATAATTAGTGCTGAAAACCCCTAGCACTTTTTTATGCTTCTTTTGTTAAATCTTTTTTTCCCCTCAGTGTGAGAAAGGAACATTCTTCGTAATAAGTTTGAATATACATAAGTACAGTTATTAATCTTTCAGAAGTTAATTGTCGCTCAAAACTGTGATCAGGAAAATTTTGTTTGTTTCTGTCATTGCTATAGGAAGTGACAATGGAATACCAAATATGCGAGAACTTCGTTTCTAAAGAAATAAATGAAACAGGTTTGATACGTCGAATTACAAAATAAATAGAAACTGAGATGTGTAGTCTAATAAAAAAAATTTATATATATAATTGAGAAACAATTGAAATTTATACAATAAAAATGAATGCGACATGCAAACTGTATTGATAAAAGAATTGGAAAGAATACTAAAATATATTGTACCGTTGGGCTATTTGAACCTTTCCTTAACTAACTTCTGCGGTTACACTTTCAGATTTTATAACAATCCAACACCTTTCAAATAAACTGAAACATGATATACGCAAATTAGATGAAGGTAAGAAGCATAAGGAATTGATTCGAGGACAGTGATATATAAAAGAAATAGAATTAAAAGTGAGAGTGGATAGTTGAGAGCGAGTAGTAGGTATTAGAAATTAGAGTGATTCGCAGCAGTTTATCTTTTGTGATTAAATTCAGTTGAAGTTATCCTTGGTTAAAGTGAAAAGCGCTCGAATTTTCAGTATTTGAGAAGAGAGCACGGGTGAGTAAGCTAGAATTTTATTGCTTAACTCTAAACTTAATTCAAGGATGTGGAGAAAAAGTAAACTTAAAGAGAGAGCGTTAATTATAAATGTTTTTAATTAAGTCATTTAGTTTTTTTTCTTTTTTAGTTTTGAGTTTTTTTCTTTGTTATATTGTGGCAGTGGTAGCCTAGTGGTTGTGGCAGTAGACGCGTGGCCGACGGTTTTCGTCGAGTCGTAGTTTCGAGCCTCGATGCCACTGAAGGCCACCGTATAGCCGGAGTTGATGCACTTTAACTCTGTCGTGACTCAAAGTCCTCCCGTTGGCGTGGTGCGGAAGTTAGGAGGATGCCAGCTCAGGTGTTGTCTTCGTCACTTGACCGAGTTGAAAATTACGAGGCCCGTCGTCAATAGCCCTCGTGTTGCTTCTAGTGCGACGTGAAAAAAAGCAACTTACCAATCAATCTTCGTTAGATTGTGAACTTGTTGTTGCATCAGAACTATTTAAGTTACTGCGGATGTCAACCGAAATGAATTATGAAGATATATTGCATTGTATTTATTTTGTAAAGAATCCGGGTATCGGTTGCAAAATTAACAGACTTTAACAAAAAAAAAAAAAAAAAAAAAAAAATGTTCTATGCTAAGTTTTGAAAAGTTCAAATTTAGCCACTAAAGGTGATAACATTTTTTTTTAAAAAAAATAATTATTAAATTATTCAATTAAATATTAGAATTGGAGCA
The DNA here is from genome assembly GCA_019974015.1 of Nephila pilipes. NCBI lineage: Eukaryota > Metazoa > Arthropoda > Arachnida > Araneae > Nephilidae > Nephila > Nephila pilipes. The sequence goes on along the minus strand of BMAW01070657.1, from coordinate 99,944 downwards.
AACAATAGTATGGCAACGGGATGGATATTTGACTGAATATAATTGATTCCTTCACAATCACTCACTCACCCAACAGCTAACTCATTCTTTCACTCACTAATTTTTCATTATTTGATTCATTCATACATTCGCTCACTCACTCATGCATTCCTTTTTTCGTTCACTTGTGTGGTCATTCATTCCCTCACTCATTCATTCATTTGCTCACTTACTCATTCATATATTTCTGCAATCACAAATCACTGATTCATGCATTCCCTCCTTCACTCCATTCGTTCATCTGTAATGGTGGCTGGTGGGAAGGAAGGGTCGACATTTCTAAAATACTTAATTTTAGTTACTGTTCGGCTACAAGTCTATCCTATCTCTCCTCTCCTTCTCTCTTGAAAGCCCTTACTATATATATATCAGTACCAATCTGCATGATCACGTTCTCTTCTTCGGAGGAAGCTTTCCAATACAAATAATTGTTTGAGGACTGAATATTGCCCAAGAGGACTGTTAGTGACAAGGTCGCGGATAGACCCGTCCCATACTCACTCATATATTTCTTTATTCACAAATCACTGATTCATGCATTCATTCGTTCGCTCCCTCCCTCACTTATCAATTTTTTAGTGGCCAGAAAAGACATTAAAAGAAACTTTATTTTGTCAAGTGATCGAGTGATTTTGTCATTGACTAAAACCCTTAGGTGGCTACCGAGGGAGCTCTCAAAGAGTTTATTTACAAACTTTCAACTTCAAATACATGACGAAAATGAGGTAACAATTAACTCTAGTTGAGGTGAGGAAAAATATCTAAGTCGCAATTAAAATCATAAAGCAAAGGCTTCAATGCCTAATGTTTGATCTATATTATGTTTCGACCCAATTAACATGAGGTAGTCGGTTTCCATGGTTACTAAACCGCTGTTTAAGTGAGCAGCGGATTAGAGTATTAATAACATAAGTAAATTAAACAATAATATAAATCCCACCATCCATATGAATTTTCTGCGTTACGAACATTTGCGTTAAATTATAAAGCAATTGATTAAGTTGGGGAAAATATAAATTGGTACATCTCTGTTATAGCCGACCCCTACGATGAATCACCAAGTGACCAAGATTCGCCAAGGTAGGTTATAAAATCTCTCCAAACTTTTGCAGTCCTAAAAAAACAGTGCGGGATTATATTACCTACATATTACTTCTTTAACGTTCCCTTTTCCTTTTTGTTGTTGTTGTTGTTACCCGTTTTTTTTTTTAATTGCTCTTATTTTTTTAGTAGGCCATCAACAGTCTTTCACTTACCAAACCATGAAATGGACACCATATCAATTTTTTCCAAGAACGTGGTCAGACTAACGAATATGTGAGAATGGCCATTACATGAAATTGTATGCTCACGACGAAACCATCTGGAAGTGTTGTAAAAAGTTGCAAACAGAAGCAGAGTCTTGGTGTTTGAAACTGGTTCAGCGGTTCCAGAATACCGTACGTAATTATTTGAAGATTTATGTGCAATGGGACGTTCCCATTACTTCCCTGTTATAGTGTCCCTCCGCCAAATTACATGCCTTAGTAGCCTAGTGGTCATGGTCTTCAATGAAGTTGTTTTTGTCAAGCCATGTGCCATTAAAGACCTGCCGTGTAGCGGAGCTGATGCACATTAAATCTGGTCAAGGTCCCAATTCTTCCACCTGAGGTGATGTGGAAATTTGAAGAGGGAAATACCAGCTCCTCATTACTTGATCGAAGCTCAAAATTACGAGGTTTGTCGCCAATAGTCCTCGCATTGTTTCTAAGTGCGACGTGAATAAGCCAAATTACGATTACACCAAAGTCGGCGTCAGTCGATTGGCGATTCACAGTCGGGTGCTGCTACAGCAAAGAAGTACCAAGAAATTTATGTTTATGTATTCTATTTTAACAATATGTCAGTCAATTTCCTATTATAAAAATGTTTAATAAAAGAACACTTAAGATATTTAAAGAAAATTAAGTGTAATGTTTTATCAGCCAATCCTGAATGGATGACTGTTTTTTTTTTACTGGAATTTTGTTTCTTCTTAACATATTGCCTCGAAATTCTAATTCGATGTGCTCTAATCCTAGATCCCTGTTGCACAGCATAACTTAGTAATAGCTCTGAAGCTTCGAAGGTCTTAGAATGTGTAGAGTCCGGTTTGGAACATCTTTCCAATCCTCATTACAAGAAATTTTTTTCAACTCCGTAACATCTTAAACAATATCCTCCTCTATTCTTGCTCCCACTATTAACAGATCATTATCAATTGTTAACCACACTTCAGAGCACGAGATCATGATATATAAATTTTATACAAACAATATAATAATAATAATGATATTAATAATCCAAACTAGAACATTTTACTTTCTGAAAAATGGTGATTCATATACAAAAAATAAAATGGGTGGAAAGGTATTCGTTTTTTCTCTTAACGAGAGGTCGCGACGCCATCTGAACAAAAGATTAACCCGAATTTTATAAAAAGAAAAGTAAGAATTATGACGTCACAATATCCAGGAATGATATCAAAAGCGATTGCTTAGCGACGGAGCCATAGTAAAAACCGTAGATGATGCAGACTCAGGTGTTAATGAAGCTCCAGTAAAAGGGTCAGATTGTGATTCTCTTACAGTTTTGTCACCAAATAATCAGTCCGAAAAATCAGACATCTTTAACTTACTTTAAAAATCAACATTAATATTGCGAATGTAGAGCAAAACCCTCCACGCGTCTTCAACTAAAGATTATCGAAACATTTCACTTATCTGACTAATTTTAAAGGTGAGCGCGAGACAGGAATAAACGCTTAGAAGCCGCTTCCTAGGAAATAACAGTTCTCGGATAATTTAGCGCAGGAGGCTGAATTACTCTTAATAATAATGAATAATAAGATCTCATGCAACCTATCCAAGACTTCTGATCTCTCTCTTCTTATTAAACTCTTCGCAGTTTATAAATGCTGTCTGAACATTATTTTTTTATTCCACTTCAATACGTCGATTCTAATTTACAGAAGTCACTGTTCATTCCCGAGCAGAGCCTTTCAGATCAAATAACGTCACAAAAAGGCCCTAAAAGGTTAGTTAAGAGATAAACAAGTGAGTTTAATAAAAATTTTACTACCGTCGAAATACAAATCCAGACTCGTCAACATTAAAATTAAATTTAACGCCAACTGTTATATAAAAAGTGAAGTACAATAATACTCTTTATTCACAGCATAAAGTAAATTGTTTCTATCCTTTTTCCAGACTCACAAAAGACCCTTTGTACAGAGGAGATTATAGTCTTCCCTTCGGTGAGGATATTAGGAGTGTGAGGTGCCATCTCTGGTGTCGTCCTCGTCACTTGACCAAGGTTCGAAATAATAAGGTCTGTTGCCAACACCCTTCGTATTGCTTCCGAGTGCGATGATAATAAACAATCAATCAATCTCTTCTCTAGACTGCATCTACGAGAAATCTTATTCACTATGGTACACCGCCTGTTTGTATAAGCTAACAACAAATAATGAAAGTTTCTCATCGTATTCCATTACTATGGGAATATCCCAGTACATTGACTCAACTATCATCACAATTTTCGTTGTATTTTCCTGTTCAGAAAAAATTATAACGTCACGTTCCTTCTTACGTCAGTGGGCGATACACAATATATACCTCTATACGCGGGGCTGGTATGCAACGCGCGGATTCCAGGAACTAGTAGCAGCCAGAAAGTCTTGCGTAAGCCTTACAGAAGCGTATGGCGCCGACAAACTGACCGCTCGGTATCTTATGATCTCTAATAATTAAACACCAGCATTGTGTGTTGTGTAAATGCAGAATAATTTTTAATGTAATATTTCATGCAAATACATTACACTGAATAAATATTAATTCCCTTACCCTATTCCAGAATGTTCTCTAATAAGTATCTGGAAGATTAGTCGCTATTTGCGACTCGAGAGGCTAAAGTAGTAGTAGTTTTTAAGGTGAAAATTTGGATTGGCGTTTAAAAGTTCCAAAATTAAAAAGAAGGTAATATATATATGCGTGCATTTCTTACAGTTTCAGAAATAATGAATGTTTTTAAAAATCCGAATAAAATATATTACCTTAAAAACAACAGTAATTCATTCGTTATCTTTACAAACTGACTGACAGAGTAAATTCTGGCTCGAATTCCGAATCTCAGTTGTCCTTGTGATTCTGTTGGAGATGCTGACGTGTTTCATGGTATATTTGCTCAAGAATTTCCCTTGGTCCAATCTATCTAAATTGCTTCATCCGCTTGATTTTTTATCAAATAATCCTATTACCTATTCTAAATTAATCTCTTATATTCAAATAACGGTGGGAATCACTGGTAAAATACTATTGCTTTTTTTTAAAAAAAAAATACCTCAATACGAGTATGTTTTTAACTCTCATCCAAACTGGCTTGAAACAGTAAATTTTCATATTTCTTTTTTTCTTTCTGAATGCATTAATAGGAATCGTAACGTTTTAATTAGCACTAAGAAATAACTGAGATATCTGGATACAATATATTCCGCATATTAATGGATCCTTAGGGACGTTGTAAACGGCAGCTATTAAAGTTGATTTGTTTGGTTTCAGGAAACCCGTAGATTGAAGTAATCCGCGGAATGGAGAATATGAGAGTTTGGTCGGCTGAGTTCTACAACGATGACCTTCGAAAGGTCAAGAAACCTTAAGCAGAACAGTTGGCGATTATGTTGGGAAGAATGAGAAATAAAAATTAAGTTTCTATCTCTATTATTTTTAGTTATAATTAAAACTTTACGATACTGCGGGTTACTTCGACTTTCTGAAAACCTAACAAATCAATTTTAATAGTTGTAATTTACAACATGACGTGTATAAGGATCAATCAATAGGTAGATTAAATTTTAACCATACATTTCGGTTATTTCTTAGTGATATTGAAAACTTAAAAACATCCCCTCGTATCTACACGTATTTTTGTTGTTGTTGTTACCGAGTTCTTACAACATTATAACAAAAAGATCAATTATTAAGCCGAGCAAATTTTATCCAGATATGTTTCCTTTATTTCTTAATAATAATTAAATCTTTATAATATCTGCTCGTATGTACATGCAGAAATTTTTTTTTGTTAATGAGTTTTTTCTTCTGTTTCTGTGTATGCAAATGTGTAGATATACTCTTTAAATGCATTCTTGTTTTCCATATATTTGTTGTTCAATTTAAAATGACTCTTCAGGTGATTAAACTTTTATCATTTTGAACATTTCTTTAATATTCCTATTAGAGATTTCTCTATCCCTGGCACACACACCTGATATAAATATTTATTTGTTTTGTTTGCTTTTTTTAAAAAAAAATACTTAGTTGTAAATTTTAAAAAATTAACATTTTCGTTGAGTAAATTTACCTCTGTTAACTTTTTTTTTTTGGTTTTCAATAAAGTCTGGATGGTAGGTCTTCTCGAGAGACCAGCTTGGTAATACTATCGTGCATCATGTTCAAATCACGTCCGGGTCACCAATGTTAATGTGACCTTTTGGTAGTCTCCTAACAGACACCAGATATGACAGAAGGTAGGATAATAACAACTGGACATTTCAAGAAACCAACACGATTTATTAACATTAAAAATCACTGAAAATAATTTAAAGTTAATACAGAAATATCAGCTGACAACTTGCTCAGTTAACTGAAAGAAGTAATCGGCGTCAGAAGCTGATGATGATGATTTATGACGTTAAAGTTACACTTTATATACTTGTAGAAGGATAAATTCATTTTTTTGCATTCGATTTTCCCCATTTGACCGGTTTCGTTTATCCACAACAGCCAACTCACATTCTAGTTGATTAGCGTGCAACGATCGTGAGACGTTTAACGTTAATTTCTTTTTTTCACTTTCAATAAAGACTGGAGGCGGGGTCTTCTCGAGAGACTGGCTTGTTAGGGCTAAGCTCTTGTTGGATGAGCTTGGTTTCCTCTGGGCCAATCAAGACTTTCTTTCGGAAATATTGAGGCGTTTTCTGACTTCAGCTGGGGCTTAAAGTCCTCACGTGACGCGGAATGGAAACTAGAAGAGTGAGACAGAAGATAGGGAGGCTATACCAGTGATTCAAAACTAGGAGGTTGCAGATAATATGTATAGAAGAACTTTCATTCAAACTCAGACGATGTAATGAGCGACAAATAATAATTTTTTCCCAACACAAATAATATTTAATCTTAAAGATCAAAATATTATAGGATTTGCAAACTGTTCATATTTAATAAGTGATTAATGTTAACTGTCCATATTTAATAAGTGATTAATGTTAACTGTCTCTCTCTTTTAAAGGAGTTTGATATTAGTTACTTTATTAACTGGTTTAAGAGTAACTTAACATTTTATTTATAATTGTTCTGAAACAACAAAATTCAAGAAGGTGTCTAAAATATCACTGATTCGACAGTATCTCTCAGCCGAGTTTTAAATACTTTAATAATTAATTGCCTATCAGTTTCAATAGTAGCCACACATCTAAAAATAGTCTTAGATGAATTCAACAATTGATTTTTCTCTTTCAATTGTTTTTTTTTTCTTAATTACGAGGAGAAGATAATATAAATCCTGTTGCCTTCCTTTGACGTAAAACTCAAGACACTTCTCATATCAGAATAATATTATTTTACCGATAGTGCAAAAAATACATCCAAATTCTTCTTTTTTCCCCAAAAAGAGCGGTTTCTTTCCCCATACAGATTGAAAACATTTGAATGAAAAATTCCCTACTTTTGAATCTCGATCAAGTGACTAGGATGACCTTGAGTTGTCACTTTCCTCTCCAAACCAATGGGAATCGATTGTGTGGAGAGTTTTTTAGTATATCATCCAAGGAGGACAGAGTTAGTTGGTACTGGCACTATATGGCAGCTCCGCACCCTCTCCTGGACTGTGAGGAAGTAGAATATTAAGATGTGTTGAAACGATAAGATCGTAATCTAGCTGGCTGTGAGATGTCATTGTATAAGGCAAAGGTTTAATTAATTGTATTTTAAGTTGCTTTCATAAATAATATGTTAGTAATGACTGTACGCGTAAATTACTTCGAGATGGTGCAGTAATTTAAAAGAATTATTTATTCGAAAAGATACCAGCATTAGTTTAAAAACCCAGTGAGCCTCCAATTAGAGAACGATGTTGCACGGACACCGAATTACTAACATACTTTTAAATATCAAACATAAAAGAGAAAGACAAACCGATAAAAATTTAAAAAGTTCTTTGCAAAGTTTCGCAAAGAGCAGATATAGCCACCCAAGTGGCGCTTTAATTTTCGTAATTTTTATTAAATTACTCAATTAAATATAAGCATTAAAGTAAACGATGAAATATCGAGAAATGGACAATAATAAACTTTTCCGGTATTATACAATGAAAGAAAATGATAAATTATTTAATTGAATATATTTAAACTAAATGTAATTAAAATTAAAGGAAACGATAAAAATTTGAAAAGTGATCTGGTACGCCAAAAGTAATCTTAACAATAGCCCCTTGGGTGCCTAATAATAGTAAATCAATATTAAAATCATTTGACCCCCAAAACATTCCAAGAAGGAAGCCGAACTAAAAAGGCGCAGTTTGAAATTCTTGATGGAAAAAAAGGGCTGTCTCACAGTTAAAATTCAATGTTATTCATTTTCAGTCATATTTTGATTCCAGTTAACATCTTATTCAAGGTAATACACGAATCGATAAGCTAATAAAATACTTTATTTTAATATTTGTTTCACTTCAATCCAATAAAACAAATTGGGAGAAATTTATTACGACATATTTTTGAAAATTGAGGTAATTAGTGGTGAAAGCAGATATCGGACATATATTGCATATATTATTTCGATCCAATAAAAAATTCAAAAGAAATTTATGAAATTTTTGAAAATTAAGTTCATTACTGGTGAAAGCGGACATAAAAAATATACGCAAAGTGAAGATAAATGTTTGAAAAGTGGTCAGGTACGACATTTTTGGGTTAACAGAAACAATAGCCCCTTGGGTGGCTAAAAAAAATGCTCATTTCTACACAATTTCTCCATTGTTTTTGTTGCAGGTAAATAAATACGCCAGGTTTATTCGATTACACTTGGATTTGAGACATAATTTTAAAATTCCGCAAATGATCACATTCACGGAATCAAGGTGGAACCACTAGAACCTTTCGAACTCTGGCCACAAGCCTCCTCGTCGACGATTTACGAGTGTTTCGGAAAAACGGCAAAAACCACCGAGGCATTAAAAACGAGAAAAAAGGTGCAAGGAACGATAGAGCTGGATTAAACAGTGATATCGAATGCAAAAATACCAATAAATAAATCCTGGAGGAAATTCTTTCCGCGGTCAAAAGGTCAATAAGGAGAAGTTGGTCAGCGGTTGGAATAAAACGCACTCTCCGAAAACAGAGAAAAAGATTGATCTGCAGAAATAGCCGAAAACTTTTGCATCCACCGGAGGAGCGATGACTAATCCGGAGATTAAAGGTCGTTTGTGATGGGAAAATGATACTTTTTATCAAGTTGTCTCGCCAGCGGGTTACGGGTGCAGGTATCCGTCCTGAAACCGGAAAAGTAATTAAAAAAAAAAAAGTGTGACCGCGCGGCCTCACTTCATTAGGGACGCTGACTCACCAACCTATGCAGAAACAGAAGGTCTGTACCCGAACAGTTTTCTCTGTTTTTGTGGGAACTGTCATACATCACACGGCAGTCCTTATGGAACTCTAGGATGATGCGGATTTAAATAAAAAAAAAAAAAAAAAAAAAAAAAAATTTAATTAAAGAGAATTTTTTTTTTTTTTTTTTTAATATTGGGGGAAGTTGCGAAGTAAATGCCATTGACAGCTGAAAAAAGTTCAATTCCGAGCTAGATTTACTGTCTTTATGATAATTATGTTAAAGAAACAAACAAATAACTGGTAAAATAAGAAAAAAAAAAATTTAGTCAATTCCTACTTAGGTCAACAAAGAAATTTTTTATTTTAGTTACTTTTTATTAAATAATTCAATTAATATAAATATGTATATACATATGACAGAATCACAATATTAAGTGGCAAAAGAAATTTTTTCCTAGCGATCTACACGCTTCGTCATTGACGGCATTTATTCCTGAATTTATATCCTGCTAAATATCTAATATAAGAGAAATTTTTTTTCCCATATAAAACTAAAATGAATTATTTGAAAATCAAATAAAAAAATTTATGCCTCGATCCGAAGGCATGAAGATTCTATGGCTTGTTTCTTAATTCATCCGGTAAATTAAATGGTTGGAATGCAGTTTAGCCCAACCACTATTGGCGACAGGAATCATTTGGCGGTATTTTGCAAATGTGGCTATCCTGGTCCGCTTCGCGGACTAAACGTTCAACCAAAATAAAAAAAAATAATCGCCAAGTTTGGCAATCTTTGAAATCGTGCCAAGTGGTTGGGCTCAACTGCATTTTCACCAATTAAATTTAATTAAATGAATTCATACTTGAAAAAACTGTATTAACATCGAGTGTCATCCACTACAAGTTTTAAATGTTTTTGAACTTGAGTGGATGAATAAAAAGTATTTTATTAGCGATTGAAAACCTGAACAAGATATATATAGGGAGAGTGTGAGCTAATAGTGGGAATTTTAAAAAAAATTGCTAGTTTTTTGCTGACAGTTTTATATGTTTAATTCTGTTATATTTTCAATATCAGTTCGTTATTTTGATTCTGGAAATGCGTTACTGTGGTGCATTAAAATGTCACAATGCCAAAGAGAAAGGAAAACAAAAACATTTATTTTACTTTATTGACATGTGCTAGCAAGTTGTTATTTTGAGAAAAGGGCGTTAAGAAAAATGTGGGCAGGAAATAAAGGAGACGTGGTGTAAGGTTTAAACGATTGACAATAAATACATCGTGATTATAATAATTATATTTTACTGGTTTAAGGTACATTTATATTGCTGAGACATATTTAATTTAATATTTTATCGTCTGCGTTTATTTTAATATCCGAACAGAATGTTATTGTCTACTTTAATAATTTATTATTTAACCTTATTTTAATATTTAATTTAATCATTGATTTTTATAACATAGTTGTGCTTGTTTTTATTCATTTTGTTGTTAACATTGGCAATGTTTTTGTACTTTAGAAGGTTTTATTTATGAAAATAAAAATGGATTGGGAGAATTTGATGAAGCAAGTATCGCTTTGCAGAAAGTATTTTCTCTCTCGATAGTAATTGCTTTTGTGGTGTCTGGGGCTTGGAAGTACGCTTATTTTACGCTAATTAGTATTCAATTTGAATAATTTTACCTTTAATAGAACTTAACAGATGAAAAATGTTAGCACATGTTAAGATAAATTCATCAAAGCCAATTAAAAAAATTTTAGTATTTATTATTTTTGTTTTTCTTTTGAAAAATCAGTGCATCTGATGCAATCGTATTGGCACCATATTGTTCTGGTGATGAAACTTTTTAAGACAAATTATTGCTGTCATTTGAAATCTTAGGTCCAAATGCTACTCATATTACGTTGGCGGAAAAAAAATAAATAAAACCCTGAACTTTGCGTCCTGGCTTATATAGCCTCTGGGCTAATTATTTACATTATTTTTTGGGCTTCTTATTTACAGAAGAGGCTCCTAGTGAATTCTGAACCTACACCACATCAATCTATGGGAGTTTCTGACGACATTTCAGCAAAATTGTGAGTACTTCTGCATGATTCCATTTGTTAATTTAAAAAAGAAAATATTAATATATATGTAAAATTATATATAAAAAAATACTTCATACAATATCAGTTTGTATACATTAACAAGTATGATACTTGGTATTCGAATAAATTTTGCCTAATATAAAAAGTTGACGCGGAAACAATTAGCCAAATATGTGTGTTTGGCCGCAGATGAACGATAATGACAATTTAGACTCCCGTGTACCAGCATTTTGATTTCGTGAATGTAATGTTAACCACATGCAATTTCTACTTCCCTCCTCCAACATAGACTCTTTATATATATATATATATATATATATATATAATCACAAATGTGAATCAATTTCGATCTGCAGTAAACGAGCAACCACAATATGTTACTTTTACACCACCCGAGTTTCCAGAAAAGTGTTTTTATTCAAATGGAATCGGAACGAGAAACATATTATTACGTGCAGCTGGAGATATAAGGCGGGGTTCCACGCAAACTGGCTTCAACAAGAATTCAATTTGGAGTATTATAATAGCACACCCATATTCGGACTGACGCAAAGCATACAAAAGAAAAACTTTCTAAGTTCGAATATTAACAAACAAACAAAAATGAAGAAAGGAATGAAATAACTGGAAGTAGTTTTTACTAAAAAAAATTAATTGGGGTATTCAAAAACCCTTGATAAATAAAAAAAAAATCCCCTTTAATATTGCTTATGATGCAATAAAAATATAAACCTAATTACAAAATATACAAATTATAAAGCAATCAGCCTTTTTCGTATGAGGCAATATATAATCATGTTTATCATCTTTTTTTCATAGGAATGTCTATGCTTAAATCAGAGTTGCATCTACAATTATCGTATCCAAATGCTTCTTTCCAGGTATTGAGGAAAATAGAATAATTAAAAATGATGAAGTTCGACATTTATTCATCCGATGACATATCTGTATTCAAAATTACCTTTGGGTATAGAATCTCTTAACATTTACGTTAATTTAAATTTTCAAGATGGATCGAAAATGGTGTTCACATTATCGTTTTAACCATTGACATAATTAGCATCAGATGGAGATTCAGTTTCAAGATATCTTCAGAATTAAAAATAAAATGCCAATTTATTTCATTCTGCTTTCCGCTTTACAAATGCGTTGTGGACAAAAATGTTTTTGATGAGCTAGCATGGTATTGTAAGCTTCCACAAATCGTCGTTACGTTTCCGTCACATATGAATGCTGACAAGTCGTGTTCAGATACAGACCTCGATTTTTGCACATTGAACATAATAACTTAGTATTCCATCGAGCGTAAAAACTTTAATAGCCATCAATTCCTTTTCTCAACAACAACATCAGCAAATAAATAAATAAACTTGTGCTGAATTATATCTCAAGCAATTTTACCTACACGAAATTTTTTTGAAATTCGCATTTTTATTAATTTTAAAAAGTTTTAAAAAAATGTTATTTGCCAAAATTCTGATGTTACGAAAAAAAAGTAACTAAACGTCACAGAGATATGCTAGGTTTGAAATTTGGAAGGATAGGCATCTTATATGAAGAATAATTTTGCCCATCTGAGGTTGAAATCAATGATGTTCAGTTGCTAATATTGATTGTTGACATGTTTGAGCGTAGGAAATATTCAAATTGATGATATTAAGGAACGGATATAATTCGAAACCCGTAATCATTAGTGAACGAGTTCAAGCATGATTGAATAACTACCTGATAGAAAAGTTCACATCATCCGTTCAGGATACGGTTCTGAAACCCGAAAGGATATTTATTGGGGTCGAATTCTACAATTCCAGAGATAGTAATCGCAGATATTCTCTATTTCGCAGAACAAATGTAATTTCAAATATCGAATCAAAACCGTTAATCATTAGTGAATGAGTTCAAATATACTTGAGAAACGATACTAAAGAAGCGTTCACCTCATTCGTTCATGATATGGTTCCGAAATCCGCGAGGTTGAAGTCTATGCGCGATCTTTAATACGTAATGGCAGAGCGCAATGTAATTAAGATTACTTAACGAAAGACTCATCACAGGGAATAAAAAACAACAATGCATAATTCATGAGCCAATCACAAACAAGTCCATCCATCGATCACTCCGCCTCGCCCGTAGGGAAAAGAACAGGTCTGATGCGGGTCCGCATTTCTTTCTACGTGTCGATCACAACAAATTGATATCCGAAATTTGTCACATCCAAATCCATTGTTCTTCAGTTCTCTCTCCGAGATGTTTTCGGAGATATGGAATACCATAAATGGAACAGTGCCGCTATGTTGTTAAGAGTAAATGTTGCGTGGAATACATTTTTTCCGATGAAACGCTTGTTTGTTTTATTAAAAAGAAGTTTCAGAGGAAAGTCATTTTAATTTATAAAAGCCTTAACAGAACGAAGCTTTCGCCTGAATGGTATTTCTTAAAACACGCATTAAAAAAATTATGGGAAGCATAGAAGAAAACTTTTCCACGGGATGCACACAAAATAAAATAGTTGTGACCATGACCAAAAAGTCCGCTAAAATATTTGTTTTAATAAATATCGTCGAATAATTGCAGAATAAACGTGTCGTTTTTTTTATTCCCATATTAATAATAGCTTCAAAGGAATATTAAGATGTTAGAATATTAAGAATATTCACATTCTTAGTAATAGCTTCAAAAATGGCTATTCTCTTTATTACAGGGAGAAAAAAAAAGACAAGTTTGCAAGATGAAGCGCACCAAAGAAACACATGGCATGAATAGTAATCATAAACAAATTGGATGTGCTTTCGAAAGCCTTCTCCATATCAAAAGAATCAAATATTCCTTTCTTACCTAACGAAATATGAGAAGAAATTCAGATAAAACAATCAAGATCATAAAAAAAATAATAAATTAAATATGGAGCATGTTAAATTATTCCGTACATTAAAAGTTATGCAAAGATTTTGTACGAAATAAAACGTAAAACAAATAAGAATAAAAGAAACACACAAAGTGCTGGAAATTCATCGCAACAGAAAAATTGCCAAAAGTTGAAAAAAAAAAAAAAAAAAAAAAATAGTTTGGTAGTCTTAAAAATAACATCCTGAAATTTGTCTTAAAATCCTTAGAAGTTTGGCGTTATTTTAAATCATTTCTTACATTCCTAATTACATATTAATGAGCACAATATGTCCTTCGATAGACAAAAAATATTTCACTTAAATCTGATAAGAACTTAGAAAATAATTCGAGACGTTTTAAAAACCAACGTTTTTATATGGTGGCAAAGTTTATTAAAGAAAATTATTGAAACATTATTTAAAACTGGTCGCAAATATCTAAATATTGCATTGTTAGGCAAGTAAGAACGGTTCCCAAAATTTCAGAGTTGTAGCTTGATGGGAAATTGGTTAATTTAACGATAGAAAATTTGATGACACACTGATACACACACAGACAGACACACATAAAGTGAAATGCATAAAAACGTTAAAACTAACTAAAATTAATTAATTCATCCAGTAAATTAAATGGTTGGAATGCAGTTTAACCTAACCACCCTTGGCCACAAGAATTATTTGACGGCTTTTTGCCAGATGTGGATACCCTGGTCCGTTTTACGGACTTCACGGAAGTTGGTTAAATTAACGATCGAAAATTTGATGACACACACACACACACACACACCAAGTGAAATACATAAAAATGCTTTAAAAAATTGTTCACATTTATATATTTCTTGAAAATTTAACTCATTACTGGTGAAAGCAGGGATGAGCGATGACATAAACTTTCTGTTTTATGATAGATGATCATTTTGGTTAGATATTAAATTACTCTAAAAAGTAATTCATAGATTAGCCAACAAGATTTTCGTTCACTTCCCTTACCATAATCAATTAATCTTACTTTAGATTCCGAGACAATCAAAAATCTTTTCGAAAAAATATTGCGGATAAACTCGCAAGATCGGTAATGGAATTGAACGCTTACGTTGGTTGGATTGCGCAACAAAACATCAATGTTAATATCTCCCGAAGAGAATGAAAAAAAATAAGGAGAGTTTCTACCTCAGCAAATATTTAGAAATCTTGAGTGACATTCCGAACACAAATATTAAATCCATTTGGACAAAAAACAGAAGTATGAATTACATACAAAGCCAATCAGATCATCAACAAAATGGACATAAATACGGGAATTTAAACAAATTTAATTTAATAGATCATGTAATGTGTGGTATCTGTAACCGTACAAAAGACGTGGAACATATTCTGTTAACCAGAGGAATATACTCAAGATATATTTACAACAAGATGTATATTAAGATTCTATTATATCTAAAGATGTATTCTATTATATCTCAGGATATAATAGAATATAAAATGTATTCTATTATTATATTTGCTGAGATAAAAACTCTTCTTAATTTTTTTTCATGTTCTTCCGGTATATATTTGCACTGATGTTTTCTGGGGCGTATATATATATATATATATATGTAGGATTTTCCAGCTAATTATTAAAGAATTCATTTATTTTCCAATGTACTGTAAAACCAGTTCCTCCGAAACTCGATAGATGGCACCGCGAATCAAAGTCATGTGATAAGCTCATGCAGCGCCACCTATTCCAGAACAAAAACTGAGTGATACTTCGTTCTCGCTGTCTTTCCCCCCCCACTTTTCCGCTTTCTCTTCCCCTTCGCATTATCTGCGTCGGAAAAACTTCAAACGCCCGATCGCGTTCCAGCGCCCTTCGCCAATATGGGTTAAATGAGGCAGCCATCTATTTTGTTCCGATGAACTGGTCAATTCGTCATAGTGTAAATACTTTTCACTCTTCATCATCTCTCCTAATAAACAAGTAAAGCTACTGCGAGTCTCATCATTGAATTTCTACAAGAACCACATGGAATCCTGTAATGGAATTACCCCTCTAGACAACCGCCCCTTTGCGTAAAAGCAAACCACTGTAGATTCGGAATGAACAATCTCCTTACCCCACATTCTATATATATATATATATATGTGTGTGTGTGTGTGTGTGTGTGT
>BMAW01070657.1:48977-84050 GCA_019974015.1 Nephila pilipes | reverse complement strand
TATATATATATATATATATATATATATATATATATATGTGTGTGTGTGTGTGTGTATACCATTTTTTACTGAGATCAGTCATCCGTGATATAAAGCTCAGAAGGAACAGGTTGAGCTATCGAGTGATAGAAACTTGAGTTTTCCCAAAAATCATTGACCGAACTCTGGATCGAAGAAAAATATTCCACAGAGTTTGAAAGAACAATAAACATTAATATGCTGTTCGCCACCACATATTTATGTAAGAAAAAAAAAACTTTTTCAGTTTTAGCATTCATATCATTCAGCCCTGAAAAACGCTGAAGCTGTTTCACATCGATCAGTATCACCAAGGTTTAATTTATTATACGAAAAAAAAGCACATCTGTTTAAAAAAAATATGATTTTCTTTCATAAATTTTTGTATACTTTGAACAAATTTTAAACCTACTCCTTTACTTTTTTTTTGTGTGTATGTGTATTTTTTTCAATTATATATTTTGTTCAAAGAGCGAGAGTGAGAGAGAAACGCTTCGAATACAGGTTTAAATAAATTTTATATTTAAATATAAATTTGACTCAAAAGTATATTTGTTAATAACAAACATTATGATCATTTAATTTTAATTTAATAAAAGAAGTTTTTGTTAACAGCTAAACAAATTATAACATAAATTTATTAAATTTTATACTCAATCTGAAATTAAACAAAATAATTTTCCTCCATGCATGATTGTGATTGAAAAGGAGAGGATCGTTCTAAATTTTTAGCCGTGGGAATGAATGTGATTATGTTTATTTACTGACATCACACTGAGAAGCAACATGAGGACTTTATTAGCGACGGACTCATCATTTAAAACATCGGTCAAAAGACGAGGACGACATCTGAGCAGGCACCACCATCTCCAGATTTCCACACCACGCCATTGGGAAGACTAGGGACCTCGACCAGATTTAATGTGCCTCAGCCCACTACACACTGGGTCTTTCGTGGCATCAGAGTTCGAAACTACGACTGGCGGCCGCGAGACTTCTACCATAACCACTAGACTACCGTAGCCACTGTGAGAATGAGGTCGAAACACTAAAAACATTAAAAACCACTGATCTAGAGTGTAAACTATTACTGATGCACTATGCATCAGTGTGTAAAATTGAAACACATACATTACAATATAACTAGATTAAACGATATTTTCATTTAGTTAGCTTTCTAGCTCAACTTATTTTCTTCATGCATGACAATGTATGTATGTGTAGATCAGAAATGTGTCTTTTCGATAAGAAGTTCGTCAGAGGTTTTTGATTGCTTGATTGATGACTAACGTCCCACTTGAAGCAACACAAGAGCTATCGGCGAGAGACCTCGTAATTTTGAGTCTCGGTAAATAGACAAGGATGGAACCTCAGCTCACCGATTCTTCTCATCCATCTTAAAGAAAAAGTTTAGCATTTTTCAAACAAAATCAAAGTAAATTATTAATGCCTCGATAGCGATACTTAATTTTCAAGTAACGAACCCTTTTGATCTCTTCGATCGAAACTTTTCGAGAATTCACGGGAAACAAATTTAGGGCGAAGTTTCTCTCCTTAGATTTGATTCAGAAAATTGGTTTGTTAAAATTAGTGTAGAATTGATTAACTATTATTATTTCTCCTTCGCTGGTCATTTTTTAATATTGCGCGCAACGAACAATTGGTGAAGGTCAGGTATTAATTTCAAAGTGAAGGTCAAAATACAATTATTCTCGTTAAAATATGATTAGTACAAGGTTAATCAAAATGAATAAACCGATTTCAAAATTTTATATTTTCATAAATAAACGGCACAAAATGATAAGTAGTACATCAATGCAAACGGAAAATATAAGAATTATTTCCCAAGTGTTCGATTTAACTTCCTTTAGTTACACGTAGAATGTCAATTCGATGTGTAAATGCCTGCCAAACGCGTTGTAAAGTGTCAGTGGCAATTGATTATACAGCAGCAGAAATCCATTCTTTAAGTTCTTTTTAATTTGTGCGAAACGGTGTTGCATACGCGTTATCTTTTACAAACTCTCAAAAGAATAATTCGCATAGGGCCATATCAGATAACTTAGGTGGCCAGCTGTGTAACATCAAGTCATCGGGTTCACTGCGATCACTTCAACTCTTTGAAAGTTTCTACACGACGTGGCACAGAGTGATAAAGCTCCCTGATGGTCTCCTGCGGTATTTCTTGCCAAATTTGCTCCCATTTTCGGTTATTAACATTCCCTGGCAGATGCAGTCGCCTTCCATCTTAACCCAGACATGCTCGGTTGGAGAGAGATCTGGATGGCCAAGGAAGTGTTTGACAAGCTGTAAGACAATTCATAGCAACACGGGACGTATGTGGTCTGGCATTATCTTGCTGAAAAATAAGGCCAGGTTACTGCAAAAGGAACGGCTGCAAAACAGGTCTCGGAATGTCGTCGACATACCGCTGTGATGTAAGTGTCTCTAAAGACGACCAAAGGGGTCCGGCTATCAAGGGAAGTGGCACCCCATACCATAGCTCCTGGTTGAGGGCCTGTGTGGCGTGCATTAGTGAAAGCAGGATCGGCAAGCTGCTCTGAGCGTTTCCAGACACGTCTTCGATGATCGTCAGGACACAGTTGGATGCGAGATTCGTCACTAAACACTATACGTCCCCAATCAACATCATTCCAATCTGATCGAGCCAAGCACCACTGTAATCTAGCTCGACAGTGTGCAGCGTAGCGGTCGGGACGAGCATAGATTTCCGCTCTATCAGCCTTCTGTGAATGGTCATGGTGGACACTCGTGTGCGGGTCGCACGTCTGATTGTTGATAACGATGAATCAGGCGCTGTGACAACTCTGTCCTCCCGATCTGCTGTGGCCCCAGGTCCACTGCTACCATCATGACGCTGAAATCTGCCATTGACCACCCATTCTTGCCAGCATCTTCTAATCGCCACCTCGCTTCGACCCATATGACGAGCGATTCTCCGATTTGCCCAACCTGCCTCTTTCAATCCAATGATACGACCTCTTTCAAACTCTGACAGTTGCTCGCAATGAGCTCGAATCCTGCGGTGAGGCATTTTTTTTCAGTCGAAGAAAGGTATCCTAAATCGCAATACAACAGAAAATTTGACCATTAGATTGAGAATCGCCTTTTATATAGACCTGCTGAGTGAACAGTTCCGATGCGCTGCAGCTCCCACTATTCATTCATTGGACTCCAAATTTTTAATCATTTGCATGTTCGTTCCAAATGTCTGTCTTTGGCATACGAAATTTTTTTTTACAATCAGGGTAACTATAATATTGAGAGAGAGAGTAGTAGAGATAGTAATATTATATTAATATATATATATATATATATATATATATATATATATAAAATATATATATATATATATATATATATAACGATCTCTACATAAAACTAATTTGTTTTCTAAGTTTTCCATTCTGTAACTAAAAAATAAAGAGTTCATTCCGGTTTTATGATTCACCCAAATTATTCATTATAAGATCACACGCATCATAAGATATGTGAACTAATTTTTACGAAATCATAAATCTGCCAAATAATCCCTATAGGACTATGACACATGTCAATTCTCAGAATCTCTACATCTCTATACCATGGGATACTTGTGGTCGGAGAGATATCCTCAACTATAAAATCAATTACAAGTAAAATTCTCTCCTCTACTCTCTGTTCTGCTGATGTAATTGAACTGGTGGAGCCGGTCTTCGACCTTATGGATATTTATGTGCCTCTCTCTCTCGAGCAAAATGGATAAACCATCTGATCAAAAAAAACGTAATTTTATTTTGTTAATTAATTTTCAAATTTTCGTAATATATATATAACACACACCACTCAGACTTAAAATAAAAAAATTTATAGAGACCTTCAAAAACTTATGGGAAATGAAAAAGGCATTCTTCTCAACCAAATGGTCGAAATTTGGCTCGGAACCGACACCCTCTTAACCTAAGTCCACATACATCTTCATTCTAAGATACTGATAATCGCCATGTTCTTCTCTATCTACCATTTCTTTTTTTCTCCCTCCACCTCTTAATATGAATCTATGATATCTCAACAGCTGTTCCTCATCACATTTGCCCCCACCGCTCAACTCTACTGGAATGCGCTTTTTCGGCTAACAACACTCTGTTCCAAATTATGTTAAACGGGTTGAGCCTATCAGTTTACTATTCAAGTGATATCAAGTTTTTAAAATTTGAATGAGAAATAACCGGTGAGGATAAAATTTATTATGCATATTAATTTATCCATGGGCACAACGTTGTAAAATATATTGACATAAGTCGTTTTTTTGCTCTAGGAAGTCTTCCATGAAGTAACCCTTAGCATGGAGAGAGTAAACCAATTTTGTTATTGTACAATGATGGCCTCGCAACAAACAAAACGTGGAGAATTTAATTACTCTGAGATGAAGTTTTAAAAACATAAAGAAACTATTTCTATCGGGAGATTATTTTGAGCTGGTAATTAAAAATTTCGACCTCGTTACCTTGATCGAGACCTAAACTACAGATGCTCAACGCCAAAAAAACCTGTATTGTTTCTACGTGTGACGTTAATAAACAAACAATCAATCAGAATGTCAAATTACTATCATATACTCCTTTGTTATTAGTGTACAAGAATCAAATAATCAATAATGTCCGATTATTGTGATATTCTTTTATTTCAACTATCAGTGCTCACCGCTACTAGTTTAAAACAGCAAAATTAATCTGCAATAGAAGAAGTCGAATTGTAATTGCTACAAGAAACTCCAAATTTTCATCTTTGTGTGAACAAAATAGTTGGTTTTTCAGCATTTGCAATTGCGCGTGAACAAGATAATAGTCATGTAGGGGGCGGATGCATGTCAATACGTCCAGGTTCAGTCCCTTGGTATGTGTGGGTTAGTGACCGGTACCAGCTCATGTGTCAGCTCATCGTCCTCAAACATTATGAGGTCCTCGTCACATAGCCCTCATATTGCTGCAAAGATTAGTAAGCAACTAAAAAAAATCTAAGTGACTAGCAGGATCAACTGATTGATTGTCGGTATCGCATCGCTTTTTATTAGAACAAAGTGTAGTCGACCTCGGCACTTTTCCACTTGGGACGACACCTGAGCTGGAACTACCCTTCAAACATCTACACAGCATTAATAGAGGATTTGAAATCTCGACAGATTTAATGAGGATTAAGTCACAGACAGGACTGAACCCTAAGACTCGACCTGAGCGACGTTTGCATGAGCTCGCGACCAAAGTCATTCAATACTCTGCATACCAAATGATTGACTAAAATGCAACGGAAGAAAAATTATACGTGGGCGGTCAATGTTTATTCGAGGAGGTGGTGTCTAAATATTGAATCAACTTTGAAAAACAAGCAAAAATTGACTTTTTATCGTGAAGGGGGGGGGGTCCATCAATTGTGATAAACAAAAAAAGTGAACATATCCGCTTCAAACAATAAAATACATTTTTCCAATGTTACCTAAAAAAATACAAAATGCTTGAAAATTTAAGATGTCAGCCTTTATGTAACATATAATTCTTTTATGATAAATTGACTAAACATCATGAGATAAAGATTACTCAAAAGTAAGCCTAAATAGCTTATAAAACAATAAACCACCTGTGACATTATTTTATGAATTACCTCGGACAATTTAGCATTTTTTTATATCTCGTATTAGAAACCCGTAAATACAAACTGCAATTTAAATTTATAAAAATAATTTTCGTTTAATCACTTACAACTGAGTGAAAATCATATTTTTGCTTTTAAAAAATATGTTATAGTTGTAGATAATTTTTTCCTTTTTTTCAAATTGAGTACAACCTTTTAATTCAATTTAAAAACGAGTGTCAAGTTAAGCTTTGTTTCTACTTAATAGCGGTATTTACATTCTTCCCTATTATTTTCCCACGTTTCAGATAAATTATCTTATCTGTGATTTCCTGCCCACAAAAAATAAAAAAAAAAAGTGCATCTAAAAAAATATAATTTAATAGAATCTATTAAACGTCAAGTCAATTTGAGGTAGTGTCAAAATGAAGTTTGATTGCTGGAGGTTATTAAAATGAAATTTTTTCTCGGCTTATATGTTATTTTCAATTAAATAACACTGGTAAGAAAAAAAAGAGTTTTTGATATGAGTTTCTTTTCAACTTCTCACACTTGTGTAACATGGGTACTTTTTCATAATTTTAAATTTTAAAATAAAAGGAACGTTGAGTCAAATGGAATTTATTCTTAATAAGTTTTATAATTTATTTATTACTATGCTTATTAAATTTATCGTCTAAAATAAATACGGTAAAATATTAGTCTTCATAGCATTAAGTTAATCAATTAAACTACATAAAATTAAAATAAAGCAAACGACAAATTATTAAATGACGGATTTCCACCATTTTTTATATGAACAAACTTATACAGAAATTTAATCTTTTAAATAATTAGGATTAAATATTCACTAATAACTAACTATAATTAAGTATAATTATACATTCTAATCTATTATATAAAAAATTTTCTCTCATACGCTTTAAAAATGTGAGCAAAAAAGCTTTAAGTTGGAACCAAACAAGTTATAATGTTAGCTAAGAAAACCCGTTAAAAAGAAGAGGCTCGATGTATTGCGTTACGAAGCGAAGGATGGCAGGATACTTTCTTCGCGTTAGTTGGTGCTTTATATCTTAATATGACTATAAAAAAGCTGGCTAACGTTTAAACCGTTACTTAACTAAGGGACCAAATTAATATTGTTTAATTACAAATAATGATTGCTCTTATTTAGGTACAACAATTATAAAACACTAATTTTATGTTTATTTATTCCAAATAAATAAAAAAATTCGAAAAATTTTGAAAATTTTATTACTGGAAAAGCACAAATATATAGAAAAACACGTAAAATTTTGAAAAGATCAGCTTCTGACTTGAGGTTACTAAAATACCTTTGATCTAAAAAAAATCAACCAATTAAATAAGTCATGACGATGTGAGTTGTTCATATGCGAAAATGCAAGAGTTTCTTTTAAAAAAATTCTACATGTACTGATTGATTTTCATAACCTTAATTTCTGCTTAATCTAAAAAATTTTTTTATTTAGATCCTAGGACATATATATTTCGGATTTTAAAAGACACCCTAAATGAACAAAATATCAAAAAAAGGTATTATCTTTTAATTGTATCAATGTCATTAAGAATGTATTTTCACACATTTCATCGTTTTAGATATATTCTATATAACGAATTATTAAAATTTTCATCAAAAGCAAGCGAAATCATTCACTTGAATTGTAAACTTTCAGCTGCTTTTACTTACGTATTTAAATAAGCTAAGGTTCTTTTTCTGTAAGAATATAAAAAAATTCTAAATATATTCTATGGTTGTTTTGTATAATATATTTCTACTTCTCTCATAGTTCTGTATATGGAATAAAGATTTATATAAATAGTTATTTTTAACATAAAAATTATAGAAATTATTCATTTTTTTACTGTTTTCCGTAGTAAGACAGAAAAAAAATGTAAAATTGTAAATAACACTAGTACAACCAAACCCTGTACCACAATTGTAGAAAACACTTCTAGATATAGCCGTGGTTTTTTTTTCCACATTTTGTCGATTGTCTGATAAAAAAAAATTGTAACTATATAAATAAGATCTAGAGCAACCAAACCATGCACAGAATTGAGGAGAACACTTCTCAGTAAATGAGAAAATTGTTTGGAAATATTAAAATTTGTAGAAGTAGTACAAGTATATCAAACAAACAATTACATAAGAAATTATTCAAACAAAGAATTATATAAAAACAATTATATAAAAAATATTTCAAACAAAGAATTATATAAAAAAAAAATTGAACAAAATATATAATTGTTTGTTTGAAATATTTTTTAAATATATATTGAAAACTTTGAGAAAAATTAAAATTTAAATGCTTGCTTCAAAATTTTTCTTTTTTAAAATGCGTATTTATGTGTATTCAAATATTGTAAATGTAAACTTTTCTATAAATACCTAATTTTTTAAAAAAATTGCTCACAGAGTAACGTGTCCCTTTAAAATGATCATAAACTGAGATATCCGAAAAGTAACTGGATTTAATATAATATTTGTGATATATCCATCATCATAGGAAAAAAAATGAATTATAAATTTTATTTCAAAGAAATTGCTTTCCTCGCCGTCGACGTGAGTAGCAAACATTAAGGCTATTGATGACAACTTCACAATTCTGAGTCAAGGTCAAATGACGAGGATATTTGAGCTGGCACCTCCTTCTCCAAACTTCTTCATCACGCTAACTATAGAACTTCTAAGATTTAGCGTGCATCAGCTCTGTTGCACGTATGAGTCTAATGACATCAAGGCTCGAACCCTTCCAATCGATGGAAAACAAGACAGCCGCGAATTCGAGACCATCATCTCTAGGCGGCCACAGGAAACAGAGGAAATAACCTTGTTGATCTCTTATCCCATAAACCAATTAATCGAAGAACATAAAAATTACATTCAATTGAAAAATACTAATAAATTTATTTGAAGCAATACCTGTCATTCGTTATAGTAACATTCAAAAAAGAAAGAACAAAAAAAAAAAAAAAAAAAACTGAAGTCACACGTTCTAAGTCCTATTGCCCAGAATGTCCTTTTCCCAATCTGGTATCAGAAAATTGCCCACCACTAACCTCCCTCAAATTTTTTTTTTTAATAATATACTAATTCTTATTCATTGATTGAAACTTTGTGCTCGAAGAAAATTTTAGGTGAAAAAAACACACAAAATTTAACTTTTGAAAAACATTGCTAGATTTTCCAGGAAAAAGAACTTCCCGTGAAACTTAAGTAAAAATTCAATTAGGTTTCTTCTCAAGACTCTTAATATTGGTGCTTTTTTTTAAAAGTAAAGTGATCCTTTTATTCAATAAAGTTCAATTATTCACTAATTAACTTTATGACAAAATGCACCATCACCTGATCCATTTTCTTCTTACTCTTAACATCCACACCACATTACGGAGAGACTCAAAAGACCCATATGAAAATAGCATTTAACAACCGTTATACTCACAACGAAGTTCTATCGCGTATTCCCCATCAGCTAGCTCTTTGACTACAGATGTGTTCGATTTTAAGAAATTCAACGATTAAATGAAACATGTTTTTTGCGATTCAACAGAAATGTTGAATACGATTGATGAGATGCAATTACGAACAGCGAAGAGTAAGTAAGAGGATCAGTGGTTGAGAAAGGGATCGAAGTTATCAACGAAGAAATTAAAATCGTACTTATGCTGATAAGAGTAGAGAGATAACTCCTGCTTGCACAAATTATATTTAAATGATAAGGCATATGGTACCATATCATGATTTGGGAACATATTCTTTTATCTTGGTAATTAATACGTGTCCCATAGAAATCACCTCGGAATACACTCAAGTAGACCTCACAATGCAATATTACTTTCAAAAATGCTTTTGGAAAATATATTAGCTGATAACAACTGTTCAGAATATTCTTTGCAGAAGATGAAATATTTTGATATCTATTGAATTAGAAACGTTTTAATTTATAAGTTTTCATAGAGAAAGTGATCGGAAGTTATCAACGCAGAAATTAAAATCGTATCCATGCCGATACGTGCAAAAAAAAAAAAAAAAAAAAAAAAAAAAAAAAGAGGAGAAGTTAGTGAAAAGTTGAGTCAGTCAGTGAATCTATTTTCAAGCTCTTCAACTGACCTGATTAATCGGAAACAATTAAGGCAAGCCAAATTTTAATCTTAAGATTAATTTAGAAACCAACACAACAGGATGGGGATGTACATTAATTACAGTGTTGATTAGAAAACCACCTTCTCAAGTTAAAATGCTTTAATAACAGAAATCTTTTCGATCCAGTTGATAAGAGAACTGTAAAAAAGCTCTCAGTCAACTATTCTTCGACTCATGGACCAGGTCTGAAACCCACAGATGCATGAAAAATTATGTCGGTTTTCCCTAAGTTGGAGTGATGAGGAAGTTGGTAGAGGTTTGTGCGTTTCAGTTATGGTATTCATCACTTTCGGTCAAGCTGGGTTTGTAACACTTAAGGTCATGCAGCACAGCTGTTGCAGTGTTAAATCTATCGGGAGCTCAAAGCCCTATGTTGACGTGGATGGGAAGTTAGAAGAGTGGAGGAGTCTTCCCTCGCCGTCATCATAGTTCAGAACTCGCGAGTTTCCTAATAACTCTTGCTGTTTTAATATTTTATTAACGTCGCACTAGAAGCAATATGAAAGCTATTGACGGACCTCGTATCGAACCTCGATCAAATGACGACATCTGAAGTGGTACTCTCTCTCTTAACTCCCCACCCCACCCAATGAGAGGACTTTGAGTCTCGATAGCTTTAACGTGCCTCAGCCGCGGCTATACGACGAGTCTTCAGTGGCATCTAGGGCTCGAAACGCACGACTCGAAGAAAACTATTGGCCACGAGTCTGAGACCATGACGACTTGGTTAAGACCATGACAGCCGCTAAAAGTCACAAAATGAGTTTCCAAACTTTTTACACCTGTATTTGAGAGCGGTTTTTCATTAAAATACCGTAAATGTAAAAGTTTAACTATTCTAAGAAATAAATTATCATGGAGGGGAAAACTTCGAGTTTATTTTTTTTTTTAATTTTTTTTTTTTTTTTTATAAAAGTTCATAACACTACCGTTGAGAAATCTGCGTGAGGGGAAAAGAAATGAATGGTGAAACTCAGAAAAGAATTCTGTGACATCTCTTCTGAAGGAATGCATTACTTATATTGAAGCATATATGCGACTGAATTAATAAACAAAAAAGTGAAGGACGGAGAGAAAAAAAGGACACTTGGCGAAATTAGTGCTGGTAGAATTATAACAGGAAGAAAAATGAATGACCTAACCATGCCAGCACATTAACCCGGAATGCCATTGTTTCTTGAGAGGAAAGTTTGCCAACACCCTCAAGGTAAGGATGGCGACATTGTTACATAATCGAATGTAAAATCAATCAGTTCTGAGGTCGCACAAAAGCTGTTAATACAACAATATTAAGAATGAAATAATTCTTTCAGTTATATTTGCAAATAGCCAAGTGGATGCAGAACTGCGTGAACAACTTTTTTTGTACTCATTTATATAAGAAAAAGCTTATTCACCCTCATTTGAACACATAAAATAATTATTACATAAAGGAGGGGGAATACTCATTTTCAAAAAACTTGCAAACAATTACAGTTATACCTCTTGTAAAGGACACTTCAGAATAAGGGACATCTCTATTAAAGGGACTATTCTATTGGTCTCTTGTCCCATTGAAAAATATAGTATATGCATTTATTTTGCAAGGTATCACTCTATTTGTGGACTTTGTTTTATTATCCCATTAAAAAAATATAGTATATTTTCCATAAGGGACACCTCTATTTAAGGTTCTATTGTTCCTCACATGTTTTATTGCTCTTCATAAGGTGCCTTATGGTAGGAAAAATGTAGTCATGTGAGCGTATTTATTTCCCCATGCACATCTCTATTTAGGTCTCTATTGTCACAAGCTTATAAGTGTTTTATTGTTTATAAGGTGTTCTAATGGGAAAAAATACATCTATTTCCTCAATAGGACACCTCTATTTGGTTGTCTCTATTGTCCAGCAGCCTAGTATGGTGCCCTTGTGGGGAAATATAGTACATGTGTTTATTTCCCCGGACACCCTATTTTTGTTCTATTGTGACAATGAACAATATATGACAATAAAATTTTATGACAATAAAACCTGGTTTTATTATCATAAGGTGGCCTAATGGGGAAAAATACATTTATTTCTCCAAGGAGGACCCTCATTTAAGGCTTCTATCAAAGCACATTTTATTGTCATAGGTGGTCTTCTGGGGAAAAATAAAGTACATGTATTCCCACGAGGGACACCTTTTAAGGGGACTGTTTCATGGTCCCTGTCCCACTGAATTTCCCATAGACACTCTATTTAAGGAACAAAATACGTGGACTGGTCGGTGGCCCTTATTGGGAGATACTATAATTCAAGTTTAAGCATTTTTTTTTCAAATTATGGCAACATTAAAAAAAAAACTCCTACTTTATTTCTGCAAATTTTAATATCTTTTTCACAACACACACACACACACACACCACACACACACACACACACACACACACACACACACACACACACACACACACACACACACACACACACACACACACACACACACACACACACACACACACACATATATATATATATATATAATTTCACTTAAAAATAATTTTAATTTCTCAAGTTTTTTCACACAGAACACAGAAGTAAAGAGCTCATTCCTATTTTGTGATTAAAATTCCAAATTATCCTTTTATTTATTAGATCACGCACTCATAAAATCAATTGAATCACCTTTAGAGTACTCATAAATCTGTCAGAAATGATCCCTACGTCACGTCTAGACGTCAGGGAGATTCCCCGGAATCCCTTTCTCTTACACCACGTGAGTTACCACATGACATGGAGAAATCTACAGATATCCCTATCTATGGATATCTCTTCTGATTTAACTGCGAAAGCGGAGCTCGTGAAGTACGAACTCGTGTGAACTTGTAATCGTAGTACTCGTGTGAAGTAGGAACTTCACACGAGTATATTTCAATAATTTATATTTATTACCTCTCTCTCTCATCTAAATGAATAAACAGTGCTCTCATTCCAACAATGAATTTGAACATTGCAGTTTTACTAAGTCATTCATCTTTAAAGGCATTTTAATATTTAAATTCTTAACATATATATTCCTCAATTCTTAAGAAGTATTTCTTACAATTGTATGGAAAGGTTTAGCTGTACTAGTGTTATAATATTACAAATATATATATATATATATATATATATATATATATATATATATATATATATAATCAGGGACTACGAAAACAGTAGAAAAACAACTATATCTAATTTTCTGGATTTAAAAAAAAAAACATACATCTAGATCCTTCCATCATGCTCAGAATTCACAAATCTGATATGCAAAACAACCAGAAAAATTTCAAACCTTTATATTGATTTAAAAAGTGATAATGATAATAATATTAAAAATAAAAGTAAAAAAAAATCATAAAAAATAAATTCTTGGTATTTTAAGTACATGATCGTCCTGAAACATGAAAAACTGAGAAAAACAGTTTAAAATTTTTAAGATCTACTGACTTAGCGTAGAAAATTTAGACGTTACGTACTGTAGCTACATTGTACGTATATTTAGTACGCTACGTTGTGTAGTTGTACGCATACTTAAAAAATCATACATATTTAAAGTACGATAATTGAACTGCTCGATATTTTGGTCGTCCTAAGTGTACTACGACTCTTAAATTGTTTCGAACGAGAAGTTTAAGGAGGGGTATCGTGTAAATTTTTAATTCTCTTATAAACTAAGAAATAGCCGATATATCTGTATAAAATTTACTCTGCATTATAACAGATCGTTATGTACAAAATGTTGTGATCTACAGCAATGATTTGTTCTGGTTTCAGGAAGCCGTAGATTAGTCTGCCGAGTTCTACAAAGACGGATGAATAAACGCTGGGAGAAACGCATGATGGATGTCAGCGAAGTCTGAAGAATTGCAAATATAAAAATTAGTTTTCCATCTACATCGTTTTTAGTGATTAAACATTACGATACACAAACTTTACGAGACGGAAGATTGGTTTTATCTAAAGGTTCTCGAAAACAAACAAATGAACATGAACAGCAGTAATTTATAACATTGGGTACATAGTATAAGTTAACATTCAGAAAAAATTTAAAAAATGAAAGTTATTAGCAAAGTCTCCATCTACATCGTGATTAAACATTACGATACACAAACTTTACGAGACGGAAGATTGGTTTTATCTAAAGGTTCTCGAAAACAAACAAATGAACATGAACAGCAGTAATTTATAACATTGGGTACATAGTATAAGTTAACATTCAGAAAAAATTTAAAAAATGAAAGTTATTAGCAAAGTCTCCATCTCAATCGTGATTAAACATTACGATACACAAACTTTACGAGACTGAAGATTGGTTTTACCAAAGGTTCTCGAAAACAAACAAATGAACATGAACAGCAGTAATTTATAACATTGGGTACATAGTATAAGTTAACATTCAGAAAAAATTTAAAAAATGAAAGTTATTAGCAAAGTCTCGCAAAGATCAGTTTTAACCATCTAAGGTGTGCTTTTTTTTTTTTTATATATATAATTATTATTAAATTACTCAATTAAATATAAGAATTAAAAGAAACGATGAAATATCGAGAAATGAACAATAGTAAACCTTTTCTACATTACAATAAAAGCAAACGATAAATTATTCAGTTGAATATATTAAGGTTACATGTAATTAAAATTAAAGCAAACGATAAATTATCAAATTGAATATATAAAAGGTTACATGTAATTAAAACTGAAAAGCAAACGATAAATTATTAAGTTTTGAATATATTAAAGCAACAAGTAATTAAGTTTAATTTAGTTTTTATTATCGTCGCACTAGAAGCAACACGAGGGTATTGGCGACGGACCTCGTAGTTTTGAACCTCGGTCACGTGATGAGGATGACACCTGAGCTAGGGGTACGACAACCCCCCCTTTCCCAACTTCCACACCACATCAACGGGAGGACTTTGCTCCCCGACAGATTTAGCGTGCATCAGCCCCGGCTACAAAGCGGGTCTTCAGCGGGCAAGGATCGAACCCGCGACTGAACTAAAACCGTCAGCCATGAATCCGAAATCATGACCACTAGGCTACCGATATTTATTGAATAATATATTTTCCGTCGCTGCCAAGATTGGTCTATAAATATTCCGGGGGGAAGGGGTCGTGAATTGAGTGAAAAAAATTTGCTTAATCGAATCGGCTTATTCACATCTTTGTTTGCTTGGA
The DNA here is from genome assembly GCA_019974015.1 of Nephila pilipes. Lineage (NCBI taxonomy): Eukaryota > Metazoa > Arthropoda > Arachnida > Araneae > Nephilidae > Nephila > Nephila pilipes. The sequence continues at coordinate 69,053 of BMAW01070657.1, read as the reverse complement.
ACGAAAACAAATCCTTTTGGGTCCGGATGATAATTGGTGATGAAAAATTGATTATTTTCGAATACATCGTAAGGAAAAGAGCATACTTGCAGCATGGACTATGTGTCCCCTCCCCCTCTGAAATGAGCCTGAATTAGAGAACGCTGTCCATAGGGAGGGAGAGCCAATACGTTTCGAGCTTTTGAAACCTAACAAAATGCTCAATTCGGAGAGACACTCTGAGCAAATAGATGATTTAAACAAAGCACTGAAAGAAAAGAGGATGTTCAAAATAGGAAGCACATTATATCGCTTCATGATTATGCCAAACCACGTGATGTTTCGGCGATTTGTCAAGAAAGAGCTAGACCGGGAATTTCTGTCGCATCCACCCTGCTCCTCAGACTTAGCACCTTCTAACTATCACATGTTTATCTACCTGAAATTTTTTGAAAGGAAAAAAAAAAAAAAAAATCAAACCTGAAGCATTCGTCAACCTATCACTACATGAGTTTTTCGCCTCTAAAGACAAGACATTTTTCAAAAACGGTATTTATAAATCACCCTCACTTTGGCGAGAGTTCATAAGAGAAAATATATTGTACAATAAATATTGTTAAATATATGAAAAATGTATTATTTTCCTTAACTTCACAAACGGATAGAACTTTCCAATAGATCTAATTATAGTATTCGATTACAAACAAAAAAAAAAAAAAAAGATAGCCTTTATTATAATTGATAGATATTAACACCGTATTTAAAAACTACACAATGGCTATTGGCGACGGACCTGGTATTCTGAACCACGAGGATGATGTCAAATGATGAGGATGGAATTTGGACTGATACCCAACCCCCTTTCATTCCTACCTTCCACAATATCCCAACGTCAAGATTTTAAGCCTCGACAAGTCGACAAAAATCAACCTAATTCAGTTTAAAGTAATCGGGACTCGAACAAGCGGTTCGATATGAACATGTAGTCCGCACTCGCGACCAGTTTGTTATCACAGCCGATATGCTTATAAATACTGTGAGAAAATATATAAGGGTATAAAATAGTTATTTACTTATTACTTCGAAATCCTTAATGGGAAAAAAAAAGAGAAAATTAGTTCAAAAGAATTTTAGTTTGATTTTGCAAAATAACTATTTCAACTAGTGGAATTATAAATTTCCTATCAGGCATTACTTTTTAATGTACGCCGAAGAAGTATTGCAGTGTCGATGATTTCATTTATAGAATGATTTTAAAAGATCATTCTAGAACATCGTAATTTTTAAAAGTTTTTCAGGAATTTTATATTACCAAATGTTTATAAATCATATATTTTGTAAAGTTTGTACTTAATATTTTTAAGAAATATGTTACAATTGTTATATAATCGTGCGTTGAAATTATTTCATAAACAGATATATGTAACTGCACGTAATTCGCATTGTTGCATTGATTACTTCTTTAGACTAAATTTAATTTCTTTCCTTTTTTCATTAAAATGGAGTTTTTTGCAATCACATCTGGCAAAAGATATTTTTTTAAAAAAAAAAGGAATATCTTCCATTGGGAAAACTCTTTAGCTACCGGCTAGGGATCAGAGCTTAGAATTTTTGTTTAAAAAAAAAAATGCAAAAAAAAAGACAAATGCATTGCAGCAATAAATATCTTAATTGCTATACTTTAATCGTGTACAATTAGTTTGGAATAATAAATTTTACAATTTCTGCAGCTTTTTTAAAATTGCGTACGATAATTGAGTAAATTAAACACAAATTATTTACGGTATCGTAGCTATTAAAATTAGGGGGGGGGACATATATACGTAACATAGAGCAATAAATTTACCAAGCAGGGAGAGAAAAAAAAAAGTTTTAACTTCATTTTGATATCAAGTTTTTATTTTTTTGCATTGCAGGATTTTAAGTCATTTAATAAATGTTGAAATATTACAAACCATTTTTGATCAAATCTTCAGAAAATATTTGTTGAGCAATTAAAAAAAAAATGTTCACAATGGAATAATCGATACCTTTTCGTTTAAACATACTTTGTTTAATTTCAAGAAGTACTGAATTTAACAACAATAAGTTGTTTTAATGTATATGAAACAGTTCTAATCTGAAGAGGTAATAATTTATAGCATTTTGAATCTTTTCAAGTTTTTTTTTTTCCAAGTAACATATCTTCTTAATGCATAAAATCCCTGCTCCAACATACACAGTAAAACAAAATACTCTCTTAGAAGCCTTCGTTACATTTGGTACTTAAATGTTGAAATATTACTTGAAATAAAAATAAATTAAAAGATGGATATTCTCTACTACGCTTTTATATTTATTCTTAAAATAACATGATTTGAAACAGAAACAATCATTAAATTTCTCTTTAGGTAATTTACAATAATTGTCACGAATCCGTTTTAAAATCAAAAGAGAGATGTTTATCTCTTGATCCAAATTCTTCACGAATAATATTTCGCACAAATATGCTGCGCAGGAGACATGCGCTGCTTCACTATCTGTAGCAGGCAACCCCAACAAGATCTGCAATCTACTTCCCAATCTCACCGGAACAAATATATATGTAAAGAAAAACATTTTCAATAACGGAAAAAGAATGGATAACAAGAAAAAGAAAAAATTGGCACAAAATACGTGCAGCAATTTATTTCGAAACCTCGCTCTGGTTTGTGCAAGAAGGTGGAAAGTTGATGACTTACCCCCAGCCGGCTCATTTCGGAACCCTCTCTCACTGTTTCCAAATGTGCATAGTTTGAAATAAGTCCACGTTCTTGAGGAATTCGAGAGAATTAAGCACTCGATCAGAGCAGCAGAAAGGTCGTCCCCACAGTAGAGAGAAAACAAAATAAATCCGCACCAGACGCGACGCCTCAGAATGCAACTCAGGTGGTTTAAAGACCTGCTGTTAGTTGGGCCAGTTGATTGTGGCGCCTTTCGCCGGCTTCAGATTCTTGGAGACCGGGTTGCCATCCGGATCACCACTTGGCAATGTTCAGCGCCCTCTGGAATGAGCCAAAAAGTCGTTTCGGCACCAGAAAGACCGGATTTCATGTCAGTGCCTCGGAGGTTTTTCGAAATGGTCATTTTTTTGACGCGCGACTGTGGAATCCGAACATTCTGAATCGGTGCATGCGAGAGACGTGTTCTGGAGCAGATCGTTTCTGGCTTCGAACGTTTATGTTTAATATTAATTTATTTCAGAGATGTAGCGTAAAATTTTTTTGTCTCTCGTTTCTGTCAATTAAGAGTTCGTCTGACCGGAATAAAGCCTTAAATTATTTTACGTCGCTTTCAGTTTTACTTAATGCTGATAATTAATCCGAGAATTGCTACTTTTTTCTATTAAGCATGATATTGTTTCCAATGCTTCATTATTTTTTTTAAAATATATAATTATATTTATTCATCTAATTTATATATATATATAGAGAAGCTCAACCTATTGTATTCTTATTTATGTAGAACATTCTTTTGAGGAACCGCTTGGTTTACAATATTTTTTATTGAATCTACGATAGCACACTGTGTGATAATTTATATTAACCACCTCGAATAATCCTTATATGCTGGGAATGGTCTGTATTAGTGGATCTCTCATTGCTTCTCTTTCTTTCATTCTCACAGAAGGAAACTGAATTTATTCGGTCAGGGTTGGAAGCCACGAAACCGATCTCCCGGGCGCACCTTTACTCTAGTGCTCGTCGAATTTTTTTTTTTTTAAAAAAATTCGACAAAATTATATAAAAAAAGTCTGCAAGGAAAACCAGATAGGCAGACAAACTAAATTATCATAGATCTACCAGAAGTTTTCTATAAAAATGTTATCTGAACAAAGAATTTATCCGACAAAAACTATTGATAAAAGGATTGGTATTACAAAAGTGACAGGGAATGACAGAATGGTCCCACTGTAGCTCATACATGTCATAAGAGGCGACTAAAATGGGTACCCAGCGTCTGGTGGTATAGCCGGGTACCCTGTGGATTATATTAGGGGACCTCAGGGACTTGCCTTCTTCGGGTATGAACGGGCTCATGACCCTGAGGCACCCTAGTTATCTTTTTCTTTCCTATGGGGTTTACTGTCTTTGGTAAACACGGGTTACGCTCTCCCGGGATACCCTAGCGATCTTTCTCTATATTCGATCCTCCTTCTTGTCAACCAATTTTTATCTTCAAATTTTTCACATCTAGAACACAGTTACATCTTATTTGGCGCAGCATGGCCAATAACTTTTACATTCACTCACTCACACTGGTATTAAAAAAATACATCGAACAGAAAAAAGTCATATTTGTATAAATAAATCTGTAGAGGAAGGTATATACAAGCAAAAATATTTACAGTGGATCATTTATATGAACATTAAACATCTTTACAAAGAAACATATATACAAATATTAAACATACTCACAGAAGAATAGGTTACAAATATTAAACATACTCACAGAAGAATAGGTTACAAATTTTAAACATATTTGCGAATACAAACATTAACAAGAGCAAAAACAAGATCTAACTATTCAGAGTACGTCAAAGGTCTGAACCTTTGGCCCCCATGAACAAATTAAGGGAAGGGGCCAGGAATAATAATGAGTTTAATAATGATTGATTACTTACAAAACTAAGGTCAAACCCCAAGCCGAAGATTCAGAGATGTTTGACGCTGTTTTAAGACTATTAACAAGTTTTATTGTGAGAATTTATTATTATTATTTTTTTTAAATTTTAATTTTTTTGAGAATTTTCGAACACTAGTATCCTAATTTGGAAATTTGTTCATGTTAGAATCGAAAGCTTCATACATAGAACTAAAATCCTATGGCATCATTTTTTTCTCAAGCAGAAATGTATGAAATTCGAAGTGTCGAGGCTGATGCACATTAAATCCTCCCGTTAGCCTGATGTGAAAATTTGAAGAGGGAAGTGCCAACTCAGGTGTCGTCACTTGACCAAATTCAAAATTATAAGATCCATCGTCAATAGCCCTCGTGTTGCTTCTTAGTGCAAAAGTTAATCAATACTCTTTTTGCTATACGTTACGTTATAAAGCGTTAATAATATTTCTTTTGTCTCTTTTCGAATAAAGGAAGTCTAAGAATTATGAACAAAAAGGATCTGGATTTGAATGTTATATCAATTTTTTTGGAACCGAGATGTGATATCAAATAAAAAAAAAAAATCCTTCAGAGCTTTCAAAAATTACTTGGAGTCTCATATTTTTGAAAATTGCTTCTGTTAACAATCGAAGCTGAATATATAGAACTAAAACTCTTCATGAATTTCACACATTTTCTTCTCTAGTAAAAAGATTCCAAATTCTGTAGAAAACATGCCTATTTAATTATTATTTTGGGGATTTTGTATAGATTCTGAGAATTGTGGACGATCAGGACTCGAATTTGAAAAATTGAGGTATCGTACTAATTGTTAACTTGTATGTGTGTGTATGTATGTATATATATATATACAAGTTATGAATACAATATCTCGGGTCACAATACGTTTGTGACTCTATATATTTTATATATTTGAACTGAATTCGCATCATCGCCTCGATTTTTATGCAGGAAGATACTCTTCTCCAGTGTCATTGTGGCAGATGCTACGGCAAACTTTCACCGATGCATAGGTGATCAGTCGTTTTCCAACTACTTGGCCTCCTCGCTTACCTGATCGTGCGGCCTCAGAAGGTTCAAGTCTAAGAAGGACAACCCTCAATCTCAATACACATGAAAGACTGCCTTTTTAAGATTGTTTATGAAATTCATGGTGATTTATTGAGCTCCGAACACACGCTTTGCGATTGGAAACTGTTGTGGTGGAACCACAGGACACATATATCTGTAGAACGTTTGACACGCTGCAGCGCCACCTATTGGTGACTTTTTGTACTATTTTAATACATCTTTAGTGCATTATTCGAAGTGTCCGCTGTGCAAATTCATTGTCATTGGGACTCATACAACACCCTGCACCTAGAGTAACTAATAACTCCGTAATCCGTGAAGCGGAAGTTCTTTCCCCGTTTACCCCGTTTGGACGGAAGGACCAGATAAAGGGCCCAAGTACTATTCCTTATCTTTCCACATTGAGTTGTTTATCTCCAGTTGTACGGCATACCTTATCTTATACTTGGTTCTTGAAATTTACTTGACTCTTACAGGAACTGGGCATCCATAAACTAGTAGTGTTCCTAATAGATGTTTATGAAAATGAATTGGATAGAATTATTATAACATGAAAAAAGTAATTGGAAGCAAATAGTGATTGTAATTTCTTATTCTTTTATGTGAAGGGGCTGAATTAAATGTTATTTAGTTGATTAACGTATCATCCTACAGTCCTAAAAATGGTAACTATATATCACCCGGGAGAATTTATAGGGGTGAAGCCACCAAAGCGCCATTTAATTTCAGCTGGCCCCCCCCCCAATGCACCTTTAACTCATATTTTAATGAAGATACGAAGTTAGATTTGTCTTTTTCTCAGGATGCTGTTCCTCTACAACGATTCTATTTAGACGATGATATATATGCTTTAGTGACATATTTTGCTAGTGACGTACATCTACGGCAATATATGAGTGAAAAGAATTATCGACTTTTTCTAACTAAAAGTGGTATCTGTACATCACCCAGGGGCGATTCTAGAGGTGAAGCCACCATCGCGCCTTTTAATTTCAGTTGCCCCCCCCCTCGCACTTTGTAATATATTCACTCGCTTTTTTTAAACCAGTGTATTTAAACTTAAAAACTTACTTTCCTGATGTCTAATAAAATTAAACTTTTTTCATGAGAAGAAAAAGAGTTGATTTGTACCTTTAGGGAATCGGGGACAAATTTAATACATCAGTAAAATTCCGGACATAATAAGCTACTACTGATTATACAATACTGATTCTGATTGTCCAAGAGAGAGAATTACTTTTACAACTTTAAACTTTAATAACTTCTAAGTTAAAAAGGATATTTACATTATGTTTTCTGCAATTAATAGTGCAACGCATCAATTTCTTTTCTGTTTAGGCTAGCTAGATGTAAGTGAGCACGTGTACCTCACATTAGACAGTACAATGTGTGGCATGGTTCATTGAGAGCAAATCGGACTCACAGGCTCAACGAAATTTCCGGACCAAATTTAAAAAGGACCAGCCATCCAGACCCAGACTTCATGACTGTAGGCTCTGTGTTACATGAGAAAGGAGCAGGACGACCCGGAACAAGTGACGAAAATTTTGAGCAGGTACTTGAAGCATTCCTGTGCAATCCGAAAAACAGTCCACATGGTGCTTCACAAACGGTTGTTTATTTATGCCTATAAGGAGCGGTTACTGCAGGTATTATTACCAACAGACAAACCAAAACGTACGAAGTTTGCCGCTGATATGTTCCACCATATCGATGAAGATGAAGGGCTCTTTATGCAGGTGTGCTTTAGTGATGAGTCAACATTTCATGTGTCTGGCCAGTTAAACTGTCATAACATATGAATTTGGGGTTCAGAAACACCACGTGAAACTCTAGAGATTGAAAGAGACAACCCAAAGGCTAATGTCTGGTGCGGTATGTTACACAACCGAATCATTAGGCCTTTCTTCTTCACCAAAAACACAGTTAATGATGGCATCTACCTAGACGTGCTTCAACTCTTTTCTCTTCCTCATTTAGAGGATTTGCAGCCCAATGTTTGGTTTCAGTAGGACAGTACTCCACCACATTGGTTAAGAACAGTCTGTAATCACCTAGACGAAACCTTTCTCAACCGGTGGTGGCCGAATTCTATGCCACAAAGATCTCAGGACATCACATATCTCGACTTCTTTCTGTGGGGTTATTTAAAGGATGTTGTTTACCAGACAAAGATTACTGACATTGCTTACTTAAAAAGCCGTATTACAGATGCTTTAACCACTGACACAGACGTTACAGTGAACCTGATAGGAAATTGAATACAGACTGGATGTACTTAGGAACACACACAGGTATTGAGGTGTACCCATGAACAGAAAAAAAATTAACAAGTCGCACTGTTAACTACAGAACGTAAATATATTTTTTTAGTTTAGAAGTTATTAAAGTTTAATAATTCTTGGATACCCAGTACATTTAATTTTCTTGAAAAAGACGTCAACTCGTATTCTCGCAAGAACAAAATTTAACAAAAGTCTATTTCTTCATATCGTACATGTGAAAAATATTTATTAGAAAACAGAATATGAATAGGTATACATAGTAAAACAGTTATTAAATTGCAGGGGAGCTATAAATCCATTTTGTACTAAAATAAAGGAGCTGAACACTTATGCGAAAACTCCCCACAAATGAATTTCTGGAAAGAAATACTTGATAAGCTATTTAATGAAACATCCCCCTCCATTTGAAGCATCGCAAATTTCGTCAAAACATGTTTAAAAAACATTCTTTCGATTATGTCAGAATCTCCTTATGAATCGATATTTAAAATAATATGATTATGGTTTGAAAATGTTTGTCCTTTAACTATCGAAAAAAGTATTGAAGTTAACCCAATGACGGTTACGAAAGTAATTCGTAGATAACAATTCGTTTTGTTTACTACCTCTTTTTTTTAGCTTAACTTTAATTCAATTGGATGTGAAGACATTTTAGTTGATATTGGCGAGTCAAAATATGAGATTAGAAAACATCATTGAAAGCTTAACCTAAAGTAGTTCCTTCGTTTTTAATCTTGTAGAGAGAACTTTGTCAGGGTGGATTTGATTTTGCTTGATTCCAATTGACTGAAGAAATAAAGGGATATTAGAACACTTGGTTAAGAAATGCATTCCTAAGAAATCCTCCATTCGTTCTGAATAATTATAGTGTTAATCATTCTAAAGGCTTGGTATACCTATTGATGAGACTCATACTAAAACTGTTGAAGCAAATTAAAAAGCATAAAAAATTCGACTTATTCCCCCCCCCTTATTGCTTAGCTTTCTTTTTTTTTGGGGGGGGGAGAGGAATTCTGCAAAAATTTCAGCACTACATTTTAATACCAAATAGCTAATTGTTAATTAATTGCATCGTTAAAATTATACGAAATAAAATATTAAATAAAAATGATATTTTTCTTGCATTCTTTCTTGGATGTTCGTTTCTAATGCCATCTGAGTTAATTTCTTCTGACAAATCTTTCTCTGTTGTAATTTAATCTAAATTACCCAATCACTTTTGGCGCAATAATGATCTTAAGTAAGATTTAATAACTTTTAGCTTAGAGAAACTTCTCTCCCCTGTTGCAACAGTGAGTGGCAGATTTAAAAATATTCTTAAGGCAATAGAAGTGTTGGGAAATAGCGAAATTAAATTATTTTCCTCTCGAAATTCCAAAATCCTTAAAGGATGATTAATATCATCCGTAATGATTTTGTACATCATGAACTCCTCATTAACATTCCTAGTTATTGAATCTTTATTAGAAACTTCTAAGGAAACATCAAAAATTTGCGCAATACTTTTTAAATCATCCGAGGGCATGTTCTGGAATTCAGTTAGAAAGTTGAGGTCTCGGCAGCCTGATGGTCATGGTCGGTAGACTGCCATGAACTAACTTGACGAAAACCGTGACAGGTGGTTTTTCGACGAATCACGGGTCCCAGCCTTGATGCCACTAAAGACTCGTCCTGTTGAGAGGCTGATGAAAGTTAAATCTGATTGATAACCCAAGTCAAGTAACTTGTTGGTGTGACGAAGAAGTAGAAAGAAAGATGCCAGCTGAGGCAACGTCCTCGTCACTTAAACAAGGTTCAAAATTACTGGGTCCGTCACTAACAGCCTTTGTGTTGTTTTTCAGTGTGACGTTGATAAATAATGAATCAACCAGTTAGAAAATTTAAATAATATATCACAATCGCTTAAAGAGATAAATATTTCTTGAATAGAATTCAAAGCAGTATCCACAATTGTTGTGTAAAATTCGTTACCCTACTAATTCTGGATCTTCAACCAGAATGCATAATCGAAAAGACGACCTGCCTTTTAAAGGAAAACTACGCAAATTTCAAGATTAGTTGTTATTGTCTCGGTATTATCAATATAAATAATAATAATTATAGGCTTCATCAGATCTTGATAAATTTAGTGAAATTAGTTATTTTAGTGATAAGTCTGATGGATTCATTAATTTTTGAGTTAAAGGATTGAAGCAGTTTTCTTGCGACATTTGTAAGGATATCATCCCATATCGAAATTGAACAAATAAAAGTGAACGCTTTGCCCAGTAAGGAATTTGCTACGACCTAAGTTTTCATTCGCTGGTTTTATTAGCTTCGCACTAGAAGTAATACGAGGATTACGGACCTCGTCATTTTGAACCCCGGACAAGTGACGAGGACGACACCTGAACCCACCCCCTCTTAACTTTCAACTACGCCCTTGGAAGGACTTTGAGCCTCGACAGATTTAACATGCATCAGTCACAGCTACACTGCGGGCTTAAGAGTAAGGTGACCAGATTTTAACATTCGAAAAGCGGGACACCATTGACGGGGGTGGGGGAGTTCTTGATTAAAAATTTAGTACCTAAAAATATCCACCTTTGGTACCTAAATAAATTACTTACCTAAATCGTCTGAATAGCTTTTTTGTTGACATCACTTGTTTAACTATTAATAGCACGCAGTACAATGTGTATCGTATGAGAGACCGTTACAAAACTCAATATGTGAAAGCGTTACTTCGTGGACGTCCAACAAACTCCTTACACCCTGACCATGTCGCCATAAGAATAAAATCTGTGGAAGTGTACTAAGTGTTTTTTCTTCATTTTACAGCTACAAAAGGTTTTCGTCGCTGCCAATGTCGAAAAATGCCACTGTTCATTAAGTCCAAACAAAGGTGGTCGTATTCTAGCAACTGATCGAGGCGAACTTTGATAAACAGTTACTGATAATCAGTTCTCAACAATTATTTTTATTATTAAAGTGTAACATTATGAAATTTACAAAAATAATATATAAAGCTCATATCCTGGTGAAATAGCTACATGTAAGCCAAAAACCATATATTCCCTTCCCGCCGCTCCCTAGCTTTCGTGCATTCTTTCTAAAAATCGGGACTTTTTTAAAACTCCACGGGACTTGGGATAAATTGTTAAAAAGCGGGACGTCTGGTCACATGACTTAAGAGGTATCAAGGCTTGAACCCACGACTCGATAAAAACCACAAGTAGCGAGTCCGAGACTAGTAGGCTACCACGGCAACTTTATATCTCTGGAGTCATCTTATATTTGCATATTTAAACTTTTTATTACCTTCTTTAATTGAAATTTTAAAAGTCGTATTGCTTTCACTCTACTATTCCATATAGTCTGACTTTCAGGTTGTAAAATTAGTTTATGAATGTGTGAGTGAGTGAATGTAAAGTTTATTGGAGCAAGAGCCAGATATGGTTATGCTGCGCCAAACAAGATTTAATTGTGGTCTAGACGTGAAGAAATTGAAATAAAGACAAAAATTGGTTGACAAAGAGGGTCGAAAATAGTAGGATCGCTAGAACATGTTTAGCAAAGACAGTGAACCCCATAGGAAGGGAAAAGATCACCAGGGTGCATAGGGGTCATGATGCCCGCCCGTATCTACCCAAAGAAGGCAAGTCCCTGAAGTCCCCTGATATAATCCCTAGAGAGCCCGGCTATACCCCCAGACGCTGGGTACCCATTTTAGTCACCACTTACGACATACATGAGCTACAATGGGACTATTCTGTCATTCCCGGTCACCACACGTGTCAAAATTAGTTTGTTTACATTACTTTTTAAAATGTTCCATCTGTAAGGAAAAGCAGAAAAAAGAATACAATTCTTGGACAACATTGAAGAAGCCGACAATCTCGATTGTTGTCTTAGCCGCATCATTTACCACCTAACTTAATAAATAAGACACAAAAAATATATACATAGCTCTTGGATTAACATTTTTAATCTTAATCTTTGTATAGCTTGTTCAAAACTAACAATTTGTTGGTAAAATAGTTGTACAATACTTCTCCAGTTGCTTTTAAAACAGTATGAGAACACAAATCCTAGGAACAACTTTTTAATTCCAGTAGGAAATGTAATTCATATCAATGATTCTGTCATGTGTGAATTGCAATTTATTTTACCTGACTTGAACCTGACATACAGTCTAAAATGACTGAAAACTAAGCTTTGAATTTTCGCTTTTAGTTAGTTAGCCAATAGAGTAATAATTTCGTTTCGGAAACAATGTCCACCGTAATAAGGTATGTGACTATGATTATATAAGGCATGTGACTATATATATATATATATATATATATATATATATATATACTTTTTTGTGTATTAATTTGATTCGAAATAATTGGGTTGAATTTCGCACACATTTCTACGGTTTTTAGAAAATTCCTATTACTCTTTTCAAATATAATATATAAGCTTTGCCTCTTATAGCTAAAGATTGTTCAGCTAAACACTGAGCAATCGCAAAAATTCTGATAATTATATCTCGCTATTGTTTTTCTCGCATTCAAAATATCGTTGCTACTCACAATCCATTGCAAAAATTTTATTAATTCTTTTTTTTTTTTTTTCAATTCATTTCTTTTCTCGTGGTTCAATGCTTTATTTATATCGAGAAAACAGAGTAAATAAGTGCCGCTAATCGGAAAAACCTGTCAGCAATAGCGATTAAAAATATTGTAGAAACAAACTCTGAACAACGCAAAATTTTTGGATTAATGCGCTGTTAATTTCAGCTTCACTTTTTGTGATTTGCCCCTTTTTCTTTGAAGCAATTTGCTGGAAAAGGTGGGCAGAACCTGTATTTTAATTAAGTCGGCCGAGACCACCCTCCAAACTCGTGTACCATGGCCCTCGTACGCACTGCACGCTCGGTAGGACCACCCTGATGACATCTGAGCTTTGGCAATCGCTTATTTATGGAATCGAGCAAATCAACGTGTCCTTGTCTGTGGACGAGATTTTCTTTGTGCAAGACGCTTTAATGATTTTATTTTCATCGAAAACGTTCTGCATATCACCTGTCAACGCTATTTTAAAAGATAGGTAGTTTGTCCCAGGAATATGAGTTCCTAGCAAAAATAAATGGTTTAAATCGGTACAATTCCATAAAAAACTTACAAAAAGTGCCATTCTCTAGTGTTCGATCGTATTGTTACGAACCCTAGATGACGCTTCCCTACAACGGTTCTCTTCCGAAGGAAAAGACACCTTTGCAAAGATGTCACCAGTCAGCCAAGAAGAGTCTAAGCAATGACCCCTAAACTTGGCAATGGATTAGGTGACCATCTGGCAACAAATAGATGATTCCAAATAGTGCTGGAATCTTGGTGAAATATCGACGGGGAAGAAAGTTACGAACTTTTCTTGTGTCTTCATAAACAACCAGAACCGGTATAAATACTCCAAGAGCCGGGAAGAGTTAGTTTGGAGTCTTTGTTGATCGGGAAATCGACTGGAAGCTGTTGGCACTTGGAAGTGGATCGTACCGGGTAAATTTTGTGGAAGAGTAGCGTTGCCAGGAATTGTGGGACCTTCCATGGAAGTGCAGAGTATCACTTCTGAGGTTTGTCCGTAGTGAGAAGCTGGTGATATGAACGTTGCTGATAAGTGCCATTACAAATACTGTTTTGTTCCTGTATCTGAGTCACTAATCTGTCCTGTGTTTTTCTATTTGTGTTATTATTGTCCAAGCTCTACTGCTTGTGTGTCACCCTGAAGATTTATGAATAAAGCGGCATTTTTCTCCTCGCGTGTTGGACTCACTCCCACATAGACCCAGAAATATTCGTATCAGTAGTTTTTGTAATTTGTTATTGACCGAGTTTTCTACACCGGGTGCTGTGGAAAATACAGACATACCAGAAGATGAATCAAGTGTTAACAACTTCATTGATAGTTCTATTGCTGATGTGTTTGAATGCTGCAGATGTGCCTACGAATATGGCAATGATCATGATCGTGAGCTCGCATCCGGCGTTTTACGGCCGGATGCATATTAAATCTATCGATGTCCCAAAGTCCTCCACTTAGAGTGGTGTGGAAGTTAGAAGATGGAGTTGCTAGCTAGGTTGTCGTCCTGGTCACTAGACCGAGGTTCAAACTTGCGAGGTCTGACGCCCAAAGGCTCTTGTTGCCTCTATTACCACAAAACAAATCCATGCTCAGTAAGTGGATGTAAACAGTCAGAACCTGTTAATAAGCGATAGTCGAAGCCCATGGTTTCGAAACCGCGAGTTAAGTGAACCGTAAGTTACGTTTGTAATACGAATTAAGTAATGATACAAGTTTTAATATCGATATAAATTTTCTGTTTCCCGTTAGCACACTTTCGACATTATTTTTTAATTATTACGGAAATCATTTAAACAAGAATGAGTGAGTTATGGTGAAACTTAATGGCGCAAGAGCCAGATATAGCCCTGCTGTGCCAAACAAGGTAAGGAGACTATAATCTAGAAGTTTGAAAAAAAAAATAAAAAAAAAAGACAAAAATTAGTTGACAAGAAGGAGGGTCGAAAATAGAGAATGATCGCTAGGATAGCCCGGGGTGAGTCAAACGTGTTTACCAAAGACAGTAAACCCCATAAGAAAGAAAAAGGGCCTCGAGTTACGATGTGCTTACCTTCCTAAAGAAGGTAAGCCCCTGAGGTCCCCCAACGTGGAGGGCTAGTTTCCTGATATATTCCCAAGGGGCTTTGTGCCCGACTATACTCTTAGACACTTGGTACCCATTTTAGTCGCCTCTAACGACATGCATGAAATGCAGTGGGTTTATTCATTCACTCGCACTCACCACAAGAAAACATCACTTATATTGAAAATAATCTCATACAAACAAATTTTCAACTATAACGTTTCACTTTTCGAGAAATGGTGATTTATATTCAATCTAAACTTTCAAATAAAAAAAAAAACGATAAATGAAAGTATTAAAACGGTTGATCTTCGCCACAAAGGTTGTCGAGGGTGAACAAACGTTTTAAAAACAACCGTGAAAAGGTCGTTTATTTTTAACTTTTATCTTTTGTGACGAAAGCTACCGCCTTCACTTAACGATCAGGAAACTTTCGGGTTCTGCTTTCGTAAAAGACTCTGCTTTTGCTCTACTTTTTTTACTCATTTATCGGTGAGCAAGCACCATTTGACTTATTTCTCTCAGTCGTATAAGTTTGCTATTGCAGAATTGGAATTCCATGGCCCACATGTTTATCCCTCGATATATATATATATATATATATATATATACACTGCGTATTTCCGAGACATAAGGGGATCGTCAATCACTTTACGCGTGACATATCTTCATCTTTTCATTACATTTTGATAATCCAAGCAATTTAAAATTTATAAACTAGACCGGTGTTGTTTTCGTGAAGTCTTGGTTCGAATCCTGCTTCCACCAAAGAGCCACCGTATAAAGGATTGATGCACGTGAAATCTGTCGAGGTTCTAAGTCTTCCCGTTCGCATAGTGGGGAAATTAGGAGAGAGAGCTGCCATTGCAGGTGTTGTCCTCGTCACTTAACTGAGGTTTCAAAATAATGAGGACCGACACTAATAGTCCTCGAGTTGCTTCTCAGTGCGACATTAATAAAATAATCAATCGATCAGTTAAGGAATTCTGTACCAAAAAGATGCACAAAAACAATTTTCATTCTTAAACATTAGGGAAGAGGGGGGGGGGGGTTATAATTTAAGGGAAAATGAAATATAGTCTGTTAAAGCAAAATCTATATATACTGTACTAATATTCTCTTCTAAGTTTCATAGAAATTAATCAAATTGAAATGGGGCTGCACATTGGCCAGGATCAATACATTTTAAATGAATTGACACTGAATAACAAAGTAACGAAAGGCACTTACACCATATATCGAAGAGCTTGAAAAATTAATTTTAATTAGTGTTGGGAATATTTCATATTGCTTCTTACTTTGCATTGTTTTTGGTACAATACATCTCTTAAGGACTCAAAGAGTGACAAAAATTTAATACAACCAATTAACCTTATATTGGAATTTCATGGTTGAAACTCGATGTGAGACTTGTAAAATCAGAAGCCTGTACACAAAACAAAAAAAAAAAAAAAAAAAAAACATATAACAACACTTTATGTTTAAGTATCGACCATATTTGAGCTGATAACAATGGAAGGAATTTAATACTTATTAAATGTGTGTACCAATTACCTGTTGAAAAGCTTACATTTTCGAGAAGACAGATGGCAGCACGTGATATTACTTTGATATATTTTGTTTATGTACTGACGTTTTTTTCTGTCAATTAATCGAGGAGCATAATCTGGCATACTACATACAATTACGAGATTCTTAATTGAAAGCATTTAAATTAAAGTTAGGGGAAAAGTAAAAGAGGATAGTATAAAGTTGTTTCTCCATAAAGAAAACGCATATCACTCCAAGAAAAATTGACGTCTGGTAAGATGACGTCAAGCGAGAAATGATTCTCCCCCCAAAAAAACCCAACGTGATTGGACAAAAATGGAAGTACGGCCTCGGATTTTGCTCTCTCAGGATTGATCTCTTTTCAGCCGCGGTCCTCAAACTAAGTGCCGCGACAAAAATCAAGAGAAATCGTCTAAAAATTGTGAAATTAATAACCTTCCCTCGCTCCTTGGACTTCAACACAAACAGACGCAGGTCGTATATTTTAAGACATTCGTTTTCGCTTTATTTTTTTTTGCTTCCAAAAATTATATGAATTAATTCATCTTGATAACAGACTTGTTAAGCAACAAAAATGAATATTAATGTGACAAAATAAAAGCGATGAATTATTTTCAAATAAAGGCAAGTTGCTTTTAAATACCTACAATAGTCAAGAAGGAAAGCTAAGATGTATTTCGCCGTGAAAAATTAAAATTTTATTTTGTTTATTATGTATTAAATATATATTTAAAATCCAAGATAGTTTTAATATTAAAGAAATAAGTATATTATCGACGTAATATGTTTGTTGATCTATCATCGAATAAAGGCAGCTTATCAAAAATAAAAATCTCTTGCAGCCCATCATAGCTCCTGTCATTTCTATCCCAGTACCGTCATTTGAAAAAATAACTCTTTTACACTGACTTTGGGGTCCCCTTTCCTTTCTTTTTTCAATTCTTTTCGTGTGTCCAAAACATTCCATCTTTCCACTTCTTGGAGTAACTGAGCAGTCTTCATACCTTATATATATATATATATATATAATCTTGCATTCCAAAATTTCACCATGAATATTTAGCTAAATTATTTTTTAAAAAATCATATTTCATCCTCTTTGTTCATGTGTAAGCTGAAATGTCGACTTATAGCGCCGATTGGTCCATTTCATTACGTTGGAGTTTAGTTTTTTTTTTATTAACGCGCACTAGAAGCAACACGAGGGCTATTGGCGATGGACCTCGTAATTTTGAACCACGGTCAAGTGACGAGGACGATACCTGAGCTGGCACCCCCCCTCTCCTAACATCCACATCACATCAAAGGGAGGACTTTGGGCCCCGAACAGATTTAACGTGCATCAGCCCCGGCTACACGGGGGTCTTTGGCGGCCAAGGATCGAACCCGCGACTGAACAAAAACCGCCGACCGCTAGTCCACGACCTTGACCACTAGGCTACCGCGGCCTTCATTACGTTGGAAGGGGATGATGCTAACAGGAATAAAAATGACTATAAAATGTCCTAGTTGTTTTGGAGCAATGGAGTGTTTTAAAAATTATTTGCGCAGTGTGCGTGTCGAATGGTTCAAAAAATACATAGTTTAGTTTTTATTAACGTCGCACTAGAAGCAACACGAGGGCTATTGGCGACGGATCTCGTAATTTTGAACCACGGTCAAGTGATGAGGACGATGCCTGAGCTGGCACACACCCCTCTCCTAACAGCCACACCACACCTTGGGAGGACTTTGGGTCTCGAACAGATGTAACGTGCATCAGCCCCGGCTACACGGCGGGTCTTTGGCGGCCAAGGATCGAACCCGCGACTGAAAGAAAACCGCCGGCCGCTAGTCCACGACCTTGACCACTAGGCTACCTCGGCCCGCAAAAAAGACATAAAATGATTACAAGTTAAACTTTAAGTTGTCTCCCCTCGCTTCTGCGTAACTAACAAAACGTGCTAAGGGTTTTCTATATATTTATCTCGAGATGCGACCATTCCTTATGAGCATTTTTAAAGTTGCAGTCGATACGTAAAGTCGAGGTTAAAGTTTGAATGAAATTTTAAGGTGGAAAAAATTTGGTCCTTGCAATAGTTCCGTTAAACCTAATATCACTGAAATACTTATATTTTTCGGTAATGTGCTCCTTTGTTAATATTTATAGAATGAAATAACCCCCTCCCTTACTAATCTGTCATGAATCAAAAAAAATTGGCCACGTGTTTCTCTTTTTCACTGTGCTGGCTCTGATTTTCTTTTTTTTTCTTTTTCTTTTTTGTTTTATTTTACGAGTTGTTTTCAAATTACTTATGATTCGTTGAATAAAATGTGCATGGAATAAAATGCGAAGGAAAAAAAATCTCTTTATCGTGAATTTGTATAGGTTTCATTCAGTTTTCGACATATTAAAAATGGGACTTTACGAGCTGTGCTACACATGGAATCGTGTCAGAAATGGTTTTCAGTTTCTATAACTTTACAGCTGAAATAGTGTTCTCCAAAATGAAAGCTTCCTATATTTGCTACAAAAGGTGTCAGTAGATTTGTTCTCAGATCAATAATTATCGAGCGGTAACTGCACGAAGATATCAATGTTGGCACAGCGAAATCAGATTTTTAGTTTAAAATTCATAGCTTTAGTTTAGTTGGATACCATTTTAACTACAAGGAGATGGAGTTATTTCTACACATATCGAAGAAATAAAAGAAAAAAAAAAGTCAAAATTTTTAAAGTATTTCTACTGTGGATACCACATTTTAAAAAAATTGGACACAATCCAGTTTATAGAAAAAAAAAATAATGGACTTCATCTGCGATTGTGGTAACACAATAGCTTAGCGTCTCTAATTTTATCGCAGAATTAGGGTCATTTGACTAAAAACTACGTCTTTGAAACTGAAAGGTTTAGAACTCACTAAAGCTTTTGAAGCGACTGATTCAGCGGCAACCAGCATCTCTACTGGAGACGAAATATGCCACCCACCTGCGAGACTAAGCCATTCAAGAATGTCTACCTCAATTCGCGGAAAGACAACTCACGACCAAAAGGAAATCCGAAGGAAAATAAGAAATTATGATATTAGCCACTTTACGTTGTTTCATTTTGTTCTGGTTGGAAACGAACAGGTACTGAAAGAGCAATGCGTTAACTGTCACAAAACTGTTGCTAATAGCTACTTGACTCTATCCAAATTAAAAATATTTAAATGTTGTTGTTACATATGGCTCAAAAGGAACTCAATCCATTAACATCTGGCTACTCGCACAAACATCAAAAAAGGAATTACAAAAACACTTTAAGTACAGACCAAAAAAATCATCATCAAAAAGACAAAATTCAAAGATCAGAACATCTATAAAATCATTATTAAAAAGAATAAATTCAAAAATTAAAACTACTATAAAAACTTAAAAAGTCCTAGAGGGGGAGAATACAAGTGACATGCGATCTCTGGTGCTCCAGTAAAGTAGGCAAACGATACCTCTAAGATGTTATATGGAGTTAAGGCTCGGGCAAACGAGTAAGTGTTTTCTATTCATAGTATCTGTTTTCCAGATAGGACATAAACTATTGGTCAATATGCCAATTTTTTTAGATGTTCTGCTAAGCAGTTATGTCTAGTTTTTCATCTAAAATTGGCCACCATCTCTTTACGTGGTCTATGATTGAATTCTTTCCAGTCATTTGTAATATTTTCTCAAGATTTATTTCTGGATTTATTAGACGGATCCATGTTGTAGTTTAACATGATTTTCGCACGTATGCATCTTTTAAGGGAATCCAATGGAAAACAATCTCTTCCTTATGTAATTTTGTGCCTTTCTTGGCCAATAGGTCCACTCTTTCGCTACCATTTATGTCCACTCTTTCGTTACCATTTATGTCCACTCTTTCG
>BMAW01070657.1:16182-48967 GCA_019974015.1 Nephila pilipes | reverse complement strand
CGATTAAAGATTCTGAGAAGTGCTGATGTACAATTGTATCTATGGCTGATATAGAGTCGACAAGAATAACAGCCTTTTCAAAAGACCCCATTCTGGGTTATAGATTGATTCCTGCCAAAAGAAAAAAAAATCGCATGGACTTCAGCATCGAAGTACGCTAAGTATTTACTCACTAAGGCATATTGTGAGAACAATCTGCTGTGCACACCTGCTACCTCGGCATCATTCATCTGAGATCCATCAGTATAGACTCGGATCCATTCTGGCTCAGGATACTTATTGTCTAACAATGACAAGGCATTTATTTTGAAAAAAAAAAAAAAAATCCAGTGTGTCTTTTTTTCTATTTCGATCCAAATTTAAACTGTAAGGTACTTTCAAAAAATTCATTGGATTAGCGAGTATATCAGAATTTTTTCAATAGGAACATCTAGATCTGGGTACTTCACAATCCCCTCACAAACCTCGACCGGGGAGGACTGGGTTTTAAGAAGGCTCTTTTGCCAGTCATTCATCCAGTTTGCTCGCTAGGAAGCTTTCATTCTAACAAGAGTATTAACCGCTTGTTTCTTTATCTCAACACCATCGGGAGGGTTTGTAGATAAGACTGAAAAGCTACTATTGGGGTTGACACGACTGCTCCTGTGATGAAACGAAAGGCCTTGTTCTGAGTTCTCTCCAAGATATCTCCCTTATTTTGTGGGGCCGAAATCAATGCTTCACTGCCATATTTTAGAATTGGTTTTTATATAATTATTTTATGCAAGGTTTAGAGTATTCCACGTGCAAACCCGTTTTGCACCATCAAGTCTTTTTAAAACAGGAATTTTTTTTTCAACTCTAGTCATAGTGTGTATGATATGTTCCAAAAAAATTAATTTTCTGTCCATTGTAACTCCAAAGTATTTTGTCTCATTAGTTTCATTTAGCTTTGAGCCATCAATATACAATTCAAAATCTGCCAAGGCATGTCTCAAAGTAAAATAACTGTTATGTAGGCTTTGATTTGTTGATGATAACATGATTATTCATAGCCCGTACTTGGAGGACTTCCAAAGCTTCGTTCATACTGTTTTCAAGTTTCTGTCTCTGAATCTGAAAGTATCGATGGTTATTTGATTCCGTCAACATGACGAAATCATCAGCAAACATGCTCACTTGGATATTCGTAACCTCTTTCAATCTCTTAATAAGATCATTAACGTATAAGTTGAAAAGAATGGGGCTACTTACTGATCTCTGTAGTAGGCCGACCTTAGACTGCCTGTATTTGGATTCTACATGATTCTAACTGGACTTGACCCATCTCTGAGCAAGAAATCTTTCAATCCAGCTCAGCATCCTTCCCTCTATTCCCTGTGGCCGCGGTAGCCTAGTGGTCATGGTTTCGGACTCATGGCCGGCGGTTTTCGTTCAATCGCGGGTTCGATCCTTGGCTGCTAAAGACTCGCCGTGTAGCCGGGGCTAATGTACATTAAATCTGTTCGGGGCCCAAAGTCCTTCCGTTGGCGTGGTGTGGATATTAGGAGAGGGGGTACCAGCTCAGGTGTCGTCCTCGTCACTTGACTTGGTTCAAAATTGTGAGGTCCGTCGCCAATAGCCCTCGTGTTGCTTCTAGTGCGACGTTAATAAAAACAAAACTAAAACCCCTCTATTCCCTGACCTCTTAATTTTTGACGTCCTTTCCCCCTACAATCTTCTTCAATTCAGCAAAGTTAGTCCCAGAAAGGTCTCCTGCATTCCATTGAAGGACACATAAGATTAAAGATTCACTTTGCCGAAGCAAATTCCTGTAGCGAGTAACCATAGCCTCTAGTTGTTACTCATTTAGCACCAACCCGGAGGCACGTATGGCTTAAGGAATGCCATGGACGCGAGTAACATTGCATATTTAAATGCCTTAATTTTGATTTAGTTCTTAAAGGAGGAACATAATCTTTTCAAATAGGGTCATCCATAATAAGAGAATTAAAAAAATTGAAGATGAAAATGCCATTGAGGCATCATTTATTGTAAGTTTACTCATTATAAAAGCTGGAAAGCCCCATGATTTCGCCAAGACACTGTAAATATAGAATGTTAAGTCAAAACATAGCCAAAATGATTGGTATTGTGCAGCTGCCAAACAGAACTATAAGGAAGCGATTTTACACAATTTCTGTGGACAGCGATCTGATAAGAAAACTAAAAACTTGTGAATTTTTTAGTTCACAACTTGAAAAAAAGGTCCTAAAGTTGCGGAACTTGCTGTTCTTCTTGTGTTTGTGAGGTATCCATTCGAAACACAAATATAAGAAAGAACTTTTGATGAGTAAAGAGTTTGAAACTTACGCAATTGAAGACAAAATTTTCAAAAGTGTTGACAAATGTGTACAGAAAAATGATTGAGAATGGAGCAAGTGTATGGATGGAGCGGGTGCAATGGTTAGAAAAGTGAAGGGAGCCGTGTCTAGGATGAAGAAAATGGCAGAAAGTGCCACTAGCAGCCACTGAGTCTTCCACTGGCATTCTCTGGCAACCAGAAAATTGCAGCAAGATTTAAAATTCTCATTGGACGGTGCTGTGAAGATAATTAATCATGTTAAGAGCCTCCCGCTTCCAACACTTCTTTTAAGACTTACCGCCGAAGATCTGTGAATGGATTACTTTCACCTCTTGCAGCACATAGAAGTGCAGTGACAATCTAGGGGGGAATTTTTATCCAGACTTAACTATAAGATGTACAAGTGGTCACATATACAGAGAAGACTTTTTATCCAACAATAAATTGATTAGAGGGTTAAATTTTTTGATACAATTCCAATATCTTTGAATAACTAAGTGACACCAATACTTCCCTTCAAGAGAAAGGAGGAGCGCAAATTGGAGAAAATAAAAGTTTTGCATAAAATAATTCCATTTTTACAACGTTTTTCTGAATTTCTCTTGGTGTGTGTGTGTCATTAAATTTTCGATCGTTAATTTAACCAACTTCCCATCAAGCTAGAGCTTTGAAATTTTGGGAATCGTTCGTACTTGACTAACAATGCAATATTTAGACATTTGCAACAAGTTTTAATTAATATTTCAATAATTTTAATAAGTCAAAATATTCTTTCCCCCTTTGGGAACACCGGGAACTCCCCACACATCACATGAGGTATCGTAAAACTCACAAAGTTGAGATAGTAAGGGTTGCTGACTTTCAGTCAGTAATCATACGCAAGAAAGTAAGATTCTAATATTTGGCACCGTGTCTTATCACAATATTTTTTTTTTCTGAATTCTCGTTACCATTTTTTTAATAGAATGACTTACAAACTTTCAAATGCATGTTTTGATTTTGTGAGTATTATGAATTTTTAATACGCTCATAAATGTCTTTTTTTTTAAGTAAATTTTAAAGTTAAAAATTATTATGTATTTCACTTGGTGTGTGTGTCATCAAATTTTCGATCGTTAATTTAACCAACTTCCCATCAAGCTAGAGCTGTGAAACTTTGGGAATCGTTCTTACTCGCCTAACAATGCAACATTTAGACATTTGCGACAAGTTTTAACTAATATTTCAATAATTATTTTTTAATAAATTTTGCCACCATATAAAAACGTAGTTTTTTAAAACGTTGGTTTTTATCTCCAATTTTTTTTAAAGTGTGTGTTGAGAGCAGAGACATCTCCAACTTTCCACGGTTGCAAGAATTTGTCAAAGCAAATGGGATCCACCTTCAAACCAACTTCCTCGAAATTGTTATCGCCAACTTGCGAGGTTCGGAAAGAAGCCTAGTTGATTATTTTCCCGACATTGACTCTGATGACATATAAGCCGGATGATAAACATACTTCCCTACGACCTGAAACAGAAACCTATTGGAATAAAGAAACGAATGAAATTTTTCAGATGTATCGTGAAGGAAGTCGTGAAGAGTTCTGGATGCGTTCAGTTTGGAAGGTTGCAGTGCAGACTTGTGAGTTACTTCATGTTATCTCTGCAAGTCTGAATTCTCAACATACGCTTACATAAAAAACAACATACGCTTACATAGATTCAGGAGCAAACTTTCTGGGTAAAGTGATGTTGGTAAAATTAACTAAACAGAATATAAATATAAAGGAAACAATGAAAAATTCAACCAAACATCGCATTGAGGACTTGAATGCATTGATGAACATTGAATTTACGGTCCTTTTTTCTTTCTTTCGTATTCAAACCGTTTTAAGGGTAGCTGTGCCTCAAATTATTTCAGTCCGATAAGGGGTGCCACGGTGCAAAAAGTTAAGAGATCATCTGCCTTAGAGAACCGAGTGAGATGGATGTGGTTTCAGAGGCGCACTCTCTTGCGATCATTGTCATTAAGATGAAAACTACATCGCTTTAAAAAGATGAGGGAATTTGATAAGAAAAATTTGTTTGGTTGGTTAAAAATAAGGACCGTTAGCTCGTCGGTCAGACATAATAGAAAGTATTATATTGATGGAATTCAAATTAAACGAGAGGGATCGAACTTAATTTAAAAAGTAGGCGATAGTCTACAAAATGGTGCTGCCATCTGTTGATCAAGTCAAGAAAAAAAAAAGATCAGAAGTTAGGGTGTGATTTAAAAAGAAATTGTTTTAAAAGTTAAAAAAAAGAAGTAACGGAAAATTTTTAGCGGTAGTCATCGTACAGATCACTTCGTTGCCCATTATATCTCATTATTTGGGAAGGAGAATAAGAAAATAGTAAAGTCCGAAGAATTTGCAAATGCATAAAAAAATCTTAATGATTTCTTACATTCGGCGAATTCTTTTATGTTCTGGAAAGTGTTGATAGTTAGCTG
Source organism: Nephila pilipes (assembly GCA_019974015.1). Lineage (NCBI taxonomy): Eukaryota > Metazoa > Arthropoda > Arachnida > Araneae > Nephilidae > Nephila > Nephila pilipes. The sequence continues at coordinate 44,168 of BMAW01070657.1, read as the reverse complement.
TGGTCTAGAGCTGATCTTTTATAAGAGTAGGGTAGTGAAGCATTGTAATTTGAAGAACTTGAAATAATTCATTCAACATTTGTTGAATTTTAAAGAAAGAGTTTTTTTTTTTTTTTAAAAAAAAAGATTGCTTTTTAATAAATTCAACAATTGGTTCAATTTTGAGATTCCTGTGAAGGACTTCATTCCGGACATAACTGCAATATCTAATAATTTTGAGGAGGTGTAAAGTTTGGAAGACATGTAAATGTTTCAGATGAGATGTTGCCGCAAAATGGATAACGCATATAACATAATTGGTCTCAGGATGGGCTTAAAGAACAGAAACTTGAGTTGAATCGCCAACTAGCTCTTGCGAGAAATCAAGAGAGCGAGTTTTTTACTCATTCCGGACGCTTTCTGAAGAAGCAAAATCTGAATATTTTAAGCCTCAAGTGGAAATACAAGTCTTTGCTACCCCCATATCCCTTACGAATTAACGAAACAAAAACCTCAAGTGATCAAAAAACTCACGAATCAACAAATCAGAGAGGTAAAGATTTCTTTGATGGAACTTTGTGTGTCTCTGTGAAATAACATAAAAAATTTTTCCATTTCATTACTAAGATAAGAGAGGTGGTGGACCCATTCTTCGCTCGAGTGAGTTGAAAAATATAACAATCCAGATCGAAGGATACATTTTTTTTAATGAGGGCCTATTTTTAAATAACATTTTCAGTAAATTTAAATGAACCGCAAATTAGCTTCTAAAGAAAGAATAATTTACTAAACAAAATAGCACTTGAATGTTTATTCATTAATGTCGTACTTAGAATTAACACGAGGGCTATCGACGACGGACCTCTGAATTTTAAACCTCGATCGAGGGAAAAGACGACAACCTGAGCTTTTACCTCCCTCTTTAAATTACCACAACCCCTCTGCGACAGGACTTGAAGCCATGACAGAATTTACGTACATTTCCCCCACTGCCCAGTGGATCTCCATGGAAACAAGCCTGGTAGCGAGTTCGGGGTCAAGACTACTAGGCTACCACGCCCACAAATGGTATAGAATTAAATTATATAAATTTAAAATCAACCGGGAAGGGCAGGGATAAAGCTTGCAGCTCATTTATTAATTAAACTTTTCAAAAGATTTCATAATTAAGAAAAGTAATAATTAAAATTAAAAAAAAAACATTTTAAATTCTTTTTACAATATATTAAACTTTTTTTTAATGAAATTGTAAAACTGTAACTAATGCTGAAAAGTTTCATTGAAAACAGAAATTTAAATTCAATAATAGTGACCAATACATATAATTTCTTCGCATGAACTAAAAAACCCAGTAATTTAGCTACAGAGCATACAATATTTTTAAAGAGTAATAATACTTCAACAAAATTATATTATTCAGAAATATCAATAAGAATCAAAATTTTGGAAAAGTGTTTCAAATAATTTTGTAAAATTAGGATAGAAAAAGGAATAAATGTAATAATCCCCAAAAGAATTATGAAGCATAATAAATAATCACAAACTCACATAGACCGTGACGTAATATGCTCCAAAGCTGTGTTTAGTGCAGCAAAAATTTTAAGCAAGAGCGAATGGTGGAACATAAAAAATTCTCTCATTCGTTGTGCAGTTAAAAATTTGTCTAAAATCCCAATAATTAATATTCTTCCCTGTTCTTTTTACTTACTTCTTTTTTTTTTTTTGAAGGGGGTGTTCAAATGTTCATTTGTTTATTGAATGCATAACGTTTCATTTGGATCAAAAGATTTCAGGATAGAATGATTTTAAAAATTAAAAAAAAAAAAAAAAAAATTACGCTTTTCAAATTTTTTTTCAAAAATTCGCCAAAAATTGGCACATTAATTTACACACCCGATGGTGCAAGATCCTTAATTTTGCAACCCATCGTTTGAGAGCTAGTCCGTAAAGCATACAAATATATTCCTCCAACATTATTAATTAAGGAAAAAAAACCCTTAAAAACACAGAAGAAAATCATTAAAAATAAAAATAACTAATTTCAAGAAAATTCAAAGAGAAACGTTTTTAAGTAAATGAAATTAGAGATACTACAGCCATCTGTTGATGGTAAAAAATGATTAAAAAGGGAGTATTCGAAAAAAGATCACCAAAAATATATTTGAAAAAAATTTTTCTTTTTTTTTTGGCCCGAGAATATGCTAAAGGTTCCTTCTACTCATTGGCGAAGTAGCCTTAAAAGTGTGGAGCGAGTAGATCAAAGGTACGAATTTGCATAACGGACAGGCAAATAAGCATTCAAATTTATATTTAAGATATTATTGTATAACAACTACTCGTAATGCTCATGCTTTATTTTAAAATTCTTTAAAAAATCAGATATTTAATTTTAATTGCAAAAGTTAATGAAATGTTTTGAGATTAATAAATGTTGACTTAAGATTGAACTATTTAAATTGTTTTAATTTGTTAAATTGCACTCTATAATGAAAAAACGACGCACCAAGAAGGAGTTGCCCGATTGTAGTGAAATTTCGCAAAGTTATTTGGACCGAACATGCACATGGTTAAAATTTGGTGTTCAATGAATGAATAGCGGAAGCATCGGAACTGCGCAATCAGCAGGTGTATATAAGAAGTGATTCTCAATCGGATGGTCAAATTTTCTGTTGCATTGCGATTTAGGATACTTTTTAACAACTGAAAAAATGCCTCGCCGCATGATTCGAGCTCATTACGAGCGACTGTCAGAGTTTGAAAGAGGTCGTGTCATTGGATTGAAAGAGGCAGGGTGGGCAAATCGGAGAATCGCTCGTCATATGGGTCGAACCGATACGGCTATTAGAAGATGCTGGCAAGAATGGGTGGACAATGGCAGATTTCGGCGTCATGATGGTATCGGTCGACCTAGGGCCACAGCAGATCTGGAGGACAGAGGGATTGTCAGATCAACTGTCACTGTGCCTGATTCGTCGTTATCAGCCATCAGACGTTCAAACGCACACATGTGTCCACCATGACCATTCACAGACGGCTGATAGAGCGGAAATCTACGCTCGTCCCGACAGCTACGTCACATGCCCCTCGCGCTTGCACACTGTCGAGCTTGATTACAGTGGTGCTTGATTCGATCAGGTTGGGATGATGTTGATTGGGGACATATAGTGTTCAAACTGCGTCCTGACGATCATCGAAGACGTGTATGAAGACGCCCAGGGCAGCGTACCGATCCTGCTTTCCCTATTGCACGCCACACAGGCCCTCAACCAGGAGTTATGGTATGGGGGGAAATTTCCCTTGATAGCCGGACCCCTTTGGTCCTCATTAGAGGCACACTTACAGCACAGCGGAACGTCGACGACATTCCGAGACTTGTTTTCCTACCGTTCCTTTTTCAGTACCCTGGCCTTAATTTTCAGCAAGATAATGCCAGACCACAAACGGCACGTATTGCTATGAACAGTCTTACAGCTTGTCAAACACTTCCTTGGCCTGCCAAATATCTCTCCAATCGAGCTTGTCTAGGATAGGATGGGAAGGTGACTGCCTCTACCAGGGAATGTTGATGACCTAGCCAGACAATTGGAGCACATTTGGAAATAAATACTGCAGGAAACTATGAGGGAGCTTTATCACTATATGCCAAGTCGTGTGGTAGCTTGCATCCAGGCTAGAGGTGCGATAACATCTTATTGAGCTCGTTACTTTCTAACTATGTCACTCTGAAATAAATCGCTCAATTTTTCTGAAATTTTAATCGTTTGCTATTCTGCACATAATTTTCCTATCGCCAATTTTTTTCTCCATCGGACAATTCCTTCTTGGTACGTCGGTTTTTTTTTTTTTTTTTTTGTTATAGAGTATATTATACTTTCTTATTTTCATTTTCCAATGCATTTACAAATTGAAATATTGTTATTTTTGTTTAGTTCCGTATAATATTGTTTAAAATTATCCGAAATTGAATTTTCCATGCACTTCAAACACGAAGCGTTATTTGATATTTTTAAAGGATTTGATGTTTTGACTTCAACTAGTTCTAAATACATTATTTGAATTTAACCCCTATGTCTCATAATATTTTTTTATCATAGAGGATTCTATATTTACTATTTAATTGTAAAGAATTAGAAGAATTTGGAAAAAAAAAAAAGAAGAAACTATTTCCTTTTCAAAGAGGTATTTCTAAGGGTACGCTATTTTTAGTACTACGCAGTAGGAGAAATAACCAAAAGCAATTGCTTGTAATTTGCGATTTGTCAAGATAAATCGATATGAACCGTTCAACAGATCGATATCTCTGCTTTCTAAAGGTCTATAAAATGTCGCCATTTATTGACGGAAAGAAACGAAACCCTAAGCAGAAGCTACAGCTCTTCAGTCTGTCTCGCAGGCAGTAATGTAAAAATGGAATTTAAGGCTGGCTGTGTAATGAGTTAATTACATTTGCTGTAATAAAATATTCACTTCTGTTCAAAGCGACTTTTCAGGAGTTTATCCTCTTTAGGAAAGTACAGGCATCATGAACTCGAAATTCTCTAGATATCTTTTCTTCCCTATGGGGTTTACCGTCTTTGGTAAACACGGGTGACATACCCCTGGGATACACTATAGTCATCCTTTTCTATGTTCAACCCTTCTTCTTATAAAACATTATTTATTTTTCTTGAAAAAGCTAGATTCCTGATGCGCATTGTTTGGTGCATATTTGCTAGATTTGTCTCTTCGCCGTAAGCTCATTCAATCAAACTTCACTTATTCATTCTGTACAAATCGAGAGTGAATATCATGTATTAATAATATAAAAAAAACAACTCAAGTCAAAATGCAAATTTTTCAGAATCATGTTTGCGTTTCGAAGTTGTATTTCAAGAATATTTAAGATGAATTCATTGTAATGATACTCAAAACAACTTTTCAAGTGTAATGAAGATAGTTATTTCTTTCTATATTTTCTATTTATTTTTATGTAATTTCCAATACTATTGTGCCGAGTACCGTCTTTCACCTACAAAAGGAAATGCAAATGATGACGCAGTTTCCTTGGATTGAAATAATTTGTTTACAATCAATCATTTACTGTAAACAGAAACAAATCCAATCTTTGCTTATTGAATGCATCCATCGGCTACTGTCATATAATTTCACTATAGTAGGTGAGGCCATGTTTTTTTGAGAAGATGGTACAGTTTCTCTCTAGGCATTGAATGTGTAGCAACTTCCGCCAGCTATTCTAACGGATCTGAGAAAAATCAAATGAAAGGTTAACTTACCTTTGTTACTCTGCATCAGAATAACTGCCTATAATGGAGAGAACTTCAGCCTCATTCTACGAGACGTAATATTTTCATATTATATACGCAATTTTATACTTCTCATATTTATACGATTGCTTAAAAGTTAATGCAGTTGGCGTTTCATGCCTGCGCTACGAGCTAATCTTCCTCTCGATGTTTACATCTCATGCCGGCTGTATTTCCTTTTCTCTCTTCGCTTGGCTTCGGATAATTCAGCCCAATGGAAGATTTTAAACAACATCAGTACCGTTAATGTGTTACACACTGAAATTTCCATGAATATACTTGATGGGTAATTGTATCGGCACGCAATAATAAATTCTTTTCACAAACAATATTGTTACAAATATGAAATGTTGCTTCCCAGCAATACTGATCGTATGGTTGTTAAGAGATGTTCACATGCTATCAGGAGGAAAGCAGGAATTCAACCCCCGGCCTGGGCGACAAACTTGGCGACTTTTGCGAAAAAAATTGGCATCACGAATCTTCAAGTAAAATCTAGTTTCGCCGAGAAGTTTCCAGAATAGGACCGAAACATTGGATAACTTTCTATGTGACGTCACATCCGGTCTTCAAGGTATAAATAGACATAGCCGCTGATCGTCAGTGAGTTAGTCTTTCGGAGTGAAAGCGATTATCTTGCTTGCTCTGCAAACTGCGTGATTTTGTTTAAAACTGTGGATTGCTGTTTATTTAGTGCTGCAAATTTGTGCAAGACGATTTTTTTTTGTCGTCTGTGCTTCCTGTTTTATTATTATTTAAAGAATAAATTGCTATTTTTCTAGTATTCTGCTTGTCGGACTGTTCACCTACACACACCGGACAATTTTCATAGCAATATTTATTGGCAGATGGCCTTTCATCCTACTCGTTGTTTCACCGTTCTCTCTCTAATACAAAAAAAAAAAAAAAAAAAAAAGTTTAGGCCCAACGTGGTAATTTTTCAAATGTATGTACAAGAAAAAAAAATCATTTCAGTAAATTTATGGTTTTTAGGAAGCAAAATAGGGTGTTTTATATCAATTGGAAAATTAGTGTTATGCAATCGACAACTAACTCGTATAAAACCTTCATCATCAATAAAAGGGGATAAACAACTTTCATTAAATTCCTTAATTCTCTTATTTTCTGTTAAAGCTTTTTTTTTCTCCCTGGAAAATGCTTGCATTTGTACATATTTTATAAGAAACAGTTTACCTCCTTTTAACTCTGCATTTATTAAGGGTTCTTTTTCTTTGGTGCAACCCTTTACATTTGAGATGAATATGAAAACAAAACTTACAATTCTATTTAATTTTACATAAAAACTAGTAATATCAAAAATGTAATTAAAACTAGAATTTTTACTAAAAAACCCGAGTTCATTGATCTGAAATTTACAGTTCTCTTTCACTTCTTGTTGAAATTTTTCAATTTCACTTATGGTGAAATGTTCACGTTTGGTTTTGGAATGTCAAATAAATGTCAAATTTTAAGAAATAATATTTGACAAAAATTAAGGCCTAGGCCACCGCAATTTTAGATGTTAAATTTTCTTCAGGACTAACACCTCGTGATGTCAAGTCAGCTGGATTATCATTAGTATTCACATGATCCCATCTGAAATCTTTCGTTCTTCTGTATTTTTTTACGCGATTTTCCACGATTTATTAATTTTTAATTTATTTATTATTAATTATTAATTTTATTATTAATTTAATTTATTATTTATTATTAATTTTTAATTAATTAATTATTTTTTACGCATTTATTAAAGTCGCACTAAATGCATTACGAGGGCTATTGGCGACAGACATCGAAATTTTAAACCTCGGTCAAGTGACGAGAATGACACTAGGCTACCGCCGCTACAACTTATTCGAAAACCCAAATGAAATTATAATGTTCTCAGACAACGAGGAAAGTAATTCCGAATTCACAGCTTTTCCGGGCAAAAGAAAACAACATTCACCCCTAAAAGTTTTAAAAAATGAGCTCCCCAAAATTAAAACTTTTGAAAAGGAATAAATTTGAAGCACTAGAAGACGGTCCCATGGTTTCAGAATCAGTTCTTAAAATCCTATTACAACCTCAAACGCTAAAATACACGCAAAAATTCACAAACAGAAATACAAAACTCAACCAATGCAAAAATATCAGGCCAGATGGTTGGATAAAATTTCAAATTCCTCCTGCCCCTACCACAATCGAAGCATTTAGGGAACAATTGCAAATTTATTTAAAAATAACAAAATTGAATTCTATACTTCTTGAGCTCTCGAGTAAAAAAAATCTCAAAAACAGTGATACGAGGTCTTCCCAAAAACCGAAATACCGATAAAGTAATCGAAGAACTGGGTAACCATAATTTAGCTATGAATTCTTGTTTCAATTTAAAGTCTAGGCGAAACGATAAAACTCTCCCTCTATGAACTACCTAAAACCCCTCTCTAATAAAACAATCTACCATATCAAGTTTAGATTAAAATTATATATATCGCTATCAAGTTTAGATTAAAGTTAAATATTTCGCTTGTGCAGGAGCCCCTGCACAAGCGAAAAACTCCAAACTCATGCTACTGTTATATGCGATCTATGTTCATATTCAAAAGTTTGGGAGAGCTTCAAATTTTATCGCAGAAATTGTGATTTTTAAACAGTTTATTAACCCTTCGGTACACAGACAAAAAAAAAAAAAAAAGGTTCAAAACCTCAATTCAGATAGTGGGGTTATTTTTTCTTTCTAGAAATGAGATTCGTATTCGACGAACTCTCAGCATTTCGCTCTCTTCTCAAGTTCTGTTTTGTTTCTCGATTTCGACTGGCGTTGCCAATCGTGACTTAACAAATCATCCAAAACAAAGTATTGAGCTCGCGACAACTATGCTGCCAGTAATTTTTACATCACTTTAAATATTGTATTAATTCTCCTTCATTGTGTCAAGTGTGGTGAAAACCACCCCAATTGAAATTGCTTCAAAACTAACAGCACTCGTGTTAAATGTTGCAACTGCAGCGAATCCCATATCGCAAACTATACTAAATGCCCCCAAAAATTCCTCAAATCTCAAAAATTCTATTTCTCCTGGGACGTAAACAGGGGGGGCCCCCCGGAAAATGAAAGGGAACTCAAATTAAGAAAAAACTCCCACCCTTCCTGAAAATATCTTAAATAATTCCGCATCTTCCCTATAATTTAAAGAGTAGCGCAATACCTTCAACTAAAATTTAAAAAAACCAAAACAGTTATCTGTAAAGAACTTTCAAGTATCTTCACCAAATCAGTGTCAGCTTAACAGAGAAAAATTGAACATTCAATCAACTTGCTGCACCAAATATTTAATAATTAGTATGAAGGTAAATTTAAAAAAAAAAAAAATGCAACTCTTTTTCACTTCGCACTATTGAAAAAAAAAAACCACTTTCTAATCACTAATCGTTTCAACTGACCTCCCTTTAGCTATCCTCAAACATTCCTTGCGTGACAGTTCAAACAGGGCTTAGTTCCTACTCCTCTCAATCTTTCATTTCCATCGTCGAACGCTCTTTTCCGCGTAGATTTTAACTTTCACTTATCTCTTGTTAAAAAAAATTTTTCCCCCATTGCGCAACGGGTAAGAAAATTATATAATTTAGGGCGGGGAGAAATCACAAATAAAATTAATTCGGAATTGGCTTTGCCATTTTCATTGAAACATGTGTTAACCTTTTTTTTTTTTTTTTTATACATTTTTAAAATATTAATTCGGGTTATGATATGTCTTACCCTTTGGAAGCGAGCTTATTAGACCATGAAAATTTTGAGGGCCATCATTTCTCAATCTACATCACCAAAATGAATAGTAATTAGTGTAAAGTAAGTACACTTCCGAGTCCCAGGTTTCACAAAAGCAATAACTATCAGGAAAAAAAAAATCTTTATTAAAATTCTCAATGCATTTTTATTTTGAAATGCAAAAAATTTCGTACAAAATTGTTGTCAGAGTCAACAAATAAATAAATAAATAAATAAAAACAGACGATTCGGGAAACATTTATCAAAGGCAACAAAAAATCATTTCTTGAGTATTAAAATAGGAGCAAACGATAAATTATTAAAGTAGATAACAATATTCTGCAGATATTAAAATAAAAGCAGACGATAAAATATTAAATTAAATATATCTTAGCAATGCAAACGAACCTTAAGCAATCGAAACGTATTTATTATAATCATTGTGTATTATAATGTCTATCGTTCGAATCTAACACCAGATGTATTTTATTTTATGCCCATGCATTTTCGTTTATACCATTGTCTCAAAATCAACAACGTGTGATGCTGAAAAATCATGCTCTGATTTTTTTTAAAAAAAAACTTTTTAACTTTTCTCCTATACTTTTTATACTTTATTTTCTTACATTTTATTACTTGCAGGAAGGGATTTTGTCCAAAATATTCATATTCAATTCAACCACGCTCTGCACAAATTGATATGGATGTTTAACTTTTTGCTGATTTATTTTAAAATTGATTCTGAGCAGTCGGTTCTGACGAAGATGATCCTTTGCTTATCCAGTGTCTAATCGATAAGCAAAACATCGTCTTCCTCAAACTGACTGCGAAGCTTCCAGCGCGAATATTCTACCCTTTTCTATTTAGGGAATTTCTCCCTTTTTCTTCGCGACACCAGCGCCTCTCCGTGGTATCCTTTAGCAGAATTATGAGCCGTCCTGTCTTCATCCATTTCTCTCTTCGCCATCTTAGGCTTTTGCATCTTCCAGGAAGGGGCAATTTCTGCGATATTTATAGATGTTCGCAACTTAATTAATTTAAATTGTCTGGTAAGTTGAATAGCTTTTTAGACCTTTTTCTCACTTTTAACATTCTTTTTCGACATATTCGCAACAAAAGGAAGCGAAAAACAGACGGTTAGATTTCCACTGCCATCTGTTGCGAGAAACATATTGTTCCTCCGTTGCGACATACCTTCGAATTTCCCATTTTTCCAAAAGTTATGCATCCTTGAAATATTTTTGATGTTATATTGATAAATAAGTAGATTTCTTTTATGGGTGTGGTTTATAAAATATTGTCGAATCCTTTTAAAAGTGATATTGAAATGATTTTTTTTAGTATTTTAATTTTAATAGTTCTTAATTTTTTCAGAACTGGTGTGGAAGGCGTTAAAGGAAATTCATAAATATGTTATAATAAACAATAAGGAATTTACGTACTTAAATGTTAAAGCATTAAAAAGAAAATAGTTAAATATTTCTCATATAAAAGCTATAAGCGATTTTTTTTTTTAATTAAATGATGAATATGTTATGTAAAGAATGGAAACTATGACGAAAAATTATAATTTTCGTTTCATCACACTTACATATTTTACAAAATAAGGTATGCCAAAAATATATGTTAAAAAATAAAACTGTTTCCAGTATTTAAAACTGAAAAAAAAAAAAAAAAGATTAATGAAGCAATATGCAATGTTTTAACAGTTTCTTTTTCGATGCACAACTACGTGAGTAAACTCTATAACATTTAGATATAGATTCTTTTTACCAAATTTTACTTAATTTGTAATTATCTAATTTTTTTCCCAACTTAAATGAGAAAGATCAGAAAAACATAATTAATATTGATTTTTATTTGAAATAAGTTGTTAGTAACATTTTTTTTTTGTTATGAACAAAATTTTCAACATAATTATGATAATCGAGGATTAAACTTTCGGGCGTTCGTCACATCACATGGAAATTCTTAAAATAAGGAAGTAAACTTTTTAAATGAAATCAAGAGGAATTTTACATAGAGATATCTACATTTGCTTGAAAAGACATTACATTATTTATTTATTTGTACAAAAATGTGTTCTCGTTTTTTAAATGCAGAGTAATTTATTTGCATTGGTTCTGGAATTTCAAAACTTATTGCTAAATGCTCAATTGTTAATTAATTTATTAAAATGTTATTGTAGTTGAAAATGATTCAACGCATTTAATTTATTTTGACAAAGTAGATCATATTTTGATATTTTTTTTTATCATTTCATCTAAAAAAAAGTATACGACAAAATGTTAGTATTAACATTAATAAATTTAGTATGAAATAGCGGGGTTAGTATTCAAAACAAAAAAGGGTTACGGTAATTTTTTATGATAAATATTTTATTAAAAAAAGTTATAATACAAAAATTTAAAGATTCTAGATTTTTTTCTGTTTCTTTCATTATTTTTACATATAATTTTTTCCAACTTTTATACACATCATATGTATCATATATCATATAGGTATATTAAGGACAATATCGTTAAGTTTTGATTGGATGAAGCGTTTTCTTATTTTTCTTCAGGTTCTTAAAAGTGTTTTCTAAGAGATAAACGGCCATAAAAGGAAAAACAAATTCAGTATATCACGTGATTTTTAATTACTTTGTACTTTATAAAACAGGAACGTTAAATAATCACTTTTATTAAAAAAAATTAATTGAACATGTTTTCTAAACATAACAACTTTTTCTATGATCATCTGAGAATTCAGTTGATTTGTTCACACTGATTCTCAAAGAAAAAAAAATCATTTATGAGTTAAAAAAAAACTTGTAGAATGTTTTGCAAAAGAAATTAATAAGAATTCGAGTTTATTTGAATTCCCAATCATGGTCAAAATCTTTAATGAAACTCAGATTAGCAATTGTGTGACGAAGATTACATTTCTCAGGCTATCCAAGATACCTAAATATCTGTAGATCTGTACTCGATTTAATTTTAAGAACGAATGTTTTTCTAATGTAACACGCCATTTTGGTAAAGGGAAATGTTTAATGGTTCAGAATAAAAATGTAGTATACCCGCCTTCATTTCTGTTAAAAAAAATATTATTACCAAACTTATTATTTAAATCTAGATAATCCCATGTAGAGTTCTTTTAGCTACCTATCTTTTCCTTCGAGTCCAGTTTCGTGTGAATACCTGCTTAAATGTAGCTTTCGATTGAAATATAGATAAACCAAGGAAAACATAATTATGTTTTCTTTGGTTTATCTATATTTCAATAGACTCCCTATAAGAAGACTAGCTTGAATTTACCAGAAATTGTAGAAAAGAGTATTTTCTGTATTTAAAGGGGAAAAAAAGGAAGATTTTTGCTACTTTTTTTTAACTGTAAAACTAGATGAATTGAAATATGGATACAATTTTTCAATTTTTAGAACTTTTGTTAAATTTGTCTCACATTAATTTTTTGAGATATATTCAAAACGGACCGATATCATAACCAGTGCAAAATTCTTTCAATTGCACCTATTGAGAATTTTTTTGTTGAATATTTGTGATTTGAAAATTACTGGTTGAAGAACGGGTTTCTTTATATGAGTGAATTAAAAAGAATAACAATCCAGCTATGAAGCATGAGAAATTTTTAATGGGTAAAAATGCTATTTCCGAAATACATAATGAATATAATAAACATGTAAACTATAAGATTTTTTTTACGGAGTGAATGAAAAATTAATGAATGTATAATTTGTGTAATTTTGTTTTTAAAATTGTAAGTTATTTTGATTTAAAATTGAACGTATTCTTATTTTTACATTTATTTTGTAATCAATTAATCAGAGTCTTTAGAGCAGTCTATTTAATTTTATTTTGTTGGGGTTTAATTCTAGAAAATTTTTAGAAAATGTCATTTTAATTCTCTCCATGAGCAGTAACTACGAGTAGAGCAATAAAAACGCATTTCTTTTAAGTATTTTTAGAAACATATTAAACTATTAATTTTGAGAATAAAATTGCTTAATTTTTTAGAAAATCTTAGAATAATCATAGAAGCAACGACAAATAATTTTACAAAAGGCAACAATGCTATTGAGACGAAGTATGAAAAAATCTTATCTGAGCATAAAGTGATCATCAATACGAAAATTTCAAAAAATCATTTATTATAGATATTTATAAAAGTGTTATTGAATAAAAAAGAACTTCAGTTTTTCTTTAAAAAAATTGTATTTACTAGGGATGGTTTTTATATTATTGTAACTAATTACAAAATGTAGTACTGAACTTTTAAAAAATTAAAATCCAATAGTTCTTATTACGAATATCAAATGTAACTTGGAACAGATGAAAATTTGACCATTCTAATTATGAATCAAATCAAATAATTGGAAAATAAATAATGGTATATTAAATAAATAAAAAAAAATATATTTAATATGAAATTTAACAACTAAAAGCAACGATGTTTAAAAACATAAAAATGCTACAATGCTATTTCCATTCTAATGAAACAAAATGCAATAACAATGAACAGAACCCATAAAATAAAGGGAATTTTAAATGATAAATATCAGGTGTTTAAGAGTATACTCACAGAATCAAATATAACCATCTCACAAGCACAATCTTTTTTAATAAAGGCACAAGGGCAAATCAATGCTATATCTGTTCTTTTCGTGGTGAATCGCAAAAAAAAAAAAAAAAAAAAAAAAATTGGTAATCCAACTTAAAATCATAAAATATATTTTAAAAAAAGTTCAAGTTCAACACAGAGCAAAGTAGCATAAATAGTTTGCAATAATTTTAAATAAGTCGAGAAAAAGGTAGGTAACGTTTGTCTCCTTTATTAATATGTGCTCATATGCTGTGGTTTTGAGAAAGTGGCACCGACGAAAATGCGCGGACGTAAAATACAGAAAATGCGGGTGCATTAAAAAAAAAAGATCTTCAAAACCATAACTGTATACAGAGAAAATATCTTTTTTTGAAAAACATAATTAGCTATGTATTATTTTTAATAAATGTTGTTTATTAAAATGAACAATAATATTTTGCAAAATTTTTTGTAAAGTTTTAACAGCTAAAGTGATATACGTATAAGATAAGATACGCATAAGATTTGTAAGTGTTCGAAATTTTATGGGATTCTTATAAGATTTTGGTGTTAAAATTATGAGGTAATTTAATATTATTTATATACTATAACCTATTTTGTTATACAAAGCAGTAAGTCTATTAGAAATTTCTCTCTCCACACACACATACATAAACACACACACACTCTCTCTCACACGCACACACACGCACGCACGCACACACACACTCACGCACACATACACACTCTCTCACTCACACACACACACATATATATACTCATTAAAAACACATATATCCGCAAAATTAGTCTGAACACACATTTTCCACTCCAAAGTGTAGGACAGGATTGAATTAAATTTTCTCCATTTCTGTAATACTATAATTCTATTCTCTTGATTTTTGCTGTGCTGTTTAAGTTTATTTGGCAGTTAAATTGTTTGTGATTTTTAATTAAGTCCTTACTGCATTCATGCATAATGTTATTTTTGTAACAGTATTTAAGTAAATTTTTTGGCTTATTTTCATTAAAATTCTCGTTTATTTGTAACTTAGGATACTATATTTTAACTTCTTTTTTTTATTAACTTGTTAATGTACTAATTTTTTCAATTAATTCGGTAATTTTACAGTTTTTAGTTTTTTTTTTAGTTCCACTAGTTTTTTTAATAAAGTTTAAATGGTTATAATTTGTATTTTAGTAAGATTTTGTATACACATACACAAATGTATATATGTATATATATATATATATATATATATATATATGTACATACATACAAATATATATTGTTGTTGTTATTATTAAGGCTTATTTTACAAATTTTGAAGTAGTCCTTTGAATTGAAATTTTTAAAAAGTATCGGGATGTAGTCCTTAGAATAGGAAATATGTATAGTAAGGAATATATATCGTAGAAAATCAGATATCACTGTATTTGTTATCGTTTCTTCATAAAAACTTTAGGTAACTTATTTCTTTCAATATGTGTCTTAAATTTCATATTGCTGGTTTTTTTTATTTTTTTTTTTAAGTTCACATAATTTTTGTATATTAAGTGAGTTAAAATTCTCTGAAATAATTTTCCATATTTTACTGCAGGGTGCTCTCGAAACGAGACATTTGTTTCACTATGGCCTTGAGCAGCCCTCCCATGCTATCCCTCCGTCAAATGACGATGTTGAAGATAGCCATTGCTGTGTGCAATGATCCCGACTTCCAGGAATTCGTGAAAGAGCACGGAAGTGTCTCATTTGTTTTTCCGAGCACAGAAGCTCAGATATATTTGGAGAAAATGGGAAAGAAATTTGAGCAAACCTGCAAATTGGACCCGGCAGATCCGTGGAGGTGGGAAAACGATCTTGCCGATGAAAAATACGAAATTTTCGATCAATACGGGAAGAGAGAGAGTATCCTGCCCTTTTCGAAGTGGGAGGAACTGGTCGAGAAAAAGATCTCCATGTCCATATTGCCTCCTATGTTACGTTCCGAACTCTTAGATGTGATTCGCTCCGTGGCCGCCGAAGCCGACCGGTGGCTTAAAGAGCATTTTCCAATTTCCCTCCGCTCCTGTGAACAAGAGCAATATGCTCAATCTTGTTTTCAGTGGAGTTCGCTTGGGAAGATTAACCGATTGAAAACGGCCAAAACGCTGCTTACCAATCCTCGATTGCATATCGATTACCTTTATTCGATAGCGAAACATTACGATTTGATGGAAAATACGCTATCGCATCGGAATACGAATCTAATGTGTCCGAATTTCATGGAGGGGGATGAAGCATCCCGTCGATCGCGCAGTGGTGCTGGCGCAATTTGTGAAAAGTTTTTTGAGAAAAGCACTTTAAAATACATCGCGTGGCCGGATTATTTTGCTAAATCCGCTCCAGATCAGTATTTGCAATACATCCAAAAAGTAATGTCAGAGAATTACATAGAGTACGAGGATTTACTATTTTGTCTGTCCCATATTTCTGAGGATGAAAGAGAAATCATTTTCAAAAAGTATGCTCTTCGAATTTTAATGTATTTTTTAGACTGGCCTCTACAGAGCGAGTTCTTATACGCTGCAAAGCATTTGTTGCCATATTTCACTGGAAACAATTTTCGTGATATATTGACAGTAATCCTCTACGAACGAATTATGCTGGGTCGGAAGGACTTTAATTACATCAGTCTCCTGAAAGAATTTTGGGCTATCAGCCCATTACTGTTAAGAAGATTTATAGAGACGAACTCCATTTACAAAATTCTCATGCATACAATGAACTACCCCATCGGTGAGGTTTTTCCACACCAGAAACTCTTCGAAAGTTTCCATGGCACTGGTTTGATGTTTGGCTATCAGGGAATGAAATATGTTTTAATAAGACTTGAAACACCAGACAAAAGTTTCGTAGCGTTAAATTGTGATCATTTTACACCTTATCTTGGCTACAAATTCTGTAGTATAACTTATGTCTATAAACTGCGAAGGAGAAAGCGCGATAAGGCGCTTCAAACCCAAACAAAGGAGAGGAGAACAGCTTTTATTTCGAAATTACGAGATCTTTGCCATTGGCCTAACAGACCAACATAGATTAAACGGGGGTGGTGAGCGATTATTGTCCTGCGCAATGAGATGTCGTCTTTTTATAAACTTGAAACATTGCCAAAAATATTTTCTATGTCCAGTAAAAGAAATATAACCCAATAATTTAAAAAAAAATTCGTTTTTTAAGGCACTTAAGACAACACTTACAAATAAGTTTTAATTATTGCCCTGTAAGATATGTGTGCCTCGATTGAAAAATCAAACGCCTTCAGAAGCCAATAGAAAATGGGTTTTTAATTATTGTTTCAATGTATTGTTTATTTATGTCACATTTGAAGGCATCACGAGGGCCTTTCCAGGTCAAAAGATAATGATGATACTTACACGCACTTCTAAACTCTACTCCATCTCAATGTGAGAACTGTGAGCGTCTGCGGACTAAGCGTTTATCTACTGCGTTACACGGCGGATCTTCAGGAGCATTAGGACTCATATATACGATTCAAATGAGATAACTTCAGTCTCGAGCTTGCGACCATGATTACTCAGCTATCCTGGCCGCTTTTCTTACTAAATTTTTTTTGTAAGCATCTCTTTGAAAAAATTTCCTGTTGAAGGCCAAAAAAATTCAAATCAATATTGCTACTTGAAAATTTGCTACAATTCCAATTGTATGTTTTTTCTAATGAATAAATTGTTTCATTAGCCAAATTAATATCCATTCTTCTGTTAAATTCTTTTAATATGCTGCAATACCTCTTGTAAGGGTCACTTCCGAATAAAGACACCTCGATTTAAGTCACAAATCTATTTGTCTCGGCCCCTTTGAATAATATACTTATTCACCTTTTGTTAAGGGACACTTTTATTTAAGGGACTAAATGTATGGCCTGGTGAGTATCTCTAATTAATTTAATTAAATAATTAAAAATTTCATATGAAATAACCCTATTAATATTATTTTTCACATCATTAATATGTATACAGTATTAACTCGATCATCCATGACTTTCCCTTTTCGTCCCTGTCTGCGTTTTTACTTAGAATGACAAGTCACAGAAAAACATTTTATGCCTTCTACTGCAAATGGAACTATGTGGGCGACCCTTTTGCAGTAGAAGGCAGGACATCCTTCGTAGTTCTATTTATTTCGTTTGTTTAGCACTTTGTTTTGTGTAGTCTGTAATAAATTTTTTACAGAAATATGTAGCTTACGCTGTTTCGTTATTATTACAGATTTTCCAGCTAATGCGACTTTTCTGAAAATCCGCATTACTGAAAGAGTACTACATATATGTATATATATATATATATGTGTGTGTGTGTGTGTGTGTGTGTGTGTGTAATGAAAATAGTAAATAAAACAAAATTAAAATAGTTTAAATATGAACAATTCCATTTAATAAAAAATTAATTCAAAAGTATTAAATCTTAATTAAAAATAACAAAAAAGACACTATTCATAAAAAAGATTAAGGGAATATAAATAGCATTCAATAGAAAGAAAAGAAATATTCTAATTTATGTTCGTATGCTTCATATACAATAATGCATATTTAAAAACGTCGCATGCCTTAAAATTAATAACATAACACAATAAATACGAATTCTACACATATAAATGAAAGCAAGACAAGAAAACAAATTAAAAATGTGTAATAAAAAGAGAGGGAAAAATATTGGAAAAAAAAAAAAAAAAGCAGCGAAAAATAAAAATAATATGGATTATAACATCTTTAAAATGCTTCAACTGACTAAGAACAGTTTCTGCTGAGTTAATCTACATAGATTGGCATAACTTTCAGTAAAATGTTATATAAAATTGGTTTTCGAACAAAAAAATCAAAAGAACTACGATTCAGGAGGAAAAGAAACATTTCAAAATATCAATGGAAGACAAGAAATATTACAAAAAATATCATAATTAAAGAATATAATAATAAAATAACATTAAAAAAGATTGAACATAAAAACTTATCCAATACAAAAGAAACACCTACCGAGATACAACTAAACTAAAAATAGAAATATCATCAAATTAGAAGTGTTGAAAGCGGATAACTATGCCATCTATCGGAAGCAGTGAAAACCATAGATATCAAACAAATAATTAAATTTGAAACAAAGGTTTTAAATAAAAAAGGGGAAAAGTGAAATTGCGAAAATAAAAGAAGAGAGGAGGGAAGAAGGGAAAAATAAAAATTTAGCAAATGGAAAAATTGCAGAATAAATAAATGAATAATTTCTTAAAATTTTATTTTATAATTATCATATTTAAAATTACTTTTCATATAATTTATAGGATAATCAACTGATCAATAAAGTTTGAGAAGATTACCAAGGGTTTTGTAAATTTAAGATAAATTATTCACTTATGTATTGCTAAGTAAAATATGATTGTGGCGAATATTTCTAAAAATACTTAGAATTAAGGATTCAGTCCAAAGTGGTACCTCATGACTCATAGTTATCGCCATTATCACAAATATTAGAATAAATAACTTTATCTTTTTTTTTAAATAAATATCTAAGAATATAGATTCTGAAATAGTATAATTATTTTGCAATAATTTTAAATACGCTAGATAAAACAATCAATATGGTTTAGCTTCTTTATTATAATTATTTTAAAAGATTATAATATCATCAATATATCTTAACAAAAAATATTATTATATTCAATATAATTGTATTCATGTTAATGAAAATAATTATTACCCAAACAATTACTTGCATCCCCACCTTGTAGTATGCCTTTAATTTGTTTTTTACATTTTATTATTAAAATTATATAACTTTTTTAAAACTAAATTAAGCAATTAAAATTTTCACATACATCTTTTGTAGAATATCCATGAACTCTTCAATGGCTAGTTAGATTAAAAAAACCCTTCAAAATCACAACTATTTATAGCATTAATCTATTTATATTTAACTATAAAAGCCAATTATACCAACGCTAATTTTAATAATAGCAGTTTTATTCAGTTTATTTTGCCAGGTAAAGTTATAAAAGTATTCGATCGATTAATAACAGTTCTAAATTCAACTGGAATTTTATGAACGTCTGGTGTTTAAAAACATGTGAGGTAATTTAACCATTTTTATGTGAACTCAATTTTTTTATATATATTTTGCTATAATTCGATTAGAAATTTCCTTATCACTATTGCTAACAACTCTAAAAGAAATACTATTTTCTAGATGCTTAGCGGTTAAATTAATGTAGGATATTTTCGAAAATATTAACTTGATATCAATTTGTACTTTTGTCTACGTAATGTATTACAAAGATATCCTGGAGATTAATAACAGATTTTTAAAGGAAATTATTCAAATAAATATCATAATTATTATTTAATTCTATTTTTGATGATAATTTTTTAATATTTTTACTAATACAATCTTTGTATTCTTTAAGAGCCTCTATAAAAAAGACCATAGTTAAATACTAATTTATTAATAACATTGTCCATATCTCTAAAATGATTTGTTTCTTAACATACAAACAATTAATTATAAAATGTTAAGTTATTATAATTAAACAGAATACGACCCCCTCCCCCCACAAATTTCTTATTATTCAAAGTTTGACTATTAAACAACGACACTGACGCTGTGAGACATTTTATTTTGAGGTCATTCATATTGACTTATTATCACCTTCCATATACACTCCTACTCTATTCCTACAACGTTCCATGCGAATCTACCAGTATTCGAAACAGTCCTGGAAGTCGTTTTCTGTCAGCCTCTTCAGGAAACGTGCCGCTTTCCCTTTAGCGTACTTAAATCTTGTTCCTTTTAATGCAGATTTCCCCTTAGCAGAAGTCGCATGGATCAAGATCCGGGGAATGAAACAGATAGTTCTAATACTGTACTTGGCAAGAAATCTCTTGACAGACGATGTGGAATGAGCCGGCGAATGGAAAAAATTGCGTGCGGATTTTTTGACAATTCCTACCGTCTCAGCAATCGTACTTGTACTTAACCGACGGTCCTATCGAACCAGATGACCCATTTCTTAGATATTGTCATCCGTTTCTGAAGTGGGAGGGTGATCCGGAGGTGAATAATCTTCAACGTCGGCCATCTTGAAAAGGCTTAAACCGCTCAAAAATACTTGCACGTGATAAACATTTGTCGCCATACACTGCTTTTAGTAAATAATCAATAGCCTTTTTTCCATGTGAAATTTCACAACAATTCTTTGCTCACTTATCCTTTTTCCGGTTAAGCGAAAAAATAACTGCAAAACAAACGAAGACTTCGGATTTGTTTACGAAAACGAGAAGCACCGGAACTCGGAAGAGAAGACTTTATGCTAATCAGCTGACGTTTGAGCATGCGCACTTCTTCTGTAGCAGCCTCGTTATTTAATAGCCTTTTCGATATTGAGATTTTTAATTGGGTTTCATTTTTTATGTTTATCAAGTAAATTCGTCTTACCAAAAGATTTATTTATAAATTTAATTGTACAAAATATATTATTTGAGTCTCTAAAATATAATCATTCATATTGAATTTATAAACTGCTGTTTGTAGAAAATGCAACACCATGAAGGAATCATCAGAATCAAATGAAATTCGCAGCAAATGTCAATTATAGGATATTATGCAAATTAATAAAGTTTCAGAGCCATCGCACGTGCGCGGCGCGCGCAGCGCCCTCTGAATTGATGCTGAAAGCGTATAAATAAAGTGCTGTAGCGGGACGTTGAAAAAAGTCTATGATTATTTGTTAGTGGGAAACGTTTAGTGAGACCTGAGTATGCCTCCACGACGGAAGAATAAGAAATTCAAGCAACTTACGGAGTTTGAACGAGGGAGGATAATCGGCCTTCGAGAAGGAGGATTTTCCTATCGCGCAATAGCAGCTCGTATGCAGCGGAACAGTTCCACAGTGATGCGAGTTTGGAAGCAGTGGACCGACGAGCACCGAACAACTCGAAAAACAGGCACTGGACGACAGAAGGTGACGTCAGAGCGCGATGATCGACACCTGCTCCGCATGGCGGTGAATGATCGCACAGCTTCCTCCAGGCAGCTGGCAGCACGTTGGTCTACTGCTACAGGTGTACAATTGTCGGTTTCGTCAATTCGTCGTCGTCTGCTGCGCCGTGGATTGCGTGCAAGGGTGCCTTTATACAGGATTCCCCTCACGGCGAATCATCGACGGCTGCGTCGGCAGTGGGCTCTTGAGCACAGAGACAGGCGAGCTGATTGGCACCAAGTTGTCTTTTCAGATGAATCACGCTTCAATTTGTGGACCCATGATGGCCGTGTTCGTGTTAGACGTTATGCCGGTCAACGCTGCCTTCCTGAGTGTATTATTGAACGACATAGTGGTCGAACACCCGGAGTTATGGTCTGGGGTGCGATTTCGTATCATGGACGATCCAATTTGATACGAATTGAGGGTAATCTCAATAGCAACAGGTACGTCCGTGAAGTGCTACAGCCCGAAGTCGTTCCTTTCCTTCAAGGCATCCCTGGAGCTATCTTTCAGCAGGATAATGCACGCCCACATGTTGCGCGGACTGTTCGAGACTTCTGTTCAGCACAACGCATGCAACTTCTTCCTTGGCCTGCTTATTCACCGGATATGTCGCCTATTGAGCACGTGTGGGATATGGTTGGTCGGCGTCTCGCTCGTGATCCGCGTCCTGCAGTTTCCAAAGACGAACTTTGGTTGCGCATACAAGCGATATGGAATTCTCTTCCTCAAGCAGATATTCAACATCTGTTTGACTCCATGCCACGTCGTATAGCAGCACTTATTGCAGCGCATGGTGGCTGCACCAAATACTGATTTCGGACGCTTAATTTGTTTCTTTTGTTTTGAAAATTTCATCATTTATTTGTATCAGTACAAGTCGTTTCTGCATTAAATTTCATTTGATTCTGATGATTCTTTCATGGTGTTGCATTTTCTACAAACAGCAGTATAGAATAAATAGAATTTTTAATGGGGTATAGAATCATATCCTTAATTTAATGAATATACAAGTATTCTAAAACAGGGTTGGGCAATTGTTATGGGTCGGGGTCTACTTTGTGGAAAAAGAGGCCCGCATCTTTAAAAATGATCGCATTCGTTAGTTAACTTTGCTTTTCAGAAAGGATATAAATTGTATCATAAAAATTAATAAATATAAATCAAATAAAACAATGACAGTTTGATTCAATTTAAACATTGTACTAATTTCATTTTATTTACAGCTGCAAGCACATTTGATTTTAAAATCAGTAAATGAACCATTTCGTACATATCTACAATTCTTTTTTTTTTTTTTTTTTTTGAAATCAGGATTGTTTGTTAAGATTCTCATTACAGCCAGCAAGGTAATTAATGTCTGTCAAAGAGTATCTAAATTTACTCTCGTTGATCTTCAAGTAAGAAAAATTTTGCTCATAATTATAACAGGTCAATTGAAAAGTCTCCGGCCTGACACTTAGATGGCGCTACTAGAATTAAATCCATATGTTTTTTAGTTAGCCCTAACCCTCAAAAGATGCGTGTATAAATTTGGCAGCTGTCGGATCATTAGTTTGTGAATTATAGAATTTTGAGTGAAGCAACTTTTGTTATTGTGAAAAAAATGGATAAAAAGGAATTTCGCGTGTTGATAAAATATTGCTTTTTGAAGGGAAAAATACAGTCGAAGCAAAAACTTGGCTTGATGCCGAGTTTCCGGACACTGCCCCAGGAAAATCAACCATCAAGGATTGGTATGCTAAGTTAAGACGTGGTGAAATGAGCACCGAAGACGGTGGACGCCCAAAAGAGGTTGTTACCGACGAAAACATTAAAAAAAATCCACAAAATAATTTTGAATGACCGTAGATGGAAATTGAATGAAATAGCAGACACTCTAAAGATATCTACTGAACGTGTACATCGTATCATTCACGAATATTTGGGTATGAGAAAGCTCTGTGCAAAGTGGGTGTCACTTTGGACCAAAAACGAGGCGAGCTCATTTTGGACCAAAAACAACGACGAGTTGATGATTCGCAACAGTGTTTGAAGATGATCAAGCGTAATAAACCCGAGTTTTTGCGTCGATATGTGACAATGGATGAAACATGGCTCCATCATTTCACTCCGAAATCCAGTCATCCGAGTGGACTGCACACGATGAACCCGCTCCAAAGCGTGCGAAAACGCAACAGTCGGCTGGCAAGGTTATGGCGTCTGTATTTTGGGATGCGCATGGAATAATTTTCATTGACTGCCTTGAAAAGGGAAGGAACATCAACAGCGACTATTACATAGCGTTATTGGACCTTTTGAAGGACGAAATCGCCGAAAAACGGCCGCATTTGAAGAAAAAGAAAGTGCTGCTTCACCAAGACAATGCACCGTGTCACAAGTCAGTGAAAACGATGGCAAAAATCCATGAATTGGGCTTCGAATTGCTTCCTCCTCCACCGTATTCTCCAGATCTGGCCCCCAGTGACTATTTCCTGTTCTCAGATCTCAAAAGAATGCTCGCTGTGAAGAAATTTTCGTCCAATGAAGAGGTGATCGCCGAAACTGAGGCCTATTTTGAAGCAAAGGACAAATCGTACTACAAAAATGATATCGAAAAGTTGGAGGGTCGCTATAATCAGTGTATCACCCTTGATGGAATTATGTTGAATAAAAAAAACTAATTTTGCCAAAAAAATGTGTTTTACTATGGTAGGCCGGGGACTTTTCAATTGACCTGTTATGTATACTCAAATACATTCGCAACAAATCTCTTCATATATGGAAGTTTTTTAATAGACAAATGTTTGTAAAAGCCACCTAATGTCACAGCATTAAACATTTCCTTCGCAGTGTAATCTGATCGTATCTTAATAAGTCCAAGTTGCAGCTCCTCTGGTGTTGTGTCAGTATCAGCAGTGATGGGATAAAAGAGTGAATGCAATTTAAGTTTAATTTTCCTAAAGTCCTGAAATCTTTTGACCTCGTCCACCGATCTCTACAGAGGATTCCTAATTTTAGCAGAAACACTTTCAGGAGCTATCTGTTTTTCTAATAAAGGAAAATGATAAAAAACAAATTACATTATCCTGCTGGCCTTGCAAACAGACCTTGTTTAGCTTTCAATGATTTTATGCTCGAGTAGGAAATCTCAGTTCAAGGCGGATTTCTCTGTCTTGGCGGGCCACAAGAAAACTCTTAGCGAGGAGATATTCGACCCGCCTTCCTCTAAATTATTATTAAAACAAATAAAAAGTACGTAATACTTTTAGCATTAAATTTTTCTCGAAATTCTCAATCAATTCAATAATTTTGTTTCTTAATATCATCCCTCATTCACATTTTTTCTTTCCCTCCCCATCTTTTCCTACCTCTTTTCTTTCTATTACTTTTTTGTATTATTTTCTTCGAGATATTTTTTTTCTACCACTAATAAAAAATTTTACAATTATTTTGTTTAAGACTTAAAAGAATTCCCCCCCCCTCAAATTATGAATAAAGTTTAAAACATTTGAGTATAAAGTTTTAAAATTGTTAAAAAAATAATTTTCTCACCTTAACTTATTTTTAATAACATGAATAATTTTGAGTATACTAACATACATATCTGTGAATGAAAGTAGGTAATGAAAAACCAATTTGAATTTTATTGCTCGATAGAAAATTAAGAAAGTTTTGTGTTAAACCTATGTAGATTTATTCTAATGTTAATATTACTCGAAGTTAGACCTATGTATTTAGAACTACAGATTTATCTATACACCCACCCTCCTACAATTTGTATTTCGCGCGTTATACACTCGTCGTCACAAAAAATGTTGCACTTAGATTAAGGTGACCAGATTTTTACATTCGAAAAGCGGGACACCATTGATGGGGAGGAGGAGGGAGTTCTTGATTAAAAATTTGGTAACTTAAAAATATTTACCTTTGATACCTAAATAAATTACTTTCCTAAATCATCTGAATAGCTGATTTGTTGACATCATTTGTTTAACTAGAACGCAGTACGATGTGTATCGTACGAGAGACCGTTACAAAACTCAATATGCGAAGGTGTTACTTCGTGGACGACCAACAAACTCCTTCCATCCTGACCTTCCCTCTCTAAAATTCCCCTCCATTTCCAATTTTTGTATAAGATGAAATTTTTTTACAGCATTGTTCCAAGTGATGCCAGATCGCTAGAGGAACACGCCGCCAAAAGAATAAAATCTGTGGAAGTGTACTAAGTGTTCTCTCTTCATTTTACAGCTACAAAATGTTTTCGTCGCTACCAACGCCGAAAAATGCCACTGTTCGGTAAGTCCAAACAAAGGTGGTCGTTTTCTAGCAACTGATCAAGGCGAACTTTGATAAACAGATACTAAATTATAGATATAATCAGTTCTCAACAATTATTTTGATTATTAATGTTTAACATAATAAAATTTACAAAAATAGTATAAAGCTGATATCCCGGTGAAATAGTTACATGGAAGCCGAAAACCGTATATTTCCTTCCCGTTCTCAAGCCGTTCCCTTGTCGTGTATTCTTTCTAAAAATCGAGACTTTCTTAAATCCCCACTGGACGTGGGATAAATTGTTAAAAATTGGGACTGTCCGCCTAAAAACGGGACGTCTGGTCACCTTAACTTAGATGGAATTGTGTGATTGAAATTATATTTGAAAGAAAGTTAGTACTCCTCAACAACAAGAAACGATTAAAATCTGTATGCGGGTTTGAAAAAATTTATTGATTAAAATACAAAACAAACTCTCAGTAGGAGCCATTATTTCTATTCTTTCGTGATTTCATGGCATGGAGTCGTAGACGATTTTGACAGTGTCTTGACTCAACAAATTGAACTTTAGCATCTTGCACATTCTGAGGTAGCGGTGAAGTCGTAACAGTATGGCATCATCTGTAAGTTATTTTTATGAAAGACAGATCTGGATCCGGCCACATAGCCTATAGCTGCGAGACAGTCAATTGAGAGGGCGGCAGTATGAACACGGGAGCATTGGTTTGTTGAAATAGGGGGCGTTTCGAAGCTCACGAGCAAAAATTTAAGAGGTGTTGGAAAACATCTGAACAAGCAATTTTTACAACGCAATGCATAGTCGGAGAACAGGTTTTGAACCGCCAAACGCTTCTATAACTGAAAGCATAAAGCGCGAGTTTTCTTACACAACATCATTTCTATCATGGACTTCAGGAGGCATGGTGACATACAGTAATCAGGGAAAGGCCTCCTGAAATTCACGGTTGAAATGACGATGTGTAAGAAACCTGCGAATTATACTACCCATTACAGCGCTGTCTAGCTGTTCGTGCTTTCCGCCAATGCATTGCGGGGTGAAAATGGCTTGTTTAGATGTTTAGAATCGCGCCTAAAAATTTTGCCCCTGAGTATCGAAACACCCTGTATTGGGACACGTGTTCGAAAGGTAGGAAACGAAAGAAGGTTTTGAACTTGTTTAACTTAATGCTACATCCTAATTAAAATCAGTAAATTTGCCTAAATTATTTTCAAAGAAGCTTTTTTTTTTCTTTTATAAAAGAGCGTATTCGATACTTGAAACGAGCTGAGGTATTGCATTTTAAAGGTAATCGAAAATTGATGAGTAAACTTTTTTAATGAAGTGCACAAATGATTTTTTTCATTTTAAATTTGTCTTTCTTACGGTCAAAATTGAGAGTGAGGACAATTTCACATAATATTGCATATTACATAGCGTTATTTATTAAAGATAAATATAAAAATCTTTAATGAGGTTATTTATTTCATGATTAATCCTTGAAGGGTGTTTAATTCAGTATTTCTTAGTTATTCATGGAATGCAGTCAATTTAATTGGTCTGAATTGTTTCCGACCTTCGTTGACCTTAAAGCTAGGGAATGTGGTTTTGCGCATTTTTTGACAGTTACTCACCAAAGTTTCACCCATTTTGGAAGCGCAGTTGTTTGGCAATCGTTTGAGCGAATCGATATGAGTGATTTTGCGAAAATGGAACATTTGTTTTTGAAAGGCGTCTTTTAATTCAAATCATAGGTGAGTTAGACGCTGTGTACAGGGACTCTGTAACGTTATTTACCACCGCTCAATTTAAACGTGGCAGCTTGGGAGACGATGAACGTCCAGAAATTGCAGCCGCTGACGATAACATAGCTAAAGTTCACCAAATGGTGCTATACAGCCGTCGAATTAAGGTGAGAGAGATAGTAGAGGATATGTCCAAAGAACGTGTTTGTCACATATTGAATTAAGATTTAGGCATGAGAAAGCTGTCCGCGTTGGTTATCGCGTTAGACCAAAAACGAATGAACATTTCCAGCGCTCTGTTGGAGCAGTTTAGGCGCAAAAAAAAAAAAAAAAAAAA